>JAHLJT010008446.1:223336855-223358038 GCA_031308135.1 Acheta domesticus | reverse complement strand
CAGCTTACGCCGTGCCCGATTCGCCACGGTCGGGCACGATTACGCCACACCGTCTGCACGCGGAGCGAGGCAATGACGGTGACGACGACGACGGCGGCGGCGACGGCGGCGGCGGCGAGCGAAGGCGTGGGCGGCCACGTGCCCCTGACGTCGTCGCGCGCACCGCCCCCGCATTGTCCCGCCCCCGCCCCAGCATCGTTGCGCTTTCGCTGCCGGAGCGCGCGCTCGTGCTGTACCGTTGCGGTGCCGGCGCGCTGCCGTTGCTTAATGTGACCGCCCGAGGCGGCGTTAGCGACTGGGCGGCGATTGCTCGGTTGTCAAGATTCGTATTTAGCGAAAGTGTTTCGTACGAGAAGTGGACGAACGTCGGGAGAGTGTACATCGCTCCTGCAAATTGACTTGGTAGCTTCCTTGTTTACCTGCGCTTAGGTGTTGAAGTCTGCTGAACCCATATCATTATGATTGTTGTTGTTGTCTGTTGTTGTTGTTATTATTATTATTATTATTATTATTATTTCACTTCAGTAGAGGCAAACATTTTAATCCGGGACTAGCCAAAGAACGTAAGATGTGTGTATGGGCCCTTAGGTTGATCCTTGATGACTGGATGATTTCTCCCAGGTACTTACAATGCGGCACCTGTATGATTTTTCCCGTGGTTTGCAGTAGGCAATTTATCTTGTACTCTTTATATGTATTGTGTTTTCTCGTACGAAATTTTGTAGGCCAGTTTTCTTGCTATTATTTTCTCTTGTTTCAGAAGTTTTTCAAGTGATATCACTGTGAAGATCTCATCGGGCAATAAACAAGTCATCGTGCAACAAAACAATCATCGATCGCTTCTTTTATCCTTCATATTATATTACATATTATATACATACGTACATTACATTTCCAGTTGCATTTAATTTGTTTGCAGAAGTAATGACTATTTCTTATTATTCATGTTATATTATTTCAACAAAAAATACAAAAATACATAGTTTGAAACGTTGTGTATTTGTTCGTGATTTTTACTGATTAGAGCTCTTCTTTTTTTCAGGTATGCCATAAGAACATATTTTGCTTTGGATGAATAATACGAGCATCTTTAAAATGTCTCCGAAGGTTGGTGCTGAAAGGTAATGTGTTCGATTAATTTTAAATTATTGTGTTTCACCCGCAAGAGAATTTCCATTAAATCTTTTATTGATCGCAGCCACAACAGTGTCAAAATTAACGTCTTCAACAGTGTCAAAATTAACATCTTATATGCTCGTAGTTGAGTTGCGTGCGCCGTTCTTTATATATTTGCTTTTGAATTTTTTAAATTTTTTAATATTTATTTTTAACTTCTCTTTCTTCTCCTGATGAATGTCTACATTTATATTATTAAAAAAATGCTTCCTCTTTCAATTTAAGACAATTAGATTTATTTTGTTATTATAAATAACTGTGATTTATTACATTGTAAGTTGGCGTTGGCTTAAAAAGGCAATATGTGCTTCTGACAACTTACATTTTTCAACTTAGTTTTAACCATCTTCTAAGATATTTCCTGCAATGGGAGTATATCAACTTATATTGTAATAAATTATATTTATGCATAATAAAATGAATCTTATGTCTTAAATTGAAAGAAAAACAGTTTTTTAATAATTTATTTTTAACTTCTTTTATGAGTGGCTAGTACGTCCCCAGAAGGCGTGTCCTACACACTGACATCCTATTTACACTGCAAGGTTTGTCCGGAAAGTAATGTCAGTAATTTTTTTTTCCTACACGACTGTACGTCCCAACTCCGCTAGCGAAGGAATGGTGGTGGTGGTGGGGGGAGGGCTTCGGAACAAAGCCGTCTCTACGGCAGTTGCCTGCGAGCTGTCGCAGGGTTAGGACATTTTTCGTGAAAGTCGTTTTCGTGACGCGTCAGAGTTCGAAATGCAACGCTCCGTCGAGCAACACATGGCGATCAAGTTTGTGTTAAACTCGGCAAGACTGCTTCTGAGACTGTCCAATGATGAAGACTGCCTTTAGCAATGATCGTTGGATAAACAAGTTTATCGATGGCACAAGGCCTTTACAGAAGGTCGAAAAGACATCAACGACGAAGGGCGAAAAGGAGATGAGTGCGAGTGCACAAAGTGCCGAGTGGCACACGTCAACATCCCCTCGCCCCGAAAAGACCAGGAAGTCAAAATAGGAAATCAAATCAATACTGATTGTGTTTTTCGATATCCGAAGGATCGTCCATCACAAATTCGTACTACCAGGCACAAGAGTGACAGGAAAATTTTACGTACAGGTGATCAAGAGGTTGAAACTTGGTCCTACGCGTCCGATCCAACATCGCCACGGACAGGAAGCTGCATCACGACAATGCACCCGCACACACCAGCTTTGTTCTTAGCGACTGCCTGGCCAAGACAGGAGTCACAATAATCCCAGAACCTCCCGACATCCCGGACGTCTCCCACCCCAGACGTTTTTTGTTCCCACGACTGAAAACTCCGATGAAAGGGAAGCATTTTGGGTCGGTCGACAACATTAAGGTGACTATAACGCGCGCCTTGAAGGACATTCCGGAAAAGGACTTTAGCACCGCCTTTGACGCACGGAAATCGCACTGGCAGCGGTGCATCGATGCATGAGAGATGTACTTTGTACAGTACGTACCGATCCGATCAATAAATTCTTTGTTCTGAAGTAATTGACATTACTTTCCGGACAAATCCTGTATGTATATTGGCATTTGATTATTTAGGGAATCACATCAGTTAGTGGATTTCATGTAGGTTGACACAATGTGCGTGAGGTAATTATGGAGGTCAAAAAGTTCCAGCGCGTATCCGATCGCCAATTGCTCTTCAAATTATCCGCAACCATACCAGGCCACGAATGATCATCAAATATCGGGGACCGGAGAAACAGGAATCGGTTGCTTCTGCCAGCAATTTGAAGGCCACTGAAGCTGTAGGAGCTCCGCTTTCTATAATGGGGAGATAATCGAGTGGTAACATGTTCCCTCGTACTCGTATGTGCCGTGGACGGGTCATTGGTACCAATAGTCACTGCAGCGGGAAGGATATTCGTTGGCCTGAGATCGCAGGAGGGCATAGAAGCTGCAACCATGAACATCCACTCACCTTAGAAAGCCATTTGTTTTTAGTTTCTCTATACTTCTTTTTGAGTGAGAACATGTTCCCTCGTATGTGCCGTGTAGGGGTCATTGGTAGCGATATTCGCTGACGCGCAAAGGATTTTCGTCGGCCTGAGATCGCATGAGGGCACCGGGTGCGTTGTCAGTGGGAGCAGTGATTGCGGCCATGGCAGTAACCGTTACGGCGATTGCAAATTGCTTTCGAAGCAGGTTGCCTTGACCTTCGTAGGCCTGTAGTCGACTCTGAAGACTTCGTCGAGACGTCACAGTCCGTCATGCCATCTTTCGTTTAATTAACACGCGTACTTGAAAAAACGTCTTTGCGGAAAGACGATGTCGAAGCAGAGTCAGATTATTTAACCCCCCGTTTTGTCATTTTCACTTAATTGCTTTCGTGTTTTATTTCATTCTTCTTTCTTCTTCTTCTTCTTATTATTATTATTATTATTATTACTATTATTATTACGAGTGTTGTGCATGTCATGGCGACTATATTTTTGTGACAATACGAGCAAGGGTGGAAAATGCGAATTATACACATGAAAAGACAAGTTACGAACTAAGTGCATTGACATTTAACGACACACCAACATTGGGTTATGTTGCTCTGTTTTCATGTTCCGAAGCATTTGAGCACATATGAGATCACAAAATTACAAAAGCATCGCATACCCGTTATAAAGACTCGATTAGGTAGATACTCCATACCGCACGTACCACTCACAAGTCGTCACGTGCGTTGCTGATCACTGGTTGCTACGCGTTCTCGCAGAATCTCTCCTGCCCATCTGGCGACTGCCCGGTATTCCCATGGCCTTCACTCACGAGCGTTATTCCCATGACCTTCGACCAATTCCCTGTAACATTCTCGAGCATTTCCCCCATGGACAATTGCTATCTTTGTGTATGAGCGCTGCTCGAAACATGTTACATTCATCTCGCACGGCGGTAGTCAGACAACTGATTTCACGTTGCTCTCTGTGCTAATAGAGGACACAGAGCCCATCTCTTCATGTGAACACACTTTATTTATTATTATTATTATTATTATTATTATTATTATTATTATTAGTCTTAAACGTATATTACTTAAGTCTCAAAAGTTGAAACTAACACAAAAAGAAAGATCAAAAAACTACGCTGAAGTGCGTCGCTGACCGTCTCTCCCATCCGGATGCAACTGTTTAAATTTCCTATTACCAAAGTTAAGTCTTTGCTAACCTCTAATTAATGCCTCAATATAACTCTTTTTGTCTGGTTTATTGCTTATAATGATCCTCAGGAACGATCTTTATGACAGGATTCTATTACCGGATATGAGAGAGTATAATTGCATTTTGTTGAATATCTTCTCCAAATAAATGTTATAGATTGACTTTTGGGAACATTCATTTTCATATGATTATTATGTGCCCGCTTTGAGAGTGAATCGATATCATCGTGAAGAATTTATCTTTCTCATTATTTCTCTGAAGAGAATGGAATCATCTGCAAAAAGTTTGACTGGAGATTCATCATTATTCACTCTTCTATTTCACTGCTTTACGCCATTCACACGCCAATGTTAAATTATACTGTTTCACCGTCAATGTGAATATTCATAATTGTTCACTGTTCTATTTTATTGCTTTACGCCACTCCATATTAAATTTAACACCAGACCGCGACGTGAAGTGTGGGCTTTCCCTTATTTTCAGTTGTGAGGAAGCTATCAATCTACTGTTTACACAATTAACGAGAAATTCACCTTCATGTTCAATTTGGAAGAACGTGAAACCCTTTCCGATTTATTTACTGAATAAAATACAAAAAATACATTCACGTGGACTTGTGAGAATGTACATTACGGTGCTGTGCGAATATTTGGTGGAAATATCGTACAAATTGATAAACTTTTACAAATAATGATTATATGGAGTTAATATTTGATCTCCGTTAATAACAAACTGACCAATTGTCTGTGTTAAGCTCAATAATTTTGCAGTTCAAACAGCGGCGAGCGAATGGCAAGAATTAATTAATATACGAGTAGATTTAAAATATATACTGACAATAAACCTGATATTGTGTTGATCGGGGTTCACATTTAGGCCATAGTAGTGTGCCTCATACAAGTTTCTTCCCGGAAGTTACATCAGAGTTGTAATAGTGTTTTGCAAAGATGAAGTGATGTAGTACAAGCTATTGAGAAGTTGAGAGTCACTCATAGGCAATTATTTCGTCACTTTTGAGTTGTCATGTGTTCTTTTTTCAACTGCTTCTGCTTCCGGTTTGATTGTAAAAGTACGTCAGGGCATTAGAGTTCTCGTTTAAGAAAAGGCAACGTTGCTACCTGTTTGAACGCATTCGGTAGTCTCGTTTTTACTACGAAGCATGTCGTTTTCCGGGAGCGACTAGAGCCGCATTTAATCAGGATATTGGTGACGTATAATCGCCACTTAAACTCAGCAAACACAATTGAATTATGTAAGTGCAGTGTCTTGTGCATAATTTTTTTACGGATTTCGTGCGATATTTGCTGTATGTTTCTGCGGGCTTTTGAACTTACAGAGTGCGATGTGCTAGTTCGAGATACGCTGTTGGTTTCTCGAAGCTTATCTAAAAAAATGAGTTTGAAATAAGATAAAGAAGCTATCTAGTAGTAGCGAGAAAATACATTGACTGTAGTGATCTCTTCCACTGGCCATAAAATCGTGTTACCATCTCTCATAAGTTGCATCTTGTAAATATTTAAACCAAAAAAATAATACATGTCATAAAAATATCAGCGCTTTGCTCTAAGTAGCTCCGACAATTTGTTTTTACGGCCGACTCTGTCCTTAAGTTTCCCCGTCTGCAGATTTCCAAGAAATATCGCATCGTGAGAAGCCACCATTAGAGTTACCTAACGGCCGGGACTTGCCCACAGTCTAGAATTCTAATTACATTTATGAGTTCCACCCAGTGTTTAAAGCATGTGCGAGGTATATCAGAGCAGTTATTATAATTGTGGATAGCATATATTTCTAATATACAGAAGTTTGAAAAATGGCGCGAATGATGAAGATAGTCTTACTTAGACGAGCGTATTAGCAAGAGCTTTGGAAGATTCAAAGGATACATTTGAACCTATATTGGAAATGAGTGTTTTTTGCGACAGATAATAGTACGGACGTATAGTGCAGTATTCTTTAAAATTATATTATTCTTTTACCTAGCATTTAATTATTTACATCATTTTACATCTGTGAAAATTGTTTAGCTTTGTTGCAAGCTGGCTGGTCGTGACACTATGGCCAGTGCTTACGCCTTTAGTTGCTGGTACCTGTGTTAAATTCCCGGGTAATCCCCATAGAATTTCTTGTGGACGAATCGAGCTCCAGACACATTATCTTGGGGTTCTCTCATTTTTCTTACTTCTCATTGCACAATTTCTGCACCATTCCCTACATCATTATCGCCATAATCTACCCTTACGATGATTATTCTTGTGTCTAAAGGGCCCCTAAATCTGAAATAAAAAAATTGTGCTGGCCAACATGTAATCGACATGCTAGTAGGATAACTTTTTCCGCCGTCATCATCATTGGTACTTTTGCCTGCGTATGATTGAAATTGTTATAGACACATAGCGTATTTTCGTACACATTTAATTTTAACGAGCCCCTGGTCATTTCAGCGATCTTTATCGAGGTTCAGCTCTCTTCTACCTGTTTGATTTGTATTTATCAACCGAGTCCAATCGCCTCCGCTATCGTTATCTTCGCTGACTCCGTCATTCAACCGCCCGTCGCTTGCACCGCTCCCGCCCCCGCCACTTTTCTCCCTACCCCTGCGCTTCTGCCCCGTTCTCTCGCCTCCGCCCTCGTCACCTTTTCCTTTGCTCCTCCACTTGCGCACCCTCCCCCCACCGCCTTTCCTCACACTTCTCCGCCTCCGTCCCATCACCATTCCCGACTGGTCCTCCACTTGCGTCTCCGTGCCCGCCACCTTCTATGCCTGCTTCTCTGCCTCTGTCCCTTCACCATTCCCGCCTGCTCCTCCACTTGCGCCTCCGTCTCCGCCCCTGCTCCTCCATCTTTCCGCCGTAGTCCCATCACAATTCCCGGCTGATCCTTCACTTGCGCCTCCGCGCCCGCCACCTTCTATGCATGCTTCTCTGCCTCCATCCCGTCACCATGTCCCGCCTGCTCCTCCACTTGCGCCTCCGCCTCCGCCTCCGCCCCTCCCCCTTCGCGCCTCCGGCGCTCACCTGGCTTAGGCGCCGTCATTGGCATTCGGCGGGCCCCGCCGGCGGCGCGTGGAGGGCGCGTCGCGCTGACCTAGTTGGACGGCGAACTTGCCTGATTGGCGATGCCGTGCTCGGCCGCCCCGCTCCGCCGAAACTTGGCGTAGCATCGTGTGTCCGCCGGCCTCGAAGAAGCGGATGATGCGCGGGCGTAACCTTCGCCCTCGGATAAAGCCACGTGTTAGAAAGGAACACGGCCGACTTCCCGAATTTGTATCTTTCTCGGGGGAAAAGAAATGCCACTGCGATCCGAGCATCCGTTTTTGTGGCGTGAAGACTGGTTCCGATGGAACAGGATCCTCCTACCGTTCTTGACCGATAGCTTAATGGAGTGTGCGTTACATAAATAATCCACCAGATAACTTTCCAATATGTTCGTTCTTTAATTTAGGTAAATGTTAGCGCGTGGCCTCAGTCGTTGTTAAGCGTGACCACGTATTTTCAATCATTTGATAATTTCGTTCATTTCATTCTAGAGTTGTGTATAGAATATTCTACGTCGACAGAACTGCAACCTGTCGTGGTAAACTACGCAACTCAAGCGCAATATATTCGTCCGTATCAAAGTAATATATGCGGCGGGAGGTAATTTGAAATGAGGATTAATTATACCACGCGAGATAAATTTAAATAGTATAATGGAGAAAGACGAAAAATTGCCATTGTTCTCTTAAAGGGACTGTAATAGTGCCTGTCTCGTTCCCGGTCATTTGTCCCTATTAGATTTCCAAAACAGCAGTTCCCAATTCCTTTAATTCCAATATTTTTATTTTACAAAGCCATTTTCCTCTCAGTTACATTTCCCAATAAATGACTTATAGATAGATTTATCGAAAAATCAAATTTTAGACCAGGGAATGCAACTAAAGACGTAACTACGTGAAACGTAACAAAAGACATAACTACGTGAGAAAAAAAAACTGAAAATATTTAGCGTACAAATATATTCGAGTAAGATGGTATATGATACAGTAATCATAATCTCTGCAACAGTAACCGGGCAACACCGTACCAGCAACTGAACTGAGAGGACGCTCTAGGGAGAACTAACCTTTTCACAAACTATCATAACGAAATACCACACATTACTTAACCATTCTCTACAGTTCTCTTTAGGTCGGGCTACAAAAATGAAGCAATTCCAGAAATGGTCTAGGACGCAAGAAACAATCCAATCAGTTGTAATTAGCTATAATATGTGCTAGGTCTAACATGAAGGGATTCGTGATTAATTAAGAATTGTGAGCTATACTTTTACCTTATAATTACATTCATTAGAAAAATACGAATATAGTCATAAGAATATACTGTCACTAAGATTTCTGTATTAGCTGGAAACTGGAAATTTGTCATTGGAAGAATGAATTGGTAAAATTTGCAGTTGAGAACAATGACATTGGGAAAATCTGTTTTGGGAAAATCTATTTTGGGAAAAATGATTTCGGAAATATTTCTTTGGGTGTAGCGAACTGGGAAAGGATACCGGGAACTTTTCTGTACTTTTGCTTCAGTCATTATTTTGGCATCTTGTCAAGCGTAATTCAACTTGTTCGGAAGTACCGGGTGTTTTTTTTATCGTTCCCCGAAGATTCCGGCCGCGTCGCCCGGGCAGTCGAGGGCTCATTCGCCGGCAAACCGCTGACTCAACTCCCGTGCTATCCGAGAACTATCGCTGCGCCGCATAACGTATCTTAAAGATGATGCTGAAAGTGGTGTCCTTCGGCTCGAATACATTCTTGTCACCACCCGAAACACATTCTGATTTGTCCTTTGAAGTAAGTCTCGAGGAATTGTTGCGATTTTCTCTTCAATAGAACTTCACAAACAACCACTTGACGACATAAAGATCGGAGTGTGGTGTGCGTTGAGTTTCTCAAGTATTATCGAACCTATTTTTTCAACACCACCGTTACTGCTGACGTTTACATACATCAATATTGGCATTATTCTTCGAACAATTGACACCAGAAGAAGGCACTATGGTTACTTTCAACAGGGTTCGGCAACTGCTCACACTGCTGTTTGATCCATGAACTTTTTAAATAATGTTTATTGTGACGATCGTATAATTAGTCGTGGGTTATGGCCTCCTAGATCTCCTGATCTATCTCCTTGTGATTTTTTTCCTGTGGGGGTAATTGAAAGATCAGGTGTATGCAGAAAACCCGCATTCGGAGGAAGAGCTCCGGCACTCTTTTGAAGAGAAAATCGCAGCAATTCCTCGAGACTTACTTAAAAGGGCGAACGATAAAAAAAAACACTCTGTATATTAGAAGTACCTAATATTATAGAAGACGCCTTTCCAGAAATATTACAAGCGACGTATTCCACGCGACATTCCCATGGTTGTCTGAATTGGAACCCAATTATGGTGCCTTTCTAATTACAGCTTTGAAAATCATCTGTATTAGTTGTCAGTGAAATAGAACATGATATTCGTGTCTGAGTACAATTATTTACACCTTTTTGTAAATAACTAAACAGTATATTCATCTAGGAACCAAAGAGTATTGGTGTGTTGTGGTCACTTGTATTCTGAAGGTATCCAGAGTGAGAGACAGGTGAACTGCAGGACACAGACGAACTGTTCTATGAAATACATTTTGAATGCATGATGCAAATTGGTGCGCTTTGTGGTCATTGCGGCGGCTCTATTATCATAGCAGTGTGGTGCATATTTCGATGAAAACGGATTCGTACGACCAAAGGTAGCTAATGGAACCACATTCATTTGTATCGCGTGCAAACATTAAATATAATCACTCACCCATTAAATGGACTCACCTTTCCAGAATTGAGGGAGCGAATAACATTATTCCAAAACAACGTATCGCGCGAGATGGTGGTCACTCGTCTATTGTTTTCTCAAATCCTTTAGTCAATATTGCAGTCAGTGTTTGCCCGAGAGATCAAGAAAGTCAAACTATTCATGAGCACGTAGTGAAACTATCTGCAGTCATTTAATTTGATAACACTGTCTGAATGTCCCAAAAGTTCATTTTTTTAAGGAAAACAATTGTTTGTTTTGCAGAATAATTTTGTCGATAAGTTTGTATGATGTAGTTATTCATGTACGAGTAAATACAATTATATTTTGTGTGGTGACCCGAGTTTTCATGACTACTCCTAACACAACTGTCTTCTTCCCCAGTATTATGCGTAACATTATGGATTGTTGTCCTGAATAGGTGTGATCTATATATAAATGGAAGTTGGTATATATAAGAGGGGTTAACTCCGACACTGGATGCCCGGCCTCCATGAAAGTTGGCACATTCTACAAGGTTTTTCACCCAGAAGGTTCACGTGCTGTCAGTTTTGTTGTAACTCCACTAGATGGCGCTGTGGAACAAATTGAATATTCACCTCAAATGCAACCCGTAACACTCGGCAGCATTTGTGAATCTATATCGTTAAATAACTCCTAAACTAAGGGTTCTGGGGCATTAAAAAGTAACATTTTGAGGCCGCCGACCTCAAAGAAACGTTTCTCACTCTACAGGATGAGATCTTGTTGAACACTCTATTACGTTTTTGCTGGTCCGGCGCTTCTCGACATTACGCCACCTTCTCAGAGACGTGCAGAATCTGCAACTAAATGAGAATGAGGGGGACAGAGAGAGAGAAGCGGAAAGAGAGACGGAGGGAAGGGGAGAGGAAAGAGAGGGAAGGAGAAAGAGGGAGATAAAGGACAAAACAGCGTCTGCCGGATTCCTCTAGTACTCCTATATTTCCGATGAAAAATATATATTTCAAGCAACAGTAAGATAATTACGACTGTCAATCGACTGCCAATCTAATATAAGTGAACAGAGAAAAGGAGAGTCTTGTCCACGAGGTGTGAGTAGCTTCTTGCTTCTCAACGTTGCATCTGTAAACTTTCGAGCCAGCATTTCGCATCGTTGAATTCCGGAAGCTCTTGTCGTTTTGTCACATCGCTGAATGAGCTCTGCTTCCTACGGGGGAGTGAAACTGTCTGACGTCATCCAGTGCCTCACCTTGATGATGCTTCTCCCCCCTCTCCCCCCTCCCTCCTTCCCTCCCTCCCTCCCTCCCTCCCTCCCTCCCTCCCTCTCTCTCCTCTCTCTCTCTCTGGGGCTGCCTGAGGTTCCACGGTCCGCGGTGTCCCTCTGAGGCGGCCTGCGCTGGCGCGGTTCGGCGTCGCCGTCCCCCCTTCCACGGCGGCGTATCCCGCTAGCCGGAGAAAGAAAGAGAGAGGGAAAAGAGCGCGTGGGCTAGCGTCGGACCCCCCCCCCCTCACACCGGTGCGAGAGGAGCCGGTGGCGCGTGCGTTTTTTGCCGAGCCTCCGCCATGTCTTCGCCGGATGGTGGAGGTCCCGCTTCTTTGCAGCTACCGCGGCCGTCGCGTGTTTTCTAAACCTCATACGACCGTAAAAACGGCATATATCAAAATAAAAATGATACAAGTTAGGTTCATTTTTATTGCGACAAGCAATCAAGACGTGATGTCATGCGAATACATAAACTGGCAGTGTGTCATAATTTTATTGCGATAACAACAAAAATAACATAATAATGGGTACTTCAGTATTTGTTTGTTCATATCATCCAGAGTGGACCAATTCTATTTTTTTTCCAAATACGTGAAAGCCACGATAGGTAGGTAGATCTGTATTGACCTCGAAGTTCTAATCACGTTTCAAGTGAGACGAACTGTCAGCTGAGCCTGTGACTCTTGTGAGACTGTGAAAAATACCGTATGACACAAACATTTGTACGGTAGCAACAAACAAAACTGATATTGTTATTAGGATTTGACGAAAAATCATTTCTGTTTGTAGGTGTTGCCATGCGATCAGAACGTCGTAACCGAGGAATATAGAAACGTTTTAAAAGCGTCTTAAATCGTGTAGAATAAGGAAATCGAGATCAGTCGGATGTTTGGTATAAAAAACAAGTCATTCTGATCCCACAATAGTTTTCGGAACTCTGAATTGTGTTCCCAAAATTTTCGAATGACTTGCCCGAACTCCCATCGAAAAGTTCTGGGACGTTCAAGAGATTGGAGATATTGTGCTACAGTTCATATTTTGTGTAAAGAAGCAGAAACCATTGTGTCCAGATTTTCTTCCGAGAAACCGGAAGATATCTGTCACAATTTTACCAAATTCCATTATACATAATATGGTACACATTTCAGGCCAGATAGTAGTAATGTCCTGAACTGTATGGCCACTGAATGACCTCACCCAACCACGAAAGATCGAAAGCTAATTGATTTTTTTAGAATGATCCTACGAAGATCCCCTGTCAAAATTTTAATGGCGCATATTGCCTGAGATAATGTCCAATTGTTCTGTAAGTTTAGGGAAACGGCCACTTTCCGGCAGCAAGCGCCACCTCACGCTGAAGGTCTTCATTTTAGAATGCTTCCCACCCGTATTACTAATTTCTAATGCGCGCAGGAATAGAGAGAAAACTCTGCAGCCTCCAGCCTTTCAGCCCTCAAGCCCTTGGAGGTGCCTAGGGTTTCGTTAGATTCAGAGGATTCACGAAAAGAGGATTCCAAACACAATGCAACTATTTCGATTTTGATGGAAAAATGTCAATGTGTGTTTGTGTCATTACACCTATTCTCATACTGCACATACCGACTGAATTTTCAAACTTGATGCGTCACTGATTACAACACAGCTGTCGATATGCGCTAACAAGACACTAAAGACGAGGTCTTCCCCATTAAATGTTTGCTATTACCTGCTGAGTTATGGAACAGCAACTTTTTTTCGTGGTTTGTAAAGAACTGTTGTACTGTATATACTATACTGCAGAGAAATAAAGTCAGGACCTGAGTGTGTGACCTCAAAGATCTACCCGTAAAGGCGAGGGAAGAACAGACCAGACGCCAAGTGGGCTGAAGAGAAAAATGCTTTCTCAGCAAAAATGAGAGAACTGGAAATACAAAATGGCTGCCCAATGTTAATCGTGATCGTAAGTGACCGAAACGAATTTTTAAAAACATCATTCATCATTTGGTCGACGTGCAAAATTATTGCTTGTCATTTGCATTATTTTACGAAAAACCTAGTGATTCTACAGCAACACACACTTTCTCGTCTTATTTGTAACAATTCCAAACTGCAATAATATTTCAACTTGTCAAAAATAATACTTCAGCTATCTCTTGAAAGACTCTTTTCCAAATAATTCAGTGGCGACCACGCATTCTCAATGTAGTTGGTGGTTCTAACAACTGAGATGGAAAATTATCACAACTTTACTCAAATTATGTGAAACACTTCTATTAAAAACCTGTGCGCGAAGTAATTAAAGTGCAAATATAGAGGAATAGATTGCATTAAGAAATAAATCTAGTTTCAATAATTACGGTATAGAGCAGGTCCTGAAAGCAAATTTATACTCTTTTCCATATTTTAGAGGTTTTATTGAAAATTAGACTTATTCCATACTTAAGAACTCAATTTTCTCTTTTTTCTACAAAAAATAGTAAGAATAAAATTGAAGACTTTTTGAGAATATATTGAAAATGTTTTTCTGGCCTTATGTAAAGTATTTAAAAAATCAATGTAAGTTTCAAATTCATAGGGCTTTGAGTTTGGTCGGATGGACCGAGGAATATCTATTTTTGAGGAAATTCTCTGTGCGGTTTAAGCGCTAGTGTTTCGCTTAGACAACATGTTTTGAAACAAAAGCAACACTTTTTCGGTATCAGGGATCCCGGAAACCTGTATTGCCGACTGTACCTCGACACAGATATTTACATTACACAACTTTCTCTGTATTATGTATGCAAAGAAGCGAGCTAGAAAATAAAATAGTGATATTTTATGGATTTCCGTTCCTATCTTCGTCAGACATCATCCTGACATCCGTACTTGGGAAATGTCCTTTCTCTTCCTGGAATCAAATTTTACTTAACCACCATTTAAGAATTGCTCAAAAAAATGAGCGGTTGTAAACGAGCAGCAGTAAAAAGTAAAAACGTGACGATGAACCCCATCTTACGTCACACCACGTCTTTCTCTGGCTGATGTCGTCCCCTTTCGCGCAGTGATGTGCGTCTCCGCGTAAAGAACCGTAGTCTACGTCTACAGGTAAAGAACGCGTAGACATCGTATTCTGCGTAGACAAACGTAATCTATGTTCACAACTGTAATCTATCTTTTTTTGTGGGGCAGGGGCGAATCTACGAGGGCAATCTTCCACCCTCAAATCCAAAATTTATTTATAATTAGAGTCAATATATCCAAAGCAATACTATAAATTGATTGGATCACATCAAAGGAGTATTGAAGAAAGCGCAAGTTGGAACAACTCCCTACTGGTTTCTTGAGATGGAGACGGTGTTTGTCATTTCTTCATCATGGTATATTATGTTTGACTTACTGAATCGTAAATAAAATTTTTCTACATTACATTAAAACATGCTTCTACTATTACTAATTAATATAAACTTTTTTGAGTTATTTCATGTGAAAAATAGTCTACACAGATTACATTGGCTACGAAGTCTACACGTAAAAAGAGTCACGTAGACTACATGTAGATTACGTGAAGAAAACACGCCTAAACGTAAAATTATAGTCTACGGCACAACTCTGCATTCGCGTCGCCCGGCCATCCTCAGACGCCATGTCCCAATCATCAATCCCGGTTCCCCACCCTGGTTCCCCGCACTTGCAGCCGTCACCTTGGGCCACGTGACCGACTGCTTTCCCGCGGCGGGGAGGCGCGGCATGCCTGCGCTCGTGCGTGCGTGCTCGCCTAACGAGTGAACTGGAAGAGGTGAGGAGGTTGCGCTCGTCTTCATCATCATCAGGGACGCTCTCTCGGGCGGGCGGGGGCGCCAGGGCGGCGGATGGCGAGGCTTCTTGGCCTTGCGCCTTTCTCCGGCCGCTGGCGCACGTTGAGCCCGATTTCTTTTCCACCCGGGCACAATTGCTACGTTCTTCTGTTGGAAACTGTTTGAAGGTGGAGGAATCGTGCAGGAATTAAATGGAAGCTCTTCAAATTCAAGTAATTACAGATTTTATTAGTTAGGGGAATTATTTGATTTAAGTAAACGTAATATCTTTTCACAGTTTTTGAAGTAGCCTACTAAGTATTTAGAAGAGATTCATCTTCCTAGAAATTGAAAACCATGGCAATTTACATGAAAATTGTTGTTGACAAAAAGTATAAAATAAGCGTTTTCGTTAATGCAATTTTTTGTTAGATATTGCAATTTCTGATACATTATGTTCGTCTCTCAGATACTATTGTTTTTCGTAATACGTGGTTTTGACGAATGTAGAATACAATAGAAAATCGGTAGAACATTAAAGGGACAAATAGATATTATTGGCACTCTTGTATCAAATCCTTAAAGCTGAATAATTCTTTCTTGTCGATTATTACGAGTACGAAATTTTTTTTCCTTCGTCCGAAAGTCTTACGTCGTAGTAGTTTCTATATTGGTCCCGCGAGAATCGATGTCCAGTCCTGTGCAGAACGCCGCAGGCGAGCGTGTTGCGGCTAGCTTCCGAGCGCCTGTCTTTTGCCCCGCCCCCTCGCCCCGCCCCCCGCCCCGGGCCCCGAGGCGCTTGGCCCATCCGCCTTGCTGACCCGCTCTCGAACTACTGTAATTCCCTGACCCGTGGCGGGCCACGCACTTGTTCCTGGTTTTCGTCTCTCACGTGTGGAATACCAGTTTGGAGAGAAAGGCAAACGCATTACGTTCGTGAAAAATTGCTCTTAAACAGATTTTGCATAAAAATTGACATAGTCGCCTGGAGTGAAAAGATCTGGACTGTTTCCTTTTTGAAAATCTGTCTTTTGCTGAAGAGATCAGGACAAATGTATGCTTGAAACTGTTGGAAATCGTGGAATATTATTCAATTTTTGTTTTTTGTTTTTATCTCTTTCGAAGGCTGTCATAATTTTCAATTTTTCTCAGCGATAGTTTCTGGTAGTGTAGCCAACCATATATGAATTCTTGAGTCGGATAGTATCGTTGACATTGATTACAAGCAAGGCAACAAACCGTTTCAAATAATGGTTCTGTTGCGACGAATAAAATATTACTGGTTTGGTTTTGATTTTCAAACGGTTTCAATCGCTTTTCCTATTTTATTAAACATATCATTTATTGTATATTACTTTGAATTAAATATTACAAACGTGCGCAAGATTTGTTCAGTTTATACTAGAATTCTATGACATAATTTTTAAGAGTTAAATTTGTCTGAGGCATCCAATAAACGAAGATATCGTGTATTTTTTATGTATTGAAAACGCCCGAAAACGATGACGTCTGTTTGTACTGAGTCGCTTCTTGAAATGTGTGTGCGTACTTGAGTCGCTTCTTGAACACAACATAAATTGCACCAAATTAGAGGTTACTTTGAAAACCGAAATCTTTCCATTCGGTAATTATAGCAATGAATTGAATGAAAAATCAAGGTGTCATATTTTGTTCCATTGTTAAAACTGCATTTTACAGTTGCTGTGTCTGTTTTGGTTTAATGCTTTGTTTCCAAAACAGGAAATAATGTTTTGTTTTATACTTTTCAGCATAAACTTTTGCAATGGAAAGTGAGATATTTGTGGGTGTTGATGATTAATATTCCTGGTAAGCGGGTAAAACATCAGGAAGAGAAGGAACTCCTTCCTTCCTTTCGCGGTTACAGCACAGATGTCCGAGACAACTGAACAAATGGCGAGTCGACGCGTAGGTTCTCATTCTTGGTCCATTACCTGTTTTGTATTTATTGTGTTCTTCCTCGTTTACAACACTATCCGGTTTGCATAGAATGCTCCTTGTTGCGTAAAAATTGACCCTTTATATCCTACCTACCAGCTAAAATATCCCCCACTTTAAAACAAGTGATAAAAATAATAAAGAAATGCGTTGAATACACGTACGTAATAAAAGAACTGCAATGTCTCAGTATCAAGAAAACACTTTTTACACACATCACAATCATTCACAAGAGGATTTCACACAAACCTTGAGGTCTGTAGTAATTTTCGTATCATAATGTCATATTTTTATTGTATTTTAATAATCATTTCCAGACTTAACATTGTAAGTCATTGGTTTCTAATAATCTTTGTGGATAGTTTTCCATTAAAATGAAATTATTGCAGCTTTGCTAGAATCTATTAAAATTGCACGACATTCCCATTTACAAGATCTTTAATCACTTTACGACAAGGCTACATATCCTATTTTACTGTAGATAATACCATTTAAGGAACTCATTAGTTTTAAATTCCACATATCCACACGAGTCCACCTCGTGTAACTCTTGACCAGATACATCTGAGAAACAGATTGTTGAAGTACCTTTTGCACGTGCCTCACCGTTCTGCCCACGCAGCCGCTTGTTGGTCTGACTGTTGTTGGAATTACAATCCAGGAATCCGGCTCGTGCTTCTGATGACCCGTATTGCTTATAGTGTCTGTTGACCCGTATAAATAGACAACGCAGAACCGCTTCGAGTCCACCTGCGCGCTTCTCAGCCTCTCGACGATCGAACTGCTGTAATTACGAGTCTCAACGACTCAGGCCATACACTTATCTCGAGTTTCGACTAGCGGATGGAGGTTTTACCGCCCGACGCGACGGCGCCTGTGTGGTTAGCATGACTGCACTGAGACATGAGAGGTCTCAAAGGCTCAGGTTCACGTTTTTTTCTGGCCACATGATGAGCTTTTCATTTCTTCTTCTCCCGCTTCTTCTCTTGCTCTTCGCGGTTACCATCAGTTTGCTGTTAGCTCTTGACTAATTTCAACTCATAATCATTGTGATTAAAAGCTGGTCCAATATATTAAAATATCGTTGTGTTTCGTTTTGGATTTCCAGTAAACAAATTTTTCGGCATTACAAGTATCAAAATTTAGTAATATTAGTAGAAATCGAACGATTCATCAATTTTGTGTTACACTCTTTTCCAGAATATCTTTCTCACGTACTGTAACAATTCGGCAATTATTTTACTTTTCCCCCCCATACGTGACGAAAATTAAGCCAAATAAATAAAATCAGATCGATGGTATAGGACTGGATGATCCATGTCAGTCGCTTTATATTGAGTTTTCACTGTGTTGTTAACCGACATCGCATATCTCAAAAGGTTGTCTCACAACTCATAATTGTTCTTTTCAAACTGTTTAACTGACCTTGAAATGATTGTTCACTGAGCCATGGCTAACGAGATAGCGATTAAAATAAATTGCAATTCAGAACAAGCAAATTAAATGCAGATAATCTAAATTTCGACGGTAGAAAGAGGTTGTAAATGTTTGATAAAGAATGTATGGTACAGGCGAGGATTTCCGTGGAGATGTTGTTTGACTGGATTGCCTGCCTTCCTTTCGAGGTAACGGGACTCAACTTACAATCATTCAAAGTGGAATGTTTGGAGGACTAAATGGACTTGCTGCAAGCTTTCTCGGAGTTCAAGCGTTTCCCTGCCGTGACATATTTCATCTATTCCTCGGGTTGTATTTTCGTTTGGCCGCGAGTCTTGGCTTGGCACTATACACAATTGGTTACCCTCTGTGTGTGTGTGTGTGTGTGTGATAGTGTTACACTCTTTGTGTAACATGTGTGTGTATGTGTGTGTATATGTGTGTGTGTGTGTGTGTGTGTGTGCGTGTGTGTAGTTTCAACAGACGTGCGTGTGGAATTTGTGGCGGACATTGTCATTTCTCGAGATATTATCGCGAAATTCTTTCTTTTTCCCAGCTTTTATTTCTCCACTTGCTCCAGTTTCATTCCTATCAATCTCAAGTCCATTTTCACCACCATGTTTGCATCCTGGCCACGATGGAAACCGATGAATACAAACGATGAGTTGAAAAGTTCTGGAACTAGAACCACCTTTGTATTATATCAATAGTATTCAGAAATAAGTATTGTTATAATTTGCATTTAAAGAGAGCTATGTCATGATAAGTTTCTTGTACGTGGTAGTTTGCAGCTACTGCATCTTCGCAATCCTTTGGTTTATGAACTACAGACTACTTAGTAAGCTAGAAACGAAGCATTTCTAGGCATTTGTAGAAAATGTTGATACGAAGACTATAATTTTTCGAAATTAACGATTTAATTGAAAATGGTTGTTTACATTCGAATTACAAGTAACTGTAATTTGAAGTGTCCAATGATACAACGTTGTTTAGGAGTTGAGGCATAGTGATGGACGAAGAGCATAGGACAAACGGCCTTCCAGGCTAAAATTGTGGGGAACGTAGACATTTGTGTTTGATTTTTTAGCTTGATTTTCCATACGGATGTCATATCCTTCTGAGAAAGACTTGCGACTTTTGAGTAGTTTTTCCCCCCTGCACTCATCTTTGGTCTCCTCCAGAGCCAGCCACCGTTTCCTTTGCGATTCCACCTGCGCCCCCCTTCGGTCTCGCGCCCTCTCGCTTCTAATCGCTTCGCGTCTTCCTCCTTCCTTCGCTTCTCCGCTCCCGCGTTCCGCTTCGCGCTTGCCACTGAGGCCCGCGGCGCGCCGCGGGCCGCGTACGCCGTGCTGCCGGTTTCTGCGCCTCGTCTCCGCGCGCGCGCGCACGAACCCGCCCGCCCTCCCGTCCTCGGTTCCGCGTGCTTTCCCCTCCTCGGCTGCGCAACACTTGTTTCTGGCTACTGGGTCATCGAGAGTTTCCCACACGCCGCTCCGCCCCGCCCCTCGCCGGCCCATCGCTCCGCCGCGGGGAAGCTTTTGACAAGCTGGAATCTCTGGGCCCCGTCTGCCGCCTGCCGTGTTTGGTGACATAATACTGAGAGAGGAAAGGGGCGGGCGCGATGTGCCGCCGCCGGTGTATTGTTTTTTTTTGGGGGGGTGGATTTTTAAATTTTTTTGCGCAATATTTGTTTGTTTTCGCTCGTGTTGAATGGAATAAAATAATCATGAGGTTTGTTTTACGCGAATGTTATTCGAATGAATTTTTTGAAATACTTTTGGGTAAACTTCGAACTATTGTGCTTTTCGGGAGTTCGGTGGGTTTGGCAGCTGTTGTGTAGCTGGATGATTCACGGGGGAGGGGTGAAATATCGACAGGGGGAGGGATGTGCACCTGTCCTCGAAAAAGGCAAGATAGTCGAGGAGAGCGCTAGGATGTGCTTGCATTTCCTAAAGTGGAGCTCGTGTCCCTTGCACGCGCACCTTGCGGACTTTGCCGTTTGTCGCGAACGTTCACGGCTGTACATTCTTGTGTACACTTAGGCGCTTGATTAAGATTAAATGTGCATTGGATGATATTGTAAACACTGTTTATTTTAAATGGCAAAATAAAACGCGACTAAATGAAATGCTGTGCGTTTTGTTTGCTGTTTTCCGTTCCCTAAGCTTTCACCGTTTCTTTTTCTCTAATTCCTTTTTACAGTCAGAGCGATCTCCCAAGAGGGTAAACTTGTCTCCTGATAATTATGCTTTGGGCCTAAGAAGAAGCACCAGAGATTTTTTCTCTGCTCATTCAAATGTTTTGACTCTCCTTGACATAGCGATACCAAAGTTCATTCGTGCCGCAGTTTCTATTCTGTTTGACGATCTGCAACTCGTATCTGTAATTCTTGGCCACCTGTTTTCTCTTGCGGTGTGTTTAATCTGATTTAGGAAGGAAACTTCTTAACGAACGTGTTGGGTTAGTTTCTGTTATCTCAATAAGAACGTTCTCTGTTCTTTTTCTGTCGCGGCTGCACAGTTTCCGTACTTTTTAAGACACTAATCTTGTGACATTTCGTGTAATTAAGAGGTTAAGTCCGTGTTCTCATTGCTGACTGTAGTTTGCTTCAATTATGCAGAG
>JAHLJT010008446.1:223309474-223335855 GCA_031308135.1 Acheta domesticus | reverse complement strand
CTATCTGATTGCTGATCCGGCGAGCCGAACATCCATGACAGCAAATTGCATATCAATTATCGTAACATCATTCACTAAACTAGAAAGGTACGGCTAGAATCCAGCAGTGTTACACCCATTATCAATTTCTAACTACACTCAAGAGAGCACAAAAGGCAAAAGAAATTAAAATGCCGTTACCGAATTCGAGATTTTAAATTATCAACTTCTTTAAATAAGAAGATTCTTTAAACTTTAAACAATGCAGTTTTAATAATAAATAATAATAATAATAATAATAATAATAATAATAATAATAATAATAATAAAAGAGTTTGGAAAACGAGATCAGCCGAATGTGGGGCGTAAAAGCACAGGTCGTCCCGATAGTTATCGGAGCTCTGGGATTTGTTCCGCAAAATTTGAGTAAGAACTTGTCTAAACTCCCAGGTAATTCAAAAGAATGGGAAGTGCAAGAAATAGCTTTATTTGGAACAGCCCACATTTTGCGTAAAGTATTGTAGAGGCACTGATAGTCACCGGATCTGCTCCTTAGGTTGCTGGTTGCAACCTGGAGTAGATTTTATATTCAGCCGACTCATAACATCTTTAGTCGTGATGTAATGGAATAATAATAATAATAATAATAATAATAATAATAATAGTTTCCTAAATTTCGCATCATCACACATTGTCTTCTTTATACAAAATGTACAAGGATTCTTTGAAGCGTTGTGTTAAATGTAATTCAATTATTTTAATTCAAGCTGAAAGGTGATTGCCAAAGATGTCGTGTTAGCACACACAAATTAAACTGACAATAATGAAATGAAAAACTACTATTCGCCTTATATCATTCCCACTGGACACACTATCGTTAATACGTATTTTCCCTACATTTCCCTCTACCCAAAATATATTAAGCTAAAAACGTACAGATCACTCTATAGAATGGGTAAACCGGATCACGCAATAAGATGATAACTTTTTCTCTTAAATTATGACAACGTATACTGAAGCCTAACAAGAATCCTTTAAATTCAACATCAGCTACATCCCATCCGAAAGCATAGTGCGCATCATACCAGAATATTTACGGCATTGCTATAATTTACAAAAAAATATCGAAGAGAAAATTGCTGCGATGATAATACCATAAATGTATTCGACCAGAGAGGGCAATTCCCCAAAAGTGATTACTCAGGCAGGAATGCATTACGATCAAGAAGTATGAAAACTGCAAGGTTATGCTTCGATGGTGGCGGTGGCGGCAACGGCTTCAGCTCCATAAAACGTCGCTTGTTGCGCAGCGGGCAACCCGCAACGCGCCGCGCCGCGGCGTGCAGCGCAGCGCCGGGAAGAAGTGGCCAACGACCGTCTCCCCGTGAATACGCTTTGCTCGGCACGTCTTCACTTGTCGCTTCAAATATCTCCCGTCGCGTTAGGAATTCTAAGCATCCTTAGGTAGCCGCTGGTTCAGGAGCGTCTTTGTAGTTCTCCGTCGTTTTTCTCTTTCCGTTTCTCCCCGTCTTTCTTCTTTCCTTCTTCTTCCGACACGTAAGCGACGGCGACAGAAGCGGCGGAGCCTGGATAAAATATCGCAGGCGGTTACGGATAAGCAGTACGAATTACCGTCTCAAGTAGATGGCAGCGTGCATTACGGACACCTGGGCCGGCGGCGGCAGACGGCCGAACGGCCAAACGGGCTACTACCCGTTTGGGAAGGGTGGGAGGGAGGGAGGGAGTAGGTGAGCAAACGGGTGACGCGCGGCGCGAGGTGGGCGACGGGCAATGGGCGACGGGCGACGAGGACGCCTCTTCTACGCCCAGGTGCCAGCCATCGATTCGGTACGAACAGCCAGAGACAGACGGCGAGCGCGAGGCTCGTTAAAAGGCGATGGTGGCGGCGATTCGGAACGCGCGGGCGGAGGGGGCGGCGGCCTTGATGGCGAGTGCGCGGGCGGGGGGGAGGGGCTCAGGACGCGTGGCGGAGGAAACGCAGAATGTGAGGAGAAAGGGGAGAAGAATGAGCTGCGACTCGGATGGAAGATGAAAAATTGCAAATTTGCAGGTGTAGGGTGAATAATGTGCACTAGACGATAAATAGAGAAACGAAGCAAGAACAGTTTACCAAAAAGAAAAGTTACCACAAAAAAAAAAGAAGTGGAACAGTGTATAAAATCTACAAATGGGGAAAACGTAAGCAGGGGAATCAAGAGAGAATCGAATCTTCTATGGAGTAAATGAAAGGAAATTTTCCAGCGTGTTAATTTGTCGAAGTAAAAAAAAAAAAGTCCACTGCGAAGTTTGTTGGGAGTTATCAGGCAGTTTTGTTCGTGTATTTTTGTTAACTGGGATGAAAAGTGTCGTAAAGCGATTAAGTTACTTCTGGATTACATTAGTCTATCAATGAGAAATGTATCACTACGACGGTCAGCAAGAAAACGAAGTTTGATTAATTGTTTGAACTATTTGTTACAGAACGCGCCAACTGCTGTGATCGTTAGTCCCATAAGTGTAGTGTATATATATATATATATGCTGGGTAATGGTAGAGTTTCTCTTCTCCTATAACATGAGATCCGGCTCCAACGTACATGTCGGCTTCCACGGTCCCATTTTAGGTATCTCCGCTATAGGGACACCGCCCCAGCCCCAGATAAGCTCAGCTCACGATTAATCGCACGTATGTGTAGGTGCAGTGTAGGAGTCCATGTAAGGATCCTTTTGTGTGTGTTTAAGAGGAGAGAAAGGAACAACAATGATAAAGGAAAGATCAAGAGCGGTCCGTGGTCTGTTTGTTAGGGAACTGCTCCGACATTCGCCTGGTATTGATCAGAGAAACTACGTAAAATAAGAACACGAAAGAAAAAAAATTGAAAAATTTCAAAAAATTGAAACTATGGAATATTCCGACGGTAATGCGTACGGGTCCAATACAGAACTCGGGGAAGGAACAGACTCTTTGAAAATGGTGAAGGAGGAAGTGCTCTGGAACCGGAAGTGGAAAGAGGCTACAGTCGAGCAAAAGGGGGAGAAACGAAGGCTAGGGCTGGGGTGGGAATTCGAGTAACTGCCAGCCTGGGATGAGAAAACAGCGAGACTCGCTGAAGGCGGGAAGCAGGTACCGCGCAGGTCTCGGCCGCGGATCTCCGACGAGGGTGAGGGTGGGTGGTGGAGCGGAATTGCGCGGGGAGACGTTAGCGAGACGTGGGCGCAGTCGGTAATCGGCAAAAGAAAACGGGAGGAAGAGGAAAGTGCATAACCCAGCGCGGAGGTGAAACGGAGGCAAATTGGCAGTAGAAGCGAAAGTGGAAACGTAAACGATAGCGGAATGCGAGGCCAAACGAGGGGTCCTGCCTGTTACTGAGGATGGAAAACGAGGGCCTACAGACAGACGCAGAGAGAGAGCGAGAATAACAGCAGAGAAGAGGCAAGATACATCGATATGGTAATGTAAGACGAATTTGCAAGCGAATAACGTATGCACAAAGAAGTAGGAAGTGTTGGAAATACGTGAGAGGTAGCGTATGTGAAATCAAGGCTCTGTAATACAACCCGGAATGAGGAATATGAGTAGAGAAAGATGGAAACACGTGACTACTGCAAGAGGCTGTGGTGAAGACACTGAGGCAATCCCGGAAGACACGTGATGTCGCAAGGGTGCCACTAAATTGATAATGAGTTACCTGTGCAGAGAATGAAAAACATACGGCTTGGGTTAAAAGGGATCTGCATAATTGTGATGCAAGAGGCCACGGTAGGGATATGGGGCCACTGTTTATGATAGCGAAGGTGTACGAGTAACAAACAACGCGGATGACGTAAAGCGTCGGGATTCTAGCGGAGGTTAAAGCAGCGGAGCCGATGCGCAACAACTTCGCACGGAGGGAACGGGAATTTTTCACAGATCTGAGATTTTATTGCATCCATAACGGCAGCCAATTTGAGTTATTGTGAAAACATGGAATACTACAGGTGGCACGTGAGTTTCAAGATGGGCGTGGATATAATGAGGGGAGTGTGCGGAACAGACGAAGCGCTGAAGGTAATGGATGTTCGCAGGCAGGATACCTGAAGCATGGCTAAGAACAAATGGTTACACTGCGTGGCCTGAGATAATTACCTGGCCAACCCAACAACGACACAGGGTCGTTGAAGCACACGGAAACGAGACGTAGGGGAATGCAGCCATGGTGAATGCTTTCAAGGATGTCAAGGCCACGCCGGGGCCCGCAATAAGCATGGGCGAGATGAACAAGTGGGCGAAGACAGCCGTAAGATAAAAGAAAGGGCGGAAGGATCCCCATGGGATGAAACGAGTGAGGAACAGGGGTCGGGAAGGCAAGGTAAGCGCGGCGGTGAGGGTGGCTTAGGCGGCGTGGAAGACGCAAAAGGCACAGGAGACCTGCTGAGGGCCGAGGAGGCGGCGGCGGGGAGAGCGGGGTCGCTCGTTTTGGCCGCCGCCGCCGCCACCGCCGTTGCGTCCGGGGGCACTCGCCGTTTCCGAGGCTGCAACCGGAACCGGAACGCGCTGCCTGGTAGGCGGGCCGGCGGCCGCTTGGCCTCCTCCGTGACCGCGCCGTAATCGAAATGGAAAGCGGAAGCACTTGCCGCAAGAGACATTGGGCGGAGGACGGTTCAGCGCGATCCGTCGCCTGCGGACAACATTATGCGGTTGTCACACTCTCTGGTTCAGCGTTTCCACAAGCCACTCAGCCAGCACGTCCATTTTACTTTCCGTAATGTAGACCCAAAAATAAATACGCCAATCTGGCAAAAATATACATATTTGCCATAATGTGAAAATTATTTTTTTTAACGATTCCAACATGTCTTGGAAACTGATTAAAAGCAATTCACGTTATTTTCGAAAATATTTTTAAGGTGGTATCACAGTTTCTAGCTCTCCCTCTATTCGATAGGACATTTTGCAAATTTCTGGATATTGCTATTGTGATATTACTTTCTAAAACTAGCATTTACCATTATCTAGATATAATCTAATGCGGTGAGGTGTTAATTGACTTTCTTTTCTGGGTGCGGTAAACATTACAAGAAATTAAATTGCTTTTTTAAAAATGCCTTAACATTAGGCACTTTCTAGAGGCGAAACATACGTGTTCATTCTACTGTTGATAATTCTTCATTCCAACAATCATTTTCAAAATTATTACTCTTCCACATAAATTGCACCTCAGCTACACAAACTATAAATTCTCATGATGTCATGTTCCATTTTGCCAAAATCGTTGGTTTAAATGAAAACAAAGAAATTATGTTTTTAGTAATTTATAAGTTAATTACGTGTCACTTCATTTCTGGATACTGGAACAAGATTATAATCGAACTAATGAAAATTACACATTACTTTTTTTCTATATAAATTTTTCCGCAAAATAATAAAAAAAGTGAACACTACAACTATGGATATTTGGACTATGGACTCTATATTTCCATGTTACAACCTGACTGCCAAATATTGCGGCGTTATTACAACAAATACTGCCATCTCTGGAAAGGTAGTTAAATGTAATAATTATAGCGGCGCCAGAGGATGATTGCCAATAGTGTGTTTTGTGATAAATAATTAATTCCCTGTGTGACCTGTCAGGTACTAAAAACGTCAATCAACCAAATGATATTCGTCAGACGCATGTCGACACAATAAATGGTAAAAGCAAATAATATTCCGAATATTTCATATATGGATCGTTTCTCCTCAAACTTCAAAACCTGTACAGGGTGTTACCTTTTCTTAGGCGTAGATAGAAAGAAGGTAATGACAAAGAAAAACATTAAAGGTACAAGAAGGAAACATACCAACAAAAATAAGTAAATCACTCAAAAGAAGGCAAGCGAGATAAAAATTAACTAGTGGTACTACAATAGCACATACTTTCTCGTAATATTTGTAATTGGAATAATTGAAATATTCAGAGAGTGCAGCGAAAATTAGACTTGCGCAATTTTTTACGAAAAAAGAAATATTTGAAGAAGCTTTTTAAAAAATATTTTTTTATAAATTGTACTTTAAGTAAGAATTACATAAAAACTACTATTACCTTTTTCCAAAAAATTTACTTGACCTTATTTAAAAATCATGTTTTAGAACAAATTTCATTAAGGGACAATAACCTGTATCATGAATATTGTACTTTTGCCACGTTAAATTTTTGCAATTTTCGAAAATACTGCTTGCTGAAAATGGAACCTTCTTCAATTTTTAAGCGCTCTTTACTCTCTCCAAGGTAAATATGTTTTTAAAAATTTAGACGCATTTTTTTAGAAAAAAAATGTTCTAAAATCGCCAATGTTTCAGTAAAAGTACGAGAAAACTACTCATATTTTGGAAAAACACTAAACTTTATTTAAATACCTGACTTCGAAGAACAGATTCGAAAACTGGAATCCTAAGGAAGTATTTTAATCATGTACTTTCATCTTTATATTTATTCCCAGCACTTCTTTTCCGTTCTGCTGACATTTGAAAAGTTTGTTATTTTTCTTGTTCGGAATGAGCGAAATAAAGACCACGATACTGAACGACTTGCTTGTAGCGGGCTTTGATATTCAGCGCAGTGATTGCACATTCTCTGGCAGAGTTGTTCCTTCCTCTTCTACGTACAGGCTGAGTATTCCAGTCTTCAGACGGTGTGGTATGACTTGGAACCTCATTTCTTTCCGTACCCTGTAGAGTAATCGGTCTCCGAGGCCGCTTTTTATTATTCTCACTTCCTGTACATTTTTTAAAAACGTTCCGTCTATTCACACATTATACTTCTTACCTAGCGTTGTCATATGACCATAATTTTAATGTTTTAGTTACTAATATTTAAGGTCGCTTCTCAACAAGGTCATTAATGACCGGAGATACATTAACAAAAAATTGATTTACAGATATTTAGCATTTATATTAATTTGTCGAGATGAGTATCCCTTAAAAGCAGTGTATTTTCGCAGTACATTCCGATGGAAAGTTGACCAATATAATGTAATTTAATCATATATATGTAATTCACAATATACATTAGTATTATGGCAATATAATTATTATTTTCATTATTTTTATATTATACTATTATTAACTATCATTATTACACAACGACTATGAAACAATAAAAAATCGATACATTCGAGAATCATAACGGATTCGGTTCGGAGAAAATGTAGGCTTCGCCCCACCTGCAGTGAAGAGAGTTGTATGCGATGGCAATCGACGCGACGCGACAAGTGGGGGCGGGCCGCTCCGACCTGCCACGTCGACCGGTGCCCGGCGCCGGCGCCCGGCGGCGCCCCGAGAACATCGAACGCCCCTCGCCACTGCCGCCGCCTCCGCCGCCTGCGCCGCCACCGCCGCCGCCGCGGCCCCGCGACCGCATTCCCGGCCGCGGTTTCTCTGCAGGTATGCCGCGATCGGAGCATCGCTGCCGCCGCCGCCCCGCCGCCACCGCAGCGACATGTGCCATTAATCGACGCCCTTGCGTCAGCGCCGCCCGCCACCACCGCCGCCGCCGCCGCCGCACAGCGGCCGGCCGCTCGCGCCTGGAGAGGAAGCGGCTGCCTCCGCCACAAATCCTTCGCCCCGGCGCGTCG
The DNA here is from genome assembly GCA_031308135.1 of Acheta domesticus. Classification (NCBI taxonomy): domain Eukaryota; kingdom Metazoa; phylum Arthropoda; class Insecta; order Orthoptera; family Gryllidae; genus Acheta; species Acheta domesticus. Next base: position 223,328,280 of record JAHLJT010008446.1, on the reverse strand, counting down.
CTTCGTGCCGACGGGTCACGTGGAGGTCACGCTGACCACTTTCTCCGTTTATGCAAACCACACACTTTTCATTAGTTGTTCTTCCATGTTACTCGTCCGGCCCGTTGTTTGCCATTCTCGACGACTTTTTATTACAGTGAGGTTGTCCTTCCTGAACACGGGAAGTAGTTAAGCGTGAAGTCAGGTCATTAAGTGGTTTGGTACATATTCCATAATGCTATATTTGGCAATCCAAATATCATTTGTTCAAGTTTTGCATAAAGTGTATTCAAGACATAAGCTACTTCTTGCTACTTCTCTCATTTAAAACTAAAACGAATCCATTGATTCTCGAACGGAACACATCTATAACTTGTAAATGAAATTACTCTCGATGAAATTGCAATCCACTGCTATAGCGACAAAGGAAATTTACGATTACATCTTTAATGTATGCTTATGGTGTTGTGCTTAAAAGCTTGTTTACAAGAAGGAAAAGATAATGAATATAAACGTCCATTTATTGCGGAAAAGTACGTAAGCGATTTTCCATCAATTCACAATTTCAACATCATAATTTCGGAAGTTTCCAAATAAATAAACCTGGATGACTCTAAAGCATAATTCAAAATTATCAATCAATATCGGAATTCAACTGTCACACGGAGTAGCGAGTAATTACAAAGTTTACATGATCAGTCAGCCCCAGATGGATGAGGAAAGGAGCACCGTAGTTTTCAAATCCCGAAGTCATGGTTTCACACCTGGGTGAGAGAGGGAATTATAAAAGGGCGGAAATTTCTCAGAATGCCATTTCCCTCTAATGGCATGTAAAAGATCCACCCGCGAAATTAAATCCTTCGACAATTCAAGTCCTAACCAGAATCCAGTATATTCGCTCAGATAAAATCCAACGTAAGTAACAGATAAAACTGGATGACATGATTGTTTTGTTGGTTCTTCAGGAATAAATGGATATTAAAATTTAGATAATGCACTAGTTTTTAGTGTATTGTTGGAATCCATGTGGTGCCAAACTCGAAAATTCGCAAATTTAGTGCACATGGGGAATGGGCGAATAAACTTTTTCCAGAGTTCGAGTATTAGACAACAACAACAGATTACACGACATATATCTATCGAATTAGTTCCACTCCGTAGAAATGAAATCACAAGAAACTAGTGCATTACGAGAAACGGGGTCAATTCATTACACTGGCAGCGAAGCACAACAGCAAGGATAAAAGCAATAATAACAGTTCAGCCTAAGTCATCCATTACATCAACGTCACAGAATTAACAGTGTCTACATGATAAGTGCGAATGACATCGAGTGGGAGAGCTGTGTTTCATTAATCGTTCTATAGTATCAGGACAAACGACTGAAAACTATGAGCACATTGTGTTTGATCGCCGTCTCCTTCGTCCCATGAGACCCTACGTCCTCGCAGCCGCCGCCACCAGCCCTGTTCTCCCTCTCCCCGCGTCATAAAAATAACAGCCTGCGAAACCCGTAAAATAGTCTGTGCGGTTTTAATTACACTTAACCATTACAAATCTCCAGGGGTGAACAATTCCAGCGGAAATAAATGTGTCCGGCGAGAGGGTGGAGGCGCAAACTCCGTTCATTTTCAACTCCAGAAGCTCCGACCGCAACCGCTTTTTCATGGTTCGCTACTAAATTGTTTGATTGGTTAACGAATCTTAATAAATACAGATTTTTTTTAAAAAAATTACCGCAACAGCTGTGGAGGATGACTGCACGAGCGATACAACGGTGCTGGCGATGACGGGGGAGACGCCGGCTTCGGGTGGCGCCGCTGTCGTGGCGGTGGCGGCGGCCGAACCCACTCTCGCTCCCGTTAGGGTCGTTAAAGGGGATTTTTCTCCGAAAAAAAAAAGACAACAACACAAGGCCATTCTGGGCCCGGCTGTTTTGCATATACACACCCAATCTCATAACTCCTTGTTCGTGTAAATGCCTCGTTGTAATTATCTTTGGCACGTCCGCCGCTATGCTAAAACAGCGCACCGGCGGCCTTTTGCGACCTCCGCGCCATCACGCCCGGCCTGCGAGGGGCCCCCAAGCGGAGAGGATACTCGAGCAGGGAGGAGATAACGAATGCGTCAGGGCTCAACCAGATCTAGACACTAGGTTGAAGCCGGCTTGCAGGATCTAGTGAACTTCGCTTCGTTTACATGCTAGTTTTATTCTCTAAATTTCTCTAAATTCTAATACATTTTAATCTAAATCTAATTCTAAATCTATATCTATATCTAAAATCTAAATCTATATCTAAAATATTCTCAAAATTCAATCGTGAGCGTTCAACTCGTGGAGTACACACTGAAATTGAAAACTTGGAAAAACAATGGAACATCTTAGTCATTGCAGTAGGAAGACGAGGGCCAAGCTTGGAATGGTCGAATGTTCGTGGGTAGTAGACCACGAAGGAGAAACACATGACCGCAACGTCTGAGGTGAAGTGGTGAAATTGAGAGTGACTTGGAAGCGAGCAGATGGAAAAAGAAAGTTCCGTACCGCATCAACTGAACAACTTTCGTAAAGCACTGGAACATCGGAGATGAATGGTTCGCAGAGAAGCAGTAAATTAACAGCGGCATTAATAGGGCTAGTGGAGTGTGGATCGTTGTGGTAGAACTGGCAACGCACAGTGACTTAGGAGAGTAAGAATTAATAACCGTAAACAAAAAAATCGAGCACTACCAGAAAATGAAAAAAAAAAAAAAAAACAAAAAAAAACACGAACTGTTTGCCTGTCACTGTTCTATAGCGTTAGCGTAATGCGATAAGTTCCGGAAAATCAACGATTGAAATCGTTTCATGAGTACAATAGTTGCGTACATTCGTTGTACTGTACATGTACAACGTGCCATTAGTTGAGATGTGACATTTACGACGAGATTCATTCTTTGAAGACATAATTAAATTCCTTTTCTAGTAGATAGCACATAACATTTCCTCTCTTGGGCCGTTCAAGATCCATTCAGAGCGTGACACTCAGTGCAGAATGCATTTCGTCTTATCAGCTGACAAGAATTATTACAAGACCTGTCGAGGCAAAATTACTCCTCAACAAAACCACCAAAAAACCTTTTCCGAAAAGTATTATTCACACTGCTCTAGAACAGCAACTAAAATACTCTCTCATAACACTGCAATAACTTAAATATTTTAAATAAAACAGTCTTCAAGGATACAACAATAACATAGTATAGTCTACAATGACACACAGTACTGCAGTTCTTAACATACCAAGAAATTAAAACTAGTTGCTTGTCCATAAAACACAACATGTAAATAGCAAATATTTAATAGTACGCAACCTCTTCCATAAAGAATATCAGTCGATTAACGTCAGCTGCGTCGTAAACAGTGATGCACTGAATATGAGAACGCGCAGTATGAGAATAGGCGGAATAACTCAAATAATTATTTGTCTATTTCAGTCAAAAGCAAACGGTTTCATTGTTTTGGGGGTTTTCCCCAGCTCTTGGATATCGAACGAAACCATAGACACCTCTCACATGGCCAAAGGTTGCATAGTTTTCTTTCAATTTCTGCGTGAATTAGAAATTAGTAACACAGATTTAGATGAAACAATTATCTCTAAAGAACGTTTCTTTATCGCTAATGATTTGACTGTCCTCAGCAAACATTTTACAATAGAAAAACCTACTCATAGTAGGTTTGTAGTATCAGATATACATGTAGTATCAGATAAGTACAATTAATCAGAATAGCTGACACGTTTTTACTTCGAAATATATTGCATTAATAGCGTCGAATTCAAAAGCGTGTTTTACCAATGTTATCTAATTTTTATATCATATTATTAGTGCTGCACGTCATTGCGGACGCACGTTGCCCCCGGTTGAGAATAAAACAAATCTAAAGAAGACACGTCACTTCCGAACGTTTTGAGAGGCCATCCTTTTCCTAATGGAAAAAAAGTGCTTTGCGGCATTTTAAACTCTAAAGCAAACTAATTTTTTCTTGACTGTTCAGGATCACATTTTCTTCCGTTACTTACGAGGAAATACGAGTATCATCATACGCTACATATCAATTCATATCAAACTTTTGGCCAGGAACAAAAATATATCAAGAGATTATTCAGTGAAATTTCGTCGTGGAACAATTGAAATTTGATCGATTGATTGATTTTGTTCCTAAACGGTTTTGAGGGTTTGAAATACCAAGCACAATTTCCATCAATGGAAATGAACACACATGCGTTCCAGACACAGTAGGGAGAAAAACCTTTTACCCAGACCTACTGTGTGTGCAATTCAACATTTCCCATCAAACCCGACAAATCAACATTTCCTATCAGATTAAGTGGTCACCCAGAAGTGCAAGCTTTGCAGCAATGAAATAGAGGTAATTCCAATTCAATTCCATCCAACAACGCTCCCCCAGCGTGCTCCCGCACCCGCGGTCTGGCACACTGGGGTCCTAGAGACGCACGCACCCGCCTCCGACCGGGTAATGGAAAGGCAAACTAGCCAGTGGGTGGGACCGCACCGTCGTCGTCTGTCACCCCGGGGCGGCTCGCCTCGTCGCGCAGGCGGGACCGGAGGTGGCGCCATCAACGTGCCCAATAATCCGTGCGGCGCGCTCGACCGCCGCGTCATCGCCGAAAAACAAAAGCAGCGCGGCGCCGCGGGACGTGACGCGGCGGGGTGGGTAGGGTTTGGGAGGGGAGGGAGGGGAGTTGTGGGAGAGGGGAGGGTGCGGGGCGCAGCGCTGCGCGCGCGTGCACCCGCGTCGGCAGGCAGCACCACGCCGCGCAGTGCTGTCTGCCGTGAGACGCAGCGGAGCGCGCGAATGATGGCGTGCGGAAACTGACGCGGCCGCCGCCACCGTCACTCGGCGCGATGAATGGAACAGAATGGAATTGAGGGGGAAGGGGGGGGACTTGAATTAAAATTGCCTGAGCTTTAAAAGGAGAGGCTGCCCAGCATGCTTGCTCATCCACCTAACCACTTCATTTCGAATTCGCGAGTGGTGGAAACGGCCGTTCAATATGCCGCACCCGACAGTCGATTTATGCTCTAAAACGCAGTTTATCTACGGTATGGCACCGAAGCCTTTACTTTGCTCAAAGACTCCACTGACCGCATGATTTTCTTTCTCCACAAGTGTTGCACTGAATTTGACCTACTCAAACTAGGGACAACCTTTTCGTTTTCGCATTCCTATTTGTAGTGGCATCAAATGTGTTCCAAACCCAAAAGGAGGGTAAGGTATTGGTCATGAAATCTTTAAAACTAACCAAAAAACAAAGATCCATCGAGTCCGAAACATCAAGGCATGGACTTGAAACTGATCACTTTTTTCTAGTGAAAATAAATATGACAGAGTAAATATTAAAAAACATTAATAATATAAATGTGCGCGTGCATATGATCGTCCAAACCATATTCATTAATTTATTTTCATAAATACGCGATTTATTCCACATTCTTAATACCTTGTTAGAAAATAGAGTCATTCGTTGTTAAATATAAGTGGTATTACCGGAAGACAAGAACACGAGATGATCCATGTTGCAACGGAGCGCAACATCCTAATGAATCATTTCTACGTGAGAGAACTGAGTAGACCTTAAGGCTGAAGAAGTATATAATGCAATTATTTGATTGTATGTCTAGAAGTAGAGTCGACTGCCGTTGTAGCGAACCTCAAATGACTACCATTGTCTGTTCGATATATTAAAGGTTCGATATATTAAAGGTTCAATGATATCACACTGCAGTACAGTTTGTCAACTACGAATACTTTTATACGAGTAATTTCAGTGATACATTAAAATATTTAATCCCCGCAAACTAAAAATTTCTTCTGTGTTGAATTATTCATATATTCAACTTTCCTTCACATATTATTCTTTTTTGTTTACACAAATATATTTGTGTAGTCATAAAACCCTTCTAAGCTTCTTGCACTGTTGAAGCACTCTCTTCGTTTTTCTATCATTATCACATTTATTTCTTTTGCTTTCTCAATGTTCTAGCTACACTCAAAGGGAAGTCCATTTCCTCGTATTCGCAATATCCTAGCTACACAAGAATTTATTAGTTTTCAACTTCTTGTCCGCTTCCACAAAGTCTTCGGGCTAGACAGTACAAACATTGATGAACATTTTCCTCAGTATCAAGGAATTCCCTCAGTAGCGCGGTTCCCTTAATACCTTTCATTCACCGTAAATGCCACAAAAATAACTCATATATCTCCAAACCCATAGTATTATATAAATTCGTGGAAGTGAGAAAACTTTTGTCAAAATTGTATTTACTTTGTTCACTACAATCGATGTTGAGAGTCTATCTATGCGGATCTCTTAGTACAAATTTGTTATGAAAGTACATAAGGACCAGCGACTTCCAATTCACTATAACCGAAATTTCACTATATCCAGATTCGACTGTATTTAACTCAAAATTAGTTCCACATTTTCTTACTCACACAAGCGTATGAATTTCTACAGCCTACAAAAATATATTTCAAGAACTAATCTGATTTGAACGCAAAAATAATATGATTTGAATGAAAACTACTCTGAGGACATAGCTCAAATTCAAACACACTTCGGCGCTAATGAGTCTCCGGTATGGTCCCGGTATCCCTAGTTCGGTGACGTCTGCCAGGTGCTCTCCATCAGCCTCGCTGCCGGCACGACATGGGAGCTTCCCCTGAGCCATCGTTGCGCCCCCCCTTCACTCCCACCCCTACCCTGGTCCTGTCGCGCACCCCGAGGCGACCATGTACTGCCCCTGGTCGCCCACGTCCCTTCGGCTCGCCCTACAGCGCGGTATGGATTCAGAGAGATTTCCCTGCCCCCATCAAAACAGAAACCCGCAAAATGAGGTTATATTTTCAGACTGAGATTCAAATAAACATTGTTCTAAATTTCTTTGTATGTAAGAAGCCGCGCCAGACAAAACAAAATATTGCGTGTGCCTGGTAGTAAATTCAAAATTGATAGTTCAAACAGTACAATTCCAGAATCGTTTAATTGAAGTGGATGTAATTAAACTAATAAAAATCGCTTACAATTTTCCTTTTTATACATCAGTTATTTTTTATATTACTTAGCTTCTAATTATTTCTGGGCTGAGTTATTCTCAACCGTGTAAATTATATTGATATATCATGCATGCCGTACAACTATTTCAGTATCAACTCAGTTCAGCAGTAATTTTTTAAGTGTTTTTAAGGAAAAGAAATGTAATTTACGCGTGAAAAAATTATCATGAGTAGTTCAATGTGAACACTTAATACACATACAATACACTATTACTTATACATTTTCTGTTACTATTGAACAGAGAATTTAAAAGTATTTTAAAATTGAAAGCTCGGCTCAACAGATTAACATTTTGTACTCGCTCTGAAATGTATATAGATAACTGAGAAGATAAAAAATTAAGAACAAAAAAAAAAATTCCAAATTTTTATTCCCCCGCCTTGTTTCCTATCATGTATTTTCTGAAAGGTTTCTTTTTTTCCTACGACCGTAAACAGTTTTAACATCGGAAGTGGTTGAAAATTATTAAGAAATACCCAATAATTTTAATGGGTCATGTCAATTTTTAAACAGCTTAAACGTGCATTATATTTTATTCAAGTGGATTTCGGTGGTGAAGGAGGGTGGAGAAAATGTTTTCAGTTTTCAAATTTTTGAAAATTCAGAGGTTTTAATCAAAATCGGACCTTTACAATTTTTATAAGAATACTTGCAATTCTCAAGCAAAATATATACAGAAAAAATTTGAGCCATATTTCAGACACTCTCGAAAGTGTCCTAGAAGCTTCATGTACCCTCCAAACATTAAAGATCCATTTCAAATTCCAGGATCAACGATACCACCCAGATAGCTCGGGGAATACGCATTTTAATGAATATTCGGTGTACGTAGTGTTGTTCACGGACAGATGGACAGACAATTTGGGAAAAAACTACTTTCGACTTCAAGGACCCTCAGAACGTGGATTCTGATTCTGTACGTGAAAGTAATATACAATTTGTAGGAGTAAGAAAAAATAGTGATGAGTATATCTCGCATGGAATCAAGTACTACATGAAGCCCGCTACGAGCAGCGGTCGTTCGCCGCAGCGAGGGCGCTGCGGGCGGTCCCAATGGCTACGGCTGCTGTCGACGCGTGCACCTCAGCGCTCCAGGCGACTGGCCGGGTCGAATGTGCATGTTTTACACCTGTGGGGAGCAGGTATTCGAGGCAACGATGCGATTGGAAACGACGCTCCGAACCTCGGCATACACAATATCAAGGTACTCCAAATGCGATACTTATGATACTTAAAGGAGATTAACAGTAGACTGTTTCGTGTTATATTGAGAAAAATATCACATTACGTTAAAACAGAAATATTCGAAATGCCGATTTCAATAAGGTTACGAAAAACGATTATTTCACATTCAAATCGATTTAATGCATTATGAAATAAATATAACAATAATGCGAAGAAGAAGATATCAAACTGATATCCATGAAACGTGAGCCAGGAGCATGAGCATCAACTCGTCCCGCCATAAAAAATCGCAACGTTGGTCAAGAAATGCAGGACATTCGTAAAGTCATGTTAGCTCCGTCATATATAAGAATCACATTTAACTACAAGGATCTTTTTCCGACAGGAAATTACTTCTCATTCTGTATGTCCGCATCTTCGGCGGTTCACATAGAGTTGGCATCCGACAATACCGCGTGCTTGAGTCAATTAAACAGAACAAAATATAAGCGAGTATGTGTTGATTATAACGTCTACAGATATTCATTATATGAATGGGTAAAAACCATAACGGTATGACATTTTATAAATTCTGTTATACATAAACGTATATATATTAGGCAATATTTCAGTGACAATGTAATTTCGTGATTTTAATGAACAATTGAAATGACGTGATTTTAATGATGAACCAAAGCACCACGACTTTACAGTGATATTGATTTTAATAAACGTTTTCTTAGAATTTATAAAATGTCACTTATACCATTCTGGTTTCACGCATTCATATGACCAATTAAATTAGTACTTACTATACATGGATGAAATTCACAAAACTTTTTTTTTACTTTTAAAAATCATCAAACAGATCCGGTCAAGCGAAAACTTCATCTCCATTGTCGGGTGATTGTTCAAACTTCAAAAGAAATTTATTCATTACGAATTGTGGATTACTGTCACTTTTTAAGGCGTTCATTTACTCCCTTGAATATTATGAGAAATGTGATTCTCAATTATGTTCCTGATAATGACCAGAATATACAGAATTCAAATGGGTTCAAAACATAATGACTTCTAGAGAATGATCAACCTCGGTTTAATTTCCGCCAACGGAATATCATTTTTTCGCAATCGTTACGAACTGTTCCTTAACCTACTCAGGTGAAAAATAAAGGAGAGCACTCACCTTTTCTGAAGTTAAAAATAATCTCAACAGAATGAAGTCTATGCATTCTAAATACGCAACTCAAATTGATGAACAACTTTACAATCTTAAATTCAAGTAACTGTGTAATAACTTACACTGACGTGTACGTCAAAGCGGCCCTTCAATTCAACTACGAATATTAGATATACAAATAATGACAAAATAGTATATTATGAAACGATGATGTAATGATGGTATTAATACACGAGCGTGATATTACGATACGAGCGAGGAACGAGCGAGTATCGTAAACTTCACACGAGTGTATTAATACCCATTACATCGAGTTTTCATATAGTACTTTTTCTATGACTTAAAGTTCTATAAGTTTAACCTTTACAATGAATAATTTCGAGGCAGTTGATTCAGCAAGGCCATCTAGCGGACAGCTCCCTAAATCTACCCTCGCATGCTGACGCAGGTGGCTGCGGTTACCTGTCCGAATACTAGGGAGTACTGCGCTAGTCAAATAGGATCAAAGTTAAATTACGATCCACTTTATTTTAGATAATATACCACGAAAAAATACTAATAATAAAAGAAATTAAAACTATTGAGCATAATATAATATCAAATACAATTTTAATGCACACAAGCGAACGAAACATTTGCTAAAACGATTCTCAATGATTAAATAAGTGTCAATACTTGATTTGTAAACTCTGTGATTGGTCAATAACCTGTATGATAATGAAAACTGTATCGAAATGACTATCATTATGGAACTGGTAGCAGCCATCAAATGACAGGATTATACAATGGGAAAAGAAAAAAGAGTAAAATGATTGTCCCGAAAGACATTCACATTTTACTACTTAGTAACACCATCTACTTGATGGCATTATTCTCTGTCTACAACTTGAAAACAATAGACAGTTGTTCCAAGGAAGAAGAGTCTGAGAAAGACTTTCCTTGCTGAGGAATCATTCGCCCCTTTCTCAGACTATTTGTTAATTGGTGATTAAAATAACCTAATATTTAAATTCATTGATTCCGTAGTCAGAGATATTTACGTAAATAAAAATTTTGAAGTAATAACTCTTTGTCATTTTGAACTACGTTAGTACGTCAAAGTTTTTCTTCAGAATAAATACAATAAGTTTGGCTCATGTTTTTGTATATTCGAAGTAAGGGGAGCAAAAAATGAACGTAAATACATACTTCTAATTTGCATATCCGATTCCACAATAGTTTACACTGCATGTACAACATGATAACAAAACTGACGAATTCGAGAGCTTTATAGGCGAATCAACAGAGGACTTCAAATAAAATCCTAATCACGAGTTTCTCGTTGTAAAGTAAAATAACTTCCAATGCATCGAATACCGCCAGCATCAGAAGATAACAATGTACGCTCTACAATGAAGCAAGAATATGAATGGATATTCAGAGATCGTTTCCTGATATAGCAGTTCGTGGCATGGAATGTGATTTGCAAACACAACAGGAATGGAGATAGTCCCCTCCATTCGATACACCAGAAACGCAACTGCCTAATGTATATGCATATAGGACATGACACGAAGCACTCCATGTGCATATGGGGCTTTACGGTGACGTTACCTCGCTGGCCACTCGAGTTCAGCACCTGCCAAACAAACGCAACGCATCTTTCCCGCAAGACGATGTCATTCCCAGTTTCAAAAACGAATGTTCGACACGCAAAACGATTAAATGTGCAAATGTTCAGTTCGTCCAAATATGGCACAGTTTATGTTTACGAGCTGTTCAGCCAATCCTGATAACACGTTAGCAGCAAAGAGAGCATTGTAATGGCTACCAGCAATGAATTAGCCCGTATATTATAATGCATCGTGTATTAAATCATAATAATTTCAGAATTTATCAGATCGAACACTTTTTTTCATTTTGCTCGAAATTCATGAAGAGTTGGCTGAAGAAGTGATTGCTGAAAGGCTAAGAGACGAATGAACAAAATACTTCCGAAGTTTCTCTCAATTTTTATTTAAGGTCACTTTTGAACTATTATTATTATATTATTATTATAATTATTATTATAATTATTTTCTAAATTAATTTTTTTTATTCAGGCCCTCAAGAAAATGTGCGCAGATAAATTTCTTTCCCCACACGTCATATACAGTTTTTACTGTTTTTTGACAAATAAATAAAAAATATATAAATAAATAAAACTATCAGGTCTTGTAGCGACCTCTTTCATTGTTTACATTGGAGTAACTTTAGAGGAACACGAAACGTAATGACAACACAAGCACACAGAAACATCCATGCCCGAGACGGGATTCGAACTCGCGACCCCTGGAGCCGAGGCAACTAAAGTCCTATAGCTTTAGCGATCTCGGCTACTCAGGCCGGCTTATCTCAATTTGCTTGTTGCGTCCATTTACACTAATATATGGAATTTTGACATTTCTGGGAAATTTTCAGAACTTCGTTTTTTATAATCGTTGTTTTTTTTTAATTAATTAATACCTTCATACTGTGAAGAACTGAGTTTTGAAAGAAATTGTTTTAAACATTTGTATCTTGTGTGGGTGAGAGAGAGAGAAGGGATGAGAAAGCGTGTGGAATAAGGCAAGAGGTTACGAATTAGCCCGGCCGCGGCGGAGGGAAAAAAGGGGGAGGAATGAAGAAAAGAGGGGCGATGTTGGGAGAGTCTAAGGGGGCTAGTAGAGAGGGAGAGAAATGAGAGAACGAAGTCAATAATGTACAATAATGGTATTATATCTTATTAGATTGCCAATTGATAGCTATTTCAAGCACTGAAACTGATAGTGCGTTTTTTATAAAAATAATTTAGTGAAGCGATAAGGAAATATCTCTCTAAACTGAATGCACTGGAAGTACTATATTAATACGTTGTTCAATACATTGTGGAAGCACAATTCAGATCAGTTTGCACAGATCTACAGGGGTAGATCTGTGCAAATGAATGAATGAATAAATAAATAAATTCGTAAATGCCTACAATAAATTGTCGAAAGTGCCGTTATATAGTTAAGTGACGACTTCTAACACTAAGCTTTCTTCCACATTTCTAAAGGGTATATTAAACTTGTTTCGCAAAAAGACAAAATGAAAGACCAGAAACATCTCTTCTTTCTGTGATGTATTTGCCGGTGAAATTGCTTCTCTCGGAAGTCGTGCTTTATCACGAAGAGAAGGAAAGCTACGAGCGAGACACGACATTCGTGATTAAGATGAACTTAAGTGTCTCAAGAATTGGTCCGAAAGCATATTTAATTTAGCACAAGTTGTTGAAATAAAGATAGGCAGTAAGAAAATCCTTAACACCATCAGTAACAATGTCTAAACATCAGTGAAGTTGTCGTTTACAATACTAACCAACGAAAATGTCTTTCCTCAATTAATTTTCTTCTTTTTCTCTTTTCTCTTTGGACTATGCTCGTTCGTTCATATCACTTTGTTATTTTATGTTTTATCACGTGTGGCGTATTTGTAGTTCCTATAATCAGTATCTTTCAACCCATATCCCGTTGAAGCTCCTATTTGTTAATTAAATGTTTAAAATACATTAAGAAAATCCCTTCAAATGGTAGCAATGGAAGCATTAACTTAATTCACTGATCAATATATTGTGAGACCACAATTCAGATCAGTTTCCACACGAACAATTCCAGTAGTCTTGTTCACACAAATGAGGAAACAAATTCGAAAATGCTAACAATAATTCGCTGAAAGTACCCTTGCATGTGTCGACGCCTAAGTTTTCTTCCACATTGTGCACAATAATTTTAACAATTTTTAAATTACGATTAAAGAGTTAAGAACGTTAAAGAATGCTACTGACAGAAAGGATGATTTACATGATAGCGCGAATATTAACCGCTTATATTACATTCTAGCGCGAATATCAACCGCTTATATTACATTCTATACACGAATATATCACGAATACATATAATAATATATTTTAATCACAAACTGATCGCACATTTTGTATGTAGTATTTAGCACTTCATAAAAAAAATCTATGAGTATTCGTTCGTCGTTTTACTGCACTCGCCACTCTTAACATGACCAAAGTGACCACTGCGTTGTGAATAAGATGCGATGCGTTTGCCTCGGCAGCACGAACTGGACTGTGACATCTCCTGAACTAATTTGATAGCGAAAAAGTTAAACAAAAATTGTAAGGAATAGACCAGCGATATCGACAGGGAGAGAACCGCTCAATGTTTTTATCTCCCTAAAAAACACCAGCCTTTATGACAAAGATTTTTTTAATACGGAAAATCCGTAATGATCTACGAGAAATAATTTTATTTGGATCGGGTTTATTCATCACGTAGAGAAAGGGCATCACAAATATTACCTTCGGAAAATACAAGACATCTTCTTGGGACATTATGGCTGTCCATATATTACATAAATGTCTAATATTGTGAATATCCCTTCTGCCCTTTGCAACGCACCTGGAACGAGCGCTTGAACCTGTTAAATAATTACATAAAGCTTGACACAACACCCCCCATTTACAATAAGTTAAAATAAATTGTAGGATAACAGTACATACAATTTGTATTAATTTTATTTGTGTTGTATATTAAAATTCACGATAACTTACGTCAGAATTAGTTGGCGATGCTGACTGCAACTAACAATAGATTGGGGGCAATTTTTTATTGAAGAAAGACGCTTACGCGACAAAATTTCTACCAACAAGCCCGTGTACACGAACTCGTGGAGGACGCATGGGCAAGTCTAATGCGCCAATTTCATTGGCTTCTAGAAAATACTATGGACCAGTTTTGAATACTTTCCTCGTGATTTAAAAGATACAATCAATATACATTGATAAAAAAATATTTCCATTTATTGTAACAATATATTAACCTAACTTTTCAATTAAGTTATATTTAAAAATAATCTGATACTATTTTATTCTTTTAATGTTTGACAATACAAGGAATTATTTCAGAAAATGTTATTAAAATTTTAAGAAAATCAGAGTTACGTAACTCTAATCGAATACCCCTTATCCGTAAGTAACACAGCGTAACGCTGTCTCAAGCTTCTCCCCCTCTTTAGCGTTACGTACTTTATGGGCGACTCTTTACCTTCGTTTTCTCAGTAAAACTTAATTAACGAGTACAAAAGTAAACCAATGATACGCATTTTTTTCTAATTCCTCCCTGCAGAGTCATCTGCGCATTCCTTCCATCACCAGGCCTAGCCAGTTGCCGATTCCCCTTGCGTCTCTCTGCGTTTCCGCATCTTCACTTGCCATACATCATCTTTACTTTTACTTGATTTGCCTTTACTTGCCCTCCTTGCCTTATCTTTCTTTTTTCTTTGTCTTGCCTCGCCTAAGCTAATACACCTTGCCCTACCTTGCGTCACTTCGTCACTCGGTGCCTCACTTCAAGTCGCCTCGCCTTGCATCGTCTTGCCTCGTGTCGCATCTCGCTGTGCGTGGACTTGCCTTACTTCGCCTTGCTTCGCCTCGTCTTACCTTGCCTTGCCATGCTTCGCTTCGCTTCGACTTGCGTCGTCTCGACTTCCCTTTCAACGCATCGTTTGCCCCCGACTCATCGCTTTGCCTCGCGACGCATCGCCTTGCCCCTAGTGTCTCGTCTTGCCCCGCGTGGCCTTGCTCGCGTCAGCCCGCATTACGTGGAGCGGCGTCCAGGGATCGACATCGCGCCGTGATGGATGGTGCGCGACGTCCCTTTTCTTTCACCGTGCGCCCATTCGTTTGGAATTTCATCCCCAATTACGGCACGTCGACGAACGCCGACGCACCACAACGTAATTGCGTGAAATCGCGTCTCTGCTCTGAGCACACGACCGGCCGGTCACTGCCACGCACGCGCTCACGCGTGCGCCGCGGGAAACAGCTCAATATCGCCCCTCCTCCGACGATATTAGGGCGCCATTGACGCGGAGGCTAGCTGATACTGAGGGGGATAAGCGGACGGCAAGGCGAACACAGTACCGAAAAGACACGTTTCGTAATACTGCTCTGTTATATCAACTTAACACAACCAAACAAGTATGAAAATTTATTATTAGCGGACGACGGTCGTTAACGATGTTAACATACCGCCGTCCGTTAAGAGTAATCGAATCAAATTACTTAGAGCTAATAAGTATGAGGACATTTATTCCTAGAAATCATATTTCTTGTTTAGATTATATAAAAAGTATTGAGCGGCACACGGGCAATAACACAACATACTCAGTTGATTGCTGTTTACCGGCGTAATCGGGTTAATAACGATTGCAGGGCGAATATTCACGGCGCTAGGTGTCTGGTAGCCAGAGTGTTGTGTTATCTTTCCTCAATTATTGATTGAAACCCAAGAACACTGCATTTGTCTCTAAACTATTATTGTCATGTATGTCTTAGTGTGAAGAACGTCACAAAATACGAGTCAATACTTCCAAAAGACGTGCCATCACTTCCACAGTAGAGATAGCATCATGAAAAAGAACGCGTTGGAGTCGAAATAGATTGCGGGTGAAATACAATTAAAAGATTAAACAGATAACAATTAGATTTTGTTAAAAATGCAGAAAAAGAGTAAATTTTACATAAGCCACCAGCTTTAATTGATTTTAACGTCCTTGTTCTACCAAAACCGTCAGGAAAATGCATTCGACAATAAGCTACTCTTTTTTTTGCATACGATTAATCACTGTATAAATATTTATAATCAAGACTCACACGCTAATGGATATTTTAAAAAAAGGT
The DNA here is from genome assembly GCA_031308135.1 of Acheta domesticus. Taxonomy (NCBI): domain Eukaryota; kingdom Metazoa; phylum Arthropoda; class Insecta; order Orthoptera; family Gryllidae; genus Acheta; species Acheta domesticus. The sequence goes on along the minus strand of JAHLJT010008446.1, from coordinate 223,312,112 downwards.
GCGTGAGCATTTTGGCCTGGTGCGAGGCGCATTTCGACAGCGGGCGAGCCGGCTGACAATCCTGGTGCTGTGAGAATGATGGGCGATTACCGGGAACGTGGCACGCCCGAGATCAGGACGAGGACCGCTAAGGGGGAGAATCTCAACGTCAAACGGCGGCCCGTGGCTCGGACGATGTGACACACTGTGCATTACGGCGGACGGAGCAAAAATTGGTTCTATTTTCTAACTCAACAAAACATCAAAATTAATCACGATATTTCAATGTGTATTACGTTTGAGATACGCTGAATTAGAATTTGTGGTTAAAATTACACACAGTACATTTAATATGGGGAACGTAAAAGCTTATTTATGTGGCCTGTAGCAAGGGTTTTAAACAGAGCTCTATTCACGAGGAGAAAGAGCGCGAGGCATAATTCTCCCGAGTGCCCTCAGCCGAGTGCTTGCAAAATTACCATATAAGAAATATTATAATAGTATGCGAATATTATGTTCTGTTGTTCGTAGGATGCATTGTGCACTCCACGGTACATCGGATTCAAGAGATCACCAGACCATTTAGGTACGCTAAACACTGCAACAGATTCAAAGAAACAGCTATGGGAAAAATATTACTTCACTTGTCATAAGTCATGAAAATGTTTCGTGCGATCGCTTCACTAACAGCATTCAGAATACGGAGATCAAAGGAATCGGCACCTCAAATTATTCCCGTTTTCATTGCCTTCATTTAGATAGGCACGTGGAACATACATCAATAATCACTGTTAGAATGAGAATGTAGATCTATTCGGAGTGACGAACTTCGATGTGGAGGATCGAATATACTGAACTATCGAAACTATTTTAGGTGAATGAATAGCAAAAAACATCAGCATTTCCTTATTTTAAACTTATGATAAATTCAATTTGGATTAGAATTAGTAGCGTGTTTTCAAAATATTTCCAGCATCAGCAGCGTTTATAACTATAAAGTGTGAGAAAAAAGTGTTTTAATAAAATTTTTAATTTTTCAAAATTGACTGCAATCGAAGAAATGCAAAAATAAGCGTGGTGTTGAATGTATGCAATACAGAGTAGACTACATTTAATTCCATTCTGCTCTAACAGAGTGCACTGAAATTATTTCATTATAGAATAAAATTTTACTCTGATAGCTATTAATATTGACGTAATTATCACAAACTCTCTGTCTCTCTCTCTCTCTCTCTCTCTCTCTCTCTCTCTCTCATACACACAAAATAAAGAAATGAATGAAAATGAGAACGTGTGACTCTTAGATCGATCCCCGATATTCTATTAATATATCGTCTTCTCTGAAGGATGGTCCGATAGCAATTGAACTAAGTGCATTGGTTTCCTCCTCGGGAAAAACACATTTTTAACAGTCCTGAAGCTTTATCTTTAGAAGGGCCGCGTTCTCCGGGCAATAAAGACTTCTAGAGAGGCACCAAAGGATTTATCCTCTTCGATAAGAAAACCGATAACTCGCAACAATTTGCACGAAAGTAAAGATAGCACGGAATTCTTTTTTCCCAAAATGTTGGGTGGTTCTACTACGACCAATATGCGAGTCATACAAACAAAAAAAAAGAAAGGTGTACAAACCGAAGTTTGTTGTTCACAACCTTGTTAGAGTTGTCAACGAGACAATTAAGTAGGAATACGCTTCTTACTTTGTAAATACCTGGCAATATTGCGACTTCATGGTGACCAAGTCGAAGTATTTGTCATAAATGATTCATTTTTAACATTTCAAAAGAAAAATGTTATAACAAAAAATTAAGCTAAAAAAACGCCAGGATCACAATAATGACTATTTCATTGCAGAATGTGCCCTCATAGGCTTTTTATTTATTTATTTATTTATTTGGTCAAAAAACAGTAAAAACTGTACATGACGTATGGGGGAAGAGATTATATGCACACATTTTCTTGAGGCCCAAAATTTAAAAAAAAACTTTAAAAAACGCGAAATTAGCAACATTTGAAAAACTAGAAAAAGAATTTAGAAAAATTATTATTTTAGAAAAATGTTTGTTCCCGAGTTATAGAAAACCAATTTCAACGGTAAATGAACTGCTGATTTAATTTTTCTGCGTTGCTAACAAAATAGTAACGAACATTAGTTTTACTCCTACCACTACAAGCAAAAGGAGTGCTCAACAAAACGTGCGCACAGTGAAGCTACATTTACGTCCAGAAGCAAAACAAGGGGCCATCTCAGCATTTGCTCAATGGATCAGGGAAACTGGACAAAAACCTGATCGCGATGGGGGTCATTGACTCGGAAGCTGAAGTACATTACTTGTTACAGGCGTATTAAATATTTTTAAAAATGTATACAATGCAAATGTAAACTAATTCATTGTATATCTTTGTTTTGTTACAATAAACGTTATTTTCTTTTTCACGATCAGTATAGTCTCTAATTGTATAGAAACAGTTTTGCAGCAGAAAAGATTTTACTTTTAACTTAAATTTGTGTACCGACTTTAATTGTTTAATGTCATCTGGCAATGCGTTGTAAAGTAACGTACATGTATTGTATGCGGATTTCTTGTACTGAGCTGTTGATACTGACACTTGATGAACGTGATTTCTACGACGTGTGATGTAATTATAAATGTCAATA
>JAHLJT010008446.1:223292040-223309374 GCA_031308135.1 Acheta domesticus | reverse complement strand
TTGCATGAAAATATGTTCCCTCCGCTAAGTAGGTCATTTTTGACAAATATTACAGCTTAATAATTACAGCTTAATAATTAACTGTTCACAAAAACAACAAAAAGACAGTTCAATTCAATTTACATGTGGGTTGCGAAAGGAATATTTACAGTCCTTGCCCATTATAGAGGTCACCAGCTACTGTATTATTTCGAAAAAATTGGTCCTAAATACCCTTTTAGACGGGGTAATTACTTTTCATTTGTTTGCCAGCTTGCTGTCAAACTGTCCGTATTTCCTTACAATTTGTTACAGGTAAATGGAATCACATCAAATAGAGCACAGTATTAAAAACTTTGGAAAATACATTTTTATTTAAAATATGCGAGCGCTATGTTAAAAATGCACAGGAAAAACAAATAGCCATCCAAGGAAATAATGAGAAAACAAAGAGGCGCGAGAAATATCGAAACCCGCTAAGCCCAGCGTACGCGAGGAGTTTGCTTTCAGAGCGCGGTGTAATTAGAGGCGCGCGCGTTCCGTGGGCTCTTGCAGCCTCGCGCCCTCCTGTCCTCGCGGTACGGCTTGGCGCGGCGGGACAGGGCGGAGCGGGGCGAGGCGAGGCGAGGCGAGGCGTGGCGGGGAAGGCGTTGGCGTGGCGTGGCGTGGCAAGGCGTGGCGTGGCGTGGCGTGGCAAGGCGTGGCAGGGCGAGGTGCGGCGGAGCGAAGCGGTCCGGGGCGGGGTAAGGTGAGGCGGGGCGGGGCAGGGCGGGACGGGGAGGGACAGGGCGGGGCGGGACAGGGCGGGGCAGGACAGAGCGGGGCGGGACAGGGCAGCGCAGGGCAGGGCGTGGCGTGGCGGGGCCAAGCGAGGCGCGGCGGAGCGGGGCGGAACGCGGCGGGGCGCGTCCAAAGGTGTTGCGCGTCCGGGGCTGTGCGGCGGCGGAGCAGAAGTTTGCCGGCGCCGTGCGGCGGCCCGGGGCGTGAGGCAGGGAACGGGGCGCGCCGCGGGCGGGGTCTTTACCGCCAAGACGCGGCCGCCCCCTGCCGACGAGACGGAGGAGGCGTCAACGCACGGCGGCGAGAGACGCAGGCGGGTGGCGGAAGGTGCCAAGCAACACAAAGAGCGAGGCAACGGTGAACAAGAAGAAGCGGTGACGGGATGGTGCAAGTGGTGCTGGGAGAGTGGGAATGGTGGTATACGTGATAATGAAAGTGGTGGTGAAGGGGTGGAAGTGATGGCGGTGGTAATAGAAATGGTGATGGTGGAAGTGGGGATGGAGATGTTTATGATGGAGGCATTGACTGTGGTGTGGTGGTGGAGGTTGCAACAGAGATGGCACTTCGATGTTGGTGATACTATTGCTAGTGATGCCGAAGATAGATTAGTCAGCAGTGGCCAAAGAATTGTGGATGTTTGCACTGACAGTAAGGAAGAAAGACAACTTGAGAGAAAGGAAGAAGTAGAACTGATATTTGGTTCTGTGTGTATTTAATTAATATGATTATTTGTTTAGCTTTTGTACGTGTCGCCTACCTTCAGTAAATTCATGTACACATAAAATCCGTCATAAGGTGCAACATGTTTGATTGGAAGATCCCTGCAAAATAAAGACTATTCTGCGTTCTTGTCATGCACGTGTTGAAGTCTATTGATACTCAGCTGTGATGTTTATTCTCTTGCAGAGTATTATTGCGACTTTATCATCTTCTTTTTTGCACCATCCCTTGCACCATTTACACTGGACAAACTACTTTGTTTTCCATAAATACCATACAGCAAGTTTAAACGCTCGTTCAAGAGACCTTATTGCGAATTTACCGCCCACCTCTACGCCACGCTACAGCTACGGCGCGGCGCAGCAGGTAATGAGGAATAGTGGGTAGTGGCAGTGGCGAGCGGAATCGCGCGAAGACGGCCGGCGGCGTGGCCTCCCCAGCCTCCTCCCACGCCGCTTCTTCCTCGTCCCCTTCCCCCTCCCCCCCACCCTCGCCGCACGCCCATCCGACCAGCTTTGTCTTAATTACACGGGCGCGGGGGCGCCGCGCCACCTCTGTTTACCATAAATCTCGTTCGCCCCACGGGCGGGCCGCGGGCGCGAGAGAGAGACGGCAGGCGCGGGGGCGGCTGGGAGCGGAGACGGGGGATGAGCTGAGGTCAAGGTGGGGCCAAGGAGGAGGAGGGAGGCGCAGATCGCAATGAAACGGGAGTGATGCTGACAAGAAACGTGTGTTTGCATTTAGAGGGTTATCGCATGCAGAGGAGAATGTTGGAAACGAGGATGATCTTTGCCGAAATGAAGGTTGAGGACGATCAGTGTACCGTTTTAATACAATCATTAGAGAATCGGGCTGTGTGGCTGGTCAAGTGAAGGTGAATGTAATTGAGCAACGACCAGAGAAAGGTAGACACGATGCGTGAATGAAAGAATTGCAGCGACGGAGTGAGGGCAAGACAGGTTTGACATTAAAAATGGAAACAGGAGGGGTGATCGACGCCATGGAGTCACGGGGGACAAGGTCAGATAACACAATGAAAAAAGCATTTTAGTGTAGATACAGTGGTTGTGGGGTCAAGAGCAGGAATCTAATCAGGTGGTTAAAGGGAAAGTGGGAGCGAAATGCTAGGCGTGTCCAGGCGAATAGGTACTCGTTAGTCAACACGAGAGACGGAGATAGAGACACTCTTCTATGTGTAGATATGGAAATGATGGTTGTCACGGAAGAGGCAATGGCAATGATGGAGTTGTTCCGAGTGGGGAGGTAAAGGAAGTGATACGGATGGTAGTGGTGGTAAGGAAAATAATGGGATGGAAGTGGTTGTCTAATGCACATCTGTAATGGAAGTTTTGGTGAGCGAATTGGCGTCGGGGGTGCTGTAGGTGCAGTGGGGTCGGGGCTGGAGACGATGGAGGGCAAGCCTGTAACGACGAAACCGCCACGGTAAGAAGCAGCGGCAAGCGCTCCAGCGAGAGAGCGTAAGCGCAGCGCAGGAGCCGGTCGGGGCGGGCGGGTCGCGGGGGCGGAAGGGAGGCCGGTTCGGTCCTCGCCTCCTCGCGGGCGCGACTCCCACATCCGCCCCTCACCCCCTCCGGCCGCGGCGCTGCGAGCGATGTGCCCCGTTCCACCGACGCTCCCCGAGGGGCCACAAAAAAAGCGCTCCTGATGCGGGGCGGGCGCCCCTCGTAAACATAGACACCCTCGGCCGCGGGCGAAGGCGCAATCTCACCCCGCCCACCCACCCACACCTCTCTCAATGGAACGTGCTCCCCTTCCGCCACCCAGAATTACCAATCCTCGACGCGCACCCTCATTGAAGACGCTATATTCACTGCATGTCATACTTTCAAACGTTTCTGTTTGGTTTTTATTTCACTTGTACGTTTCTTTTATAGCTTCAAAACAATATCGTATAAAACGCAAATACCTTTAAAAATGAAAACATATGCGATACAAAATTATTTTTATTAAAAAATTGCAAACGTAATACAACTAATCAAATTGCTGCAAAGGGTTGTCTTTGAAAACTTCGTTACATAATGTTCATTGCCAATCAAACTCCGAATTTTACTTCTTAAAAAATGAAAATATAAATGCCAATAACAAATTGTTCAATAGTCTAGAACGATTCTCTCTTCGAATTCACTGAAAGGATTATCAGAAAGTTCTTTCTACTGGTCGTTTTCATCTGAGGAACACATGCATCTCTCTCCCCGAAGTAATAGAAATGCAATTCAAACAGTACGACAAATTTCTCTGTCTCCAGCAACCAGTCCCTTGTCGAATAACGCAAAACACGCACGTCGAACAGAATGCACAACACAGGCGCGCGACGAGTGACTCTACTTTCATTAAATTCTTCGCAAGTTGTCCTTGTCCCACACGCGGCCGCAAACCGTTTCCACCGGACATCGCTCTCCCGCCGGGCTTCCTGCCTCCGCGCACATTTCTCGATGCTGCAGCAGCAGCAGAAGCGGGAGCAGGACCGTCCTTTCGCCGAGCATTCCTTTCTCTCTGCTTGGCATTCTCTCCCGCTTCGTATCTCATCCGGCACTCGTTAGCGCATCGTTGGTAATGCAAGTATCGTTCTCACACACGTTTCTCTAAACCCCGCGAACAGTCGACTCTAACGAGGTTACAGGCGGCGCGTTTCTCCGAACAGATCCTCAGTGGCCACGAAGAGTGCTTTGATGTTGGATGTGAAATCGCAATGCGAAACTGTTGTAGGTAATTAGGTAAATGAGGTAACTAATAAACAGAGACTTTCAATCAAGGAAAGTATGCATACAGAATAAAATATGATAAGAATGTACTCTTGTGAAGTAGTCGATAATGGAATTCAAGTTCATCAGAGGATACCATTATTTACCCACAATACATTTACAATTGTTTTTAACTAGAACACATTCCCATTATTCTGTCTATTCGCAATATGCACATTTTATCGAAAAAGTCATTATTACAAGACATTCCTACAATGTTTATTCTGTGCTGTTCCATCATCTCCCATTTCGATTCACAAACAGAAACTTTATATTTGTCTTGAAGAGAAAAAAATTCTTGCTTTTTTCGTGTTCGTCGTGTTTTCATAAAGTAAGACACTTTCGCTACCAAAATGTTTTGAAATTGGCAAATGTTTGCACACATGCATCAACAAGCACCGCCCTTCGGAAATTCATCCAACCTATCTACAAAACCAACATTGCACTGGATCTTCACGGATGTTGGTCTACATCAGCTGTTATTCATCAAACAATTATGAATTCCAGAATAACAAACAGAGGAGGGATTCTCCAATGATGTCATTCTCATTCATCAGTATCATCTACAACACAGCCCAACACTAAACTCCCACTAAAGATATTCGAGGAGATTCTTCTCAATGACAGTTCTTTTCCTCATTCGCCATCGAACAAGCCGTTTCTATCTAGAAAAAAAGTTACTCCGAAATGGAGTACAGACTTCTCAAAGAAAAAATGATCCGCCACGTTTCGAGACAAAGCACAGCTGCTGCCATTCTACATCATTTCCTCGCAGACCACTGCTTTACCCACGTCTTTTCAAAAGATTCTCACGCATTTTCAAAAGATCCTCACGCATGACGAAACGTTTTCTGCACCCCGAAGAAGAAATACTTCCATAAATGAAGACATCGGGGCAATAACATGATATGCCACTATACGTAAGATTCGAGAAAAAGGAAAGTAAATGTTTAGACACTGCATTCTACACATTGGGATAAAGAACATAAATTTATGAATTATACTGTCATCTTGCAGTGAATTTTTAAAATAAAAACCCAACATCTAGATATATCTATGGGGCATCAAAATATATTAATTTCTGAATTTCATCAGCAATGGGGCATAGCATGTTATTGCCCGAAGGTCTTCATTTATTTCACTCTTTCACATCACTGAATTTCTTCACTTCTCTCATATTGCCGTCTGTTCTGTCTCTATGCTCAACAGTACATCAAACACTTCGCAACATGCTTAGCATTATTTGCTCTTCGTACACAACGCCAACACGTCCCGCAGTGTGCGAACGGTGGAGAACGTGCGTAACAGCCTCAAGCAGTCTCTACACAGCTCAGCGCAGAATAACTAGATATTACAGCTCCATCGCACAAGAAGCTCCCCGCAACGCAGAGGACAGGGCGCAACATTTCTACCACTGGGAAACAGGAATCAAATCCGGTCTGTACACGTGGGATTTGTGATAGACAATGCGGGCTCGGGGCGGGAATCCTGAGGTTACTCCTGTATTCCTGGATCTCAATCCATCGTTTGCGCTATCATCGTTCATCACATTATCATTGAACTCACGTAGTTTTCTATTCCTAGTACAATGCAAGGAATGCCTCGAACGAGGAAGGCCTCGACGACGCAGGACCCCCTCACACCTGCAACTATCACACCTGAACAGTCATTTCAAACAATTATTTTTTTCACATTAACATTCTCACTTCATGATCCCCGTCACCATTATTCACACAGTGGAAGGCGATCACTATGGTGAACTGCTCAAGAAAGAGGAGGGCATAAAGCCTCTTCTCCCGCTTAGGCTAAGTAATGGAGAATGGCTTCATCAAGAATAAATGCAAAGTAAGGGATCATAATAAATTTAAAAAAATTCCCAACGCACCCACCGGCACTCCTCGGGCATTCACCAAACATCCCCAATGCATCTCTCACTGGCACAGCTGCGTCCATTGGGGGCGCCGAGGGGGCGTGGCGTGTCACTAGCGGCACTTCGCTCCGGCGAGCGGCGCGTCGCTGGCATGTTGGCGTGCGCGTCCGACAGTGGCGTAATCTCGCTCCTGAGCTGCTGAATTAATAAACGCGGGGGATTAGCGCGCGCGGCGGTCTCGGTCTTTCGTCGGCTGCTGGGGCTCGGCATAAACTCGCGAGGAACGCGATAAAAACTCCGTCACCCAGAGCGCGGGGAGCGACGCCCTAGGCGGCGGCGGCGGGGACGGGGGCGATAGCGATGGTGGTGGCGAGGGCGGGAGCGGAGGCGGGCGGGGGCGGCGGGACAGGAAAGGACGGACACACGCGCGACGACGAAGGCGGTGGCGAAGAGGCTGGAAGGGCAAGGAAGACAGTGGTGTCAGGAGCGGCGCTGAGAGCAGCAGGCCCAGGACGGGGTGACAGAGACCACCTGGTCGACAGGACGGACAGGAGAGGCATGGGGCGACAGGAATGTCGAGGGCCATGAGGCAACATCAGGGGCGGAGGTAAAGGGAGAAGTTGAAAATTGTAGCGAAAGATGAGATGCACCACTACGTGTATGCGATTTCTCTGTGAAATAAGTGACGCGATTCCTCCGCAAAGTAATCGTAGGAAGAAAATGGGTAAAAAAGGTGAAGTGAATGAACAATGTGCAACGAAAATCTAAAGTATCCGTGGAGAAGAAATGAGAACTATAAAGATTAAAGGTACGAGTGTAATATAGTATATTTGGCTGCAGCGAAAAATACTTCAATGGCTAAGCGACAAAACACTGGTTTTCGGTGTTAGAACAACATGTGCACCGAAGAAAAGGAATTTAAAATGAGTTTACGGGTGCTACAAACCTCATAAACACACATTTTTTCGCCACTTTTTGGAAACTTAGAAGTACGTATTATTTAATGGTTTTCGTAAACGGAGTTTTAGCTAACGTGCTGCCCAATATCTCACAAGTTCGTAATCATTAAACTGCATCTATTTTCTTTAATCAGTGAGCCATATTAGTTGGAATATGGCAATATATAAACAATGAATAGAAACTTTTAGACCAAGGGCTGGAGTACATACAATTTTTGGAAGGAAGTAAAAAAAGTTGGGCATCATTTTACAAAACGATGCGAAATGCGTATATAAAGGAGAGATACACGCTAAAGAGCAGAAGAGAAAAAAAATCGAAGATCTAACAATAATGACGAAATCGGTAATACAAGTAGGGTGAGGACAGGGAGCAGGCGTGTTATAGTGCGATTTTTCTAACTCTGTCCCTCAAGCCCCTATGGCCACGATGGAATATCACAGGGCATATCGCGTCTTCTCTGTCGTGGCGCTAGAAGTCGCACGATCGCAAGCACTGCTTGATACAGTCGTGATCATGCTATGTCTGGAGGGACGCCTGAGAAATACCGCAACATATTCTATCGTGAAGACGGGCCCTGAGGGGCAAAGTTAGAAAAATCGCAAAGTACAAGCGCAGGTGGCGGAGGAGAAACACGCCCCAGGGAGAAGCAGAGGACGCAAGGTCAGAAGCGGACGCGCGCGCGAGGGGGAGCGTCGTCCAGTGTTGCGGTCCGGTGCTCCGGCCAACCGCGCACCGCCCCCTCCCCACGTGTTCACCACTCCCCCCCCCCAACGCCTGGCGTTTTCACCGGGAGCCGCCCACGTCCGCCGTTATTAAGCGCGCAGGCCACTTCTTTATGGCTCCATCGCGGGGCGAGACTTTCGTTCTCCGGAGGAAGTAGCGAAGCCGCCTCGGGGGAGGCCGCGGGCGAGTTGGCAGACGCGCCGCGCTTGGGCGTCGCCGACACCATGGGAGAGCCGAGGGTGGGAGGCTTGAAACGCATGTCAAGTGAGAGATTGCGTCTGTTGATTGACTGAGTGACGGTTGATGTTTCCGGGTACGTCAACTGCTATGGTCATTGGCGATGGAGGTGGTTGTGGTGATGGTGATCCCGTCAAGGTGGTGAATGTTTTATTCCGGTGGTGGTGATTCCTTTCCTGCTGGATGGTAAAATCCGGCGCCGACCTATGGGGGATTTCCCGCTGCAGGCATCTTGACCCTGCGGTGACCCATGCGATGACTCTGCGGTGACCCTGCGACTGACCCATCTAGACCCCATAACCGTGACAAGCTCTAAGCTCGTGACTGATCTGTTGATGTGTGTGGTAGTGCATTCCATGTAAGAGTATGCGTATAAGGGGAGAGGAGAGGACGAGGAAGAGGAAGAAAAGATCGCGCGCGGTGTGTGGTCCGTTTGTTAGTATACTGCTCCGGCACGCGCCTGGAAATGATCGTAGAAATCACCGAAAAATACGGATCAGAGCAGCCGACCGCTAGAATTTTCCTCAGACAGCGTCTGAATTCTTATGTATGAGGTATGTAGGAAGTGCCGAAAATCCGCCACTGTTAGGCCTAGAACCCAAGGACTTGGCGGTCAGAGTCGCTGCAGAAACAGTGTTAACACGCTCTCCGAGCTAAACTCGGCCGGTATGGCGACGATGATGGCGATGGTGGTGACGGTGGTCTGTAGCGACGAAGATAGCGGTGGCACTCGCAGGCTGAATTAATGGCAACAGAGGAGACGCACAAGAGAGAATTACCGGTGGAGACGGCGATGACGGACGTGTTAGCAGTGGGCTTTGGCTGCAACGGTGACGGTAGCGGAGAGTGGTGGTGGGAACAGAGGTGGCTGTGGCGGTGGAATTGGTAATGTTGGGAGTTGCGGAGGCGTTGGCGATGGCGGTATTGGGAGCAGTAGCTGAGAGGCGCAAGCAGATACAGTAGAAATGGCCGTAGTAATGATTGTAAATTTACGATTATTACTATGCTACAATTACAATATCAATGGTGACATGTACAACTCCGGGACCGTTTGAGAATGCAGCGATCTGCATATGCGCAAGCATCAGCCATAATTATCATCTAATGCAACACAGTGCCTTGATTACCTAATTCAGAAAGAACAGTCAGCGGTTCAGCGGTGAATTTACAAAGGGCAGATAATATATTTAATTGCAAACACTGATTTACTACTTTTTTATGTCTATCATTGTTTTGAAGGTAACTATTAAATTATTTTCTTGAATATTTGCTGTCAACTGACGCATGCTTGTGCCTCGAGAATATTCCGAATTATCATTTAACTTAATTTAAGACAGGAGAAACATAGTTTTTTCAAGAATACCCTGTTTGAAACTTCCCTATAATCATAGCCACAATTTCCACTCCATTCCACGATCGCAGGTTTCGTGCGACCCATTCGGGGGTTCAGGGTGCTGGTGGTGTCGACATGAAAATGGAGATGAGGGTGGCGTGTGAGTATTTAACGTTTCCGGATGTGTCAACTACTTTAGACATTCCTCTTCCGAAAATAGTAAATTTTATAGCCGAGAGGTGGTGGTCCTCTTCCGTTGCATCAGATCCGGCGCAGACCTACAGGTCGTCTTGCGAGATCCCCCCCCCTTCAGGTAGCGTAGAATCGCTAATATTTCTAACGTAAATACCTATGTCGAATTCAGCAGCTGTCTGGAGGAGAATTCTGGGGCCAGCCACTCTGATCCGTAGTTTCCGTGGTTTCTCCGATCAACACCACGCGAATGTCGGGGCAATAGTCTAATAAACGAGCCACGGACCGTGCACGACCTTTCTATTCACTTCCTAGTCCTATTCTCATCCTTTTACTTATATACATTCACGCGCACTACACTATCACGCATGCCGAAAGACAGTGTCGGAGCTAGGCAATTTTGGGTCCGGAGCATTGCTGAAACATAGCCCCCTTCCGGAAAAAATTAAAAATGTGAAAGTTGTATCTAGAAACTATATGAGTTGTTTTATTTCAACAAATAACAAAAATTACGTTTAAACAAGAAAACGTTTTTGGAAAATGTTTCAAATAAGTTTTAAGTCAAAATATTTAGTGATCAAATAATACAATTTCCACGGTGATGTTTAAACGCTAAACAATTTTGTTGTGTAGAGTAAGTGTTTAATAAAATTACTTGTTAAATACATGAAACAATAATAATGCATTTCAGAAGAACCTATTTTAATGTTAGCGTCATTTGATTTATTTCATGACCCTACCTTATAATAATTATAAACGCATTTAAGGTAAACAAATAATTGAATATTTTATGAAATATCAAAGAACTGTACCGCGACTTACAAAATTACGACAACGATCTTATCGAGTTTTAATTTCTTTTTCCTATTTCTTGGGTTCTTATATTATTATGTTTCCATGCAGAGAAAACAGTCAGGAGCTTAGAGCTTGTCACGACTGGGGCGGTGTCCCGTTAGTGGGAGATACCTGTTGGCAGGGAAACGCACAAGTCGATGGGTAGGTTGGCGCCGGATCTCGGCATGCAGCGTGATATCATCGCCATCTCCCTCGATAAAAACATGCACAACACTTACGGAAATAATAACCTCGGCAGTTGACGCGCCTGGAATCAATTAATCAACATTAACGTAAAACAAGAACCTGCACATGTAGGACCCTTATTCGATTCCCTTTCTCCACAATAATAGCCTGCAAGATAAAAGTTTGGAATTTTGAAAAGCGCTAATTTCATGACGCGATAACCAATGTTCTGCGAAGGAAAGAGCGTCTGTGAGTGAGAGGAGAGAGTGGTGATGGCGGCGCCACGCGCGATGCGCCTGACGAGCGCCCCGCCGCGGCGGCGCCAGGGCGGCGTCAGGGCGGCCTGCGCAGGAACTCGTTCGTGGAGTGCAGGAGCGGCCGCTCCACCCGCCACCCCGCCGCGCCGCCACGTCGCTTTCACGGAGAACTGCGAGAGCGGCCACCGGGAGAACGGATCGGAGGGCGAACGGCCTGCACTGCTTCTTCCGCACCGCAGTGACGGAACATGCAAACCGAACAAACGCAAATCTTCGGACTTTATTTGGTATAGATTTTGCTGATTAAAATTGATTTTTTTTAGTGCCGTATGTACAATCAGCATTCCAAACATTATGTCTCTTATTTTTTACTACTGAAAATAAGCACATTTATCTGTTGTGTAGATTCCGACACTAATAGCAGGAAAATACGAATCAACAAACATTTAATATTCAGAATTACTTATTTCCAACGTGTGCAGAAATTAAAAGAAAACTATGTCGCCACACGTCATTTGAGAGATGTCTAGGGTTACGTTAGATAACCGTTATCGCAGTATTCGTGAAGATTGTTTCCATTAAAATATTTAAGTTATTTTAGGGTTATACGAGTGTACAGTAGGTTTTGTTGTTCTTGAGCAGTGTGCGTGCTACTTCTTGCTAAACCATTTTTTGTGGTTTTGTTCAACAGCATTTTTGCTGCTACAGGACTCTGGTTCCTGACATTTTATCAAGAATTTTACTGGCAAAACGTTACACAATCATTTTGAAAATCTGAAATCTAAAGCAATATGAAACATAACAAATAGTTTTAAAAAATTCCTAAAATACTATGTCTGTTACACCATATTATTTACTTTAAGACAATGAAATGGATCCACGAAAACAACGTCGACATGATACATTGAGGCATTTGGCAAATTAAAAAGTATTTCAACTCATAATACATTTTCTCCGCCCAGCTGCACGTTTCCGACCACTGTACGCGTTGCGAAGGCTGTGAGCGAGGGGGCAACGGGGCCCGCGGCGCTGCGCGTCGCGGCTTGGAAAGCACATACCGCAGCGAGAGATCGCGCTTCTTTTGGCGCGATGCTTTGTGGGGCAGCGGCGCAAGGGGCGCGGGCGCGGGGGCGGCGGGGCGCGGGATGGGAGGCCGTGGGGCGGGGCGTGGGGCCGGTAGCGTGGGGACGGTGGCGGGGGGCAGAGAGCGTGGGGGGCGGGGGCGAGGGGCGCTGGCCGCCGGCAGAAGCGGGAGGTCTCGAGGGCACATCCGGATTCTGCGCTGGCAGACGCGCTGCGGCAGGCGTATCGCTCACGGAAAAGTAGTCTAGCCGGATTGGAGTGCAATACCAAAGAGCGGCAGCGGGGAAAGTTGAACTGGTGTGGAATCAGGGCTTCCTTATACGTGGAGTAATTTTACCGAGACTTTTTTAATGGGTGTATATTTTTTCATTTATTTCCAAGGGAAGAATAAGTAGCAGAAAATAAGTAAGAGAGAGTAAGAACGAAAAAGGTATATGATGCAGGGAGGTTGTATTAATTTTGTTGATTGCATACTAGGCAGACTTTCGGTCGATTTATAGATCTATTACGAGTAGAAAATTTCTGTGAGCATATTTAAGATGTCAATATTATTGGTTTTTTTTTATGAGACGCTCTCAAACAGTTCCTTTACGGAGATAATCACCATAAAAAAGAAATATTTGATTCTCAGACGAAAAATAAATTTAGAAAGGTCAGAATGGAGTGTACTGAGATCCGTTTCTAGTCAACCTTTACCATTAATACAAAAACTGCAAGTAGAACACAAATATAGCAAAAGAAACGTTTTGCAAGAATAGAATAGACTCAACATGCTTCATATTACAGACTGTTGACAGAAAAAATAATAATTTTTATGTGCCTGTAACGTCTCACGGCCTCTGGTCTCCAATATAAAACGGAACTTCTACCGATTCCGTGATACTACAAAGAAAATTTAAGTCAATCAGAGTTCCTTGTTGGCGAACCAGTGTCCCACGGTCTAATCAAGAATAATGTAACAATGTAAGTTGAATATGGAATACAAAGCGACGTGGATCTTGGCTTTCAAGGACCTAAAGTCTTGTCTAAAAACATATTAATTATCTTGAATATTCAACTAATTTCTGAATATACAATAAAGGTCAACATTTTAAATATCCTTAGCATTAAACTTCATTAACACGCGAACTGTTAACATAGAACTGTTAATTAATTACAATCGTACGCTTCTGCGGCAAGAGTCATGTGAAAGCTCTCGGCTGTCCGGGTGTCACGGCGACTATAACATATATCTGAACTGTTTTCAAATGTTATTTCAATAAACTAAGAAAACAAAATAATTTATCGCACAAGAAGTTCCATTACGTTCGTTACGGTTTTCCATTTTACGATCTTTTACGTTTTAAAGCTAAAATCTTGTTTATATCAATGAAATAATAAAGAAATTGGGTTGGCTGTTGCATTATACTTTCTTTAGTGCGAAAAATCTAATTGAGGAAAAAGAAATGAAAGTGAACAATCACTCTGACAAAACAATAACAGATACAAGTCCCGCCGAAGTGGAAATACTGCAAAAAATAACCGATTGGCTTCCTTCAATTTTAGTCTGCAATTCAAGTTGCTGCATTGATCTGTATACACGCGACTGAATTAAAAGAAATGCCAAGTCTAATATTCACCATCACTAATCAAAGAAAAAATGTTATGATTCACGAGCGAAAAAATGTAGAGAATGTATGGAGGAATATAGAAAAACAGAGAACTGTTCAAATACGATTATCTCACAAATAGAGTGAATTCTTTGGTAAGTGAAAAGCTTGGTACAGCACTATTATATTACAGTAAATAAATAATTGCATCAGAATTCAAAAAAAACATTTTCAATTAAATACTCAAACATTCCCTTGGCATTAGAAAAACAAACACGATTGATAAAAGTTCAGTAAAAGACTCAATCAATTCTCTCTGTGAAATGTGTGGTGTTTCTAATCGTTCGGAAAAATAGAAGTCTCGTTCCCTTTTAAGACCATTCGTAAACACCATCTATTTACGCGTTGTTCCGTCCTACTATTGCCTCTGGCTTACAAACAACACAGTACGTGAGATAAGATGATTTGCAACACTCCTATGCAAAAATAATGAGCACGCTACCGAGAAAGGTCAAGTACAAGCCCCCAACACTGACACAGCGCCCAGAATAAACCAATCAACTGTTCTCTGAAACACTGGTAGGATTTCACAAACGTCAGTTACAATCATTTTCTCTTCGTTATTGTACACTACTAGCGACTTTTCCCCTAATATCCACGGCGGGGAAGGTAATAATACAGGAAACAGAAAACGTTAGCATTCTTGTCCTGGTGAACCACGTACACGTACAAACTGGTTTGTTAAGTTGAGCACTTACACATGTAATACATGTGTTTCAGGAAACGTAAGATATATAAATGTTAATAAAAATAGAGTGAAAAAGGATCTGAAGTATTCAATCATAACTAACACAAAAAGCTTTTCGTTGAGTTGTTGCTCCAAAATCTCAGAGATTTTCACGAAATTAAATTTATTCAGTTAGAGATTACATTGTTATTTCGACACCCGCGTCACACCAAGATTCAATGAACCAGACGCCACCTTGATAACAACTGAATCAACAAAATAGTTTATTTTGTGTATTTCTATTTGTCTTTAAAATTCAGTCTTTAGCACTGACCACATAGAACATCGGGTACACTGAGTAAATGCTGAACTACAGCTTTGCAAGATAAACAGTGGGAGTAAACTATATGTATACCGTATTACATAAAGCGTAGAAATTCAAACAAGCAGAAAGTAAAGCAATGTAACACCTTCGCGGGGGCAAGATGAGTCAAGTTTTCATATGAAATTGAATTACACGCAAGGGACGTTGAAATAATTAGAAGGTGATGAAATAGGATTTTTCTAATTTTAAGCCCAGTTTACACATGACCACATTCATGTATTCCACAAAATTCTGTAGATTCTAATTAATAATTTATATAAAACACAAAATACACTAACACTCAACAAAACAAACGAAACGCATTAATATACAAACCACGTAATAATATCCGCACATAAATAGGCAATTATGATTTCTGAGTGTTTCTCGTTGATATATTATTTAACAATTCAACAAATTGCTAAATATCGCAACAATATACTCGGTGTTCCGGTTAATTACACTTATAATAAACTTACAGTTTGTAAATCCTTTTTATTTGATTTATATTAAAGAGGAAATGCAAGACGATTTCAAACTGAAAATAAACTAATAATTACATCCAGCGAAAGAATACATTGCGGAATACAACAGTGAAATCGTAGGGAATATAGAAATGTTCTTTTTCTGTCACAAAAAGAAAAAGCGAGCTCTTGGGAACGAGAATTTTCATTTCTCTATGTCAGTGCAGTCGAACTAAGAATTACCAAATTGTAAATAATTATAACATTTGCAAACCCTAGAATTGTGTTTATGAATCAATATCACTAGTGCACGATGACGTAGCCGTGTGTGAGAGTTCAGAAGTACAAGAACACGATCCCAAACTAGTGGCGCTACAACAGCATACACCTTCTCGCATTATTTCTAATGGTTTACACAATATAAAAACATGACAACTTCTATCCTACAACATTTCACCCTTCTCTTGAAAAAACTCGTAACGAAACGACGCCCCATGGACCAAACAAACAACATAGAGTTAATGTTTAAAAATTGAAGAGTTTAAATTAAAATGGCATTTCTGCAATTGAATTCAGTGTAAAATGCTTTACAAAAATGTTGAAGAAAGAAATAACCTGCGTCAAAATTCAAATCCGGTACCTTCAATTTGTCACGACTGCGCGCATTCAACAGAGCAAAGTGCCATAACAACACAACTAGAGGCACTTGGAATGTATTCTCAATATTCTGTTGGTTTCCTTAGAAAATTATATAAAAAATCGCGGAAACTTCTCCTATTTTGACAAAATTGTACATGGCATCATTTAAAGATCTAATTTTTGAAAAACAGACTTCATTAAGAGAAAAATTCCATCTTCAACAATGTACTTTTAAACGGGTGTGGAAAACGTTTTCAATTTTCGAAAATTGAGAAGTTTTACTGAAAATCGGACCTACGCCATTTTTATTTACGTACTTTACTCTATTCAGTCAAAAAATTACTGTTACATTGCACTGATGATTATCTAATCGTTGCTAATGTTTGCTTGACCTTCTAGAGCAATTGCAGTTTCCAACACCCAATGTTCCTCCCGTTGACGCAACGGAGGCAACTTTCTTTCCATTGTTAGAAAACAAGAGGCTACTTGTAAGCATTAGCAGGTTGTAACTCCATCAAAAACTCCAGAAGTACTCACGGAGATCGTATTGTACAGCGAGCTCATTAGCAACTGCAACTTCGGCCAAGGAACGAGGAAATAACGTGAGTGTCGGTGCGTGCAGAGTGGCAAGCAAAGAGCAGAGCAGAATCCTTGAAACTGGAGATAATTCTTCACGCTCGAGCCACAGGTAGCAGGCAGGCATGAGAGGCGCACGAGGTGTCGTAGGAACGAAAGGGCAACAAAAGGACGAAAGAAGAAGACGGTTGATCGAGGATGGCAGATCAAAGAAAATGGAACAGTGGGAGAAATTGGAAATTGGGGACTAAGTGGTCAACAAGATCAGGCTAAAATTCCTTATGATATCCTTATTTCTAATCTTCGATCACTTTCCCTGTTTAATGTCATTATAATAACGTTTAATGATATTACATTCATGTCTGTTAGCAACAGTTTGAGTTTCTTCAAAGAATGGATAGTTCTAGTTCAAAATAGGTACCAAATAAGGAATTAAAAAAAATTGATTAACCAAAAAATGTGGACAAAGTGATATAAATTATTAACATAAATCGTTTAACGCAATATCCTTTTGAACTCTTCATCAAGATAAGAAAAATATAAAATAAAATATCTGATTCTAACCACCCTGTTATTCTTACGTCGTTAAGACAAGAAACAAAAGTGTCATTGAACATAACTTTTTAATGTTGATACGTAATTGGCGGTTGTTTCACTTTGTTTTAACGCAAATTTACAATGTTATAATTACTGAATAATTCATTAACATAATATTCCTTCGTCAACTATTCTTTACAGTAGGCCTAGGAGTACTCTTGAAGTCCAGAAGATTGCTTTAGCTTATGCTTTCTCACTTTTCAAGAATGAAACTATCTTTGTCTGTGTTGGAATGCATATAACATATGTGCACATGATTCCGCGTATGTCTAAAAGTAAGCAATTCAATCAAACTAACTCTAATGTTGATCATAATCAGAAAAAAACTCATCGAACAAATAATAATGTATTATAATGCTACAAAGGAGGCACCTGGCACGTTGAACAAGCTTAATGCAACATACAACAGACGTACAAGCAAGATAAAAGCTAATCGTATGCCAACAATTGTCTTTTACAATA
>JAHLJT010008446.1:223275424-223291940 GCA_031308135.1 Acheta domesticus | reverse complement strand
TTTAAGCCACATAAATGATTGATCTTTATTGATCTGCCCCTTGTCCATTCGTTTCAAATATTGTCCGTGGAGTGGTTTGTCTCTCCACGATTTCTTTAACATTTTTTGTGTCTCAAATTTCATGTTAAGTAGGCATCAGAAGTTCAGTGTCTCTGTCATTCTGGGTGTCTTGCATAGTCTTGTTCGCAATGCTTCTTGCTACACTTACAATACCTCTGTTTCCCATTCTTCGGCCAGATTTCATGATCTGCCTCATTAGAGGGTCATCTTGATGGCTGACTACATACTTTCCCATCCCGGTTATTGCATTGTGCCAGGAGGCTTCAATTTGTCTCAGGCCTCTTCCTCCTTCCTTACGTGACACATAAAGTCTATGTACATCAGCTCGGGGGTGTGCAACATGATTCATTGTAAGCAGTTTTCTGGTTTTTCGATCCATGATGCAAATTTCCTGCTCAGTCCAGTCTACTAGTCCGAAACTGTATTCGGCTACAGGCACCGCCAAACTACCTATTGCTGATTTATTATTATTATTATTATTATTATTATTATTATTATTACGTTACTAATAGGAGCAGATGTGGTAATGCATACTTTGAGAAAACA
The DNA here is from genome assembly GCA_031308135.1 of Acheta domesticus. NCBI lineage: Eukaryota > Metazoa > Arthropoda > Insecta > Orthoptera > Gryllidae > Acheta > Acheta domesticus. The sequence goes on along the minus strand of JAHLJT010008446.1, from coordinate 223,291,334 downwards.
GCATACAATACAAATGTAAGGGAAATAAATCTCATCAGAATACTCATTATAACAGCAGAGTTACAGCGCAAAATGCGGAATCTGGTACAACGTGACGTCATAATGACTTGCTACGACATCTAGCAACGACACTACTTTCAATTCCTTTGAGATTGTGACACAGCTATAGTCAAGTTACTCAAACCAGTTATATAAAAATTATATTATCATTAATATTCATACTATAATTTACACTAGATCGTCCATTAGATACAATTGATTTCGACGATCTGTTTGTCCATATAATTTACACTAGAAAGTATTTTATGCAGAGAAACCTCTCAGTCAATCAATATCTTCGCCGTCTCCGTTGTCTCGTCTCCGTTCATAACCTCATTTTAATTCACCGGTGGTGAAGTGGTTCTGAATTTCTTTGAAGAAATCTATACTAAGGCGATAAAGATGTTGGGGCTTTAAGTCTCAAAGTCAACCTCCAAGATGAAAGTTCCATCAGATGCGACGAAAATTGAAGGATGATATTAAGTACACTAGATGCACGCAAGATACTGCTAGAGTTTGGTTTCGTAGAAACTATGATAACAGAGTTTACGCAAATGTACAGTAACAGACAACGCGCTTTGAGGTAGCAAAATGCAAAAAGAAGAGTAACCAGTATTTTAAAATGGTGAATAAACTTTATCGTAAAGGAACATTTTGGCCTCAATTTTTTTTAAGAAAGCCAGCAGTGTGCGAATGGAAAGGCACACATCAAAAGTGTATATAAATTGCATTTTTAATATTTCTAACAATTTCATATAACAATAATTATGGAAAGAGTTATTACAAGAGAAGCATTTCTTAAGAGTACTTTTCACATAATTCTCACATGAATCATCATCCCTTACCAAATCTGACGCAAATCATATTTATAAATACCTGATTCCAATTCCCTATTTTCCTGTCATTTATTTTGGATAAGATAACAATAGTTGAAAATCAGAACCCAGACACATATGTCTTCTTTATGTCCAAGACATAAAGATTCTACCTTTTCTCTGTCATGTAAGAGCACCCCTCACATAAAGCGCTTTTTTTGACCTACGCCGCACAGTTCCGCTCAATTTACGCAGCCACAGAAGCAATCACATTGGGTGCTCCAGGTTCCGCTCTCGGGCGTAGTATCACGCACACGGAGCCAATCTAATATCCTGCTCATGGAGTCGTCATATACCCTCCTGCCGCCATTTCGTGCGCGCGGAAATCGAGTGAGGTCCCGGTTTGCGTGAGCGTGGGGTTCACACGGGCCCAGCCGCAGCCGCTCTCTGCTGCACAACACTTGTCGGCCACGTAATCCGACAGCGGCGGAGAAGGGGCGGAGGAGATTGAGCCGTCTTCGCAACCTGCTTGGGGGCAGGGCGTCGAGACAACGGGAGATCCAGAACAGCAGTCAGTCACCTTTTAGATATTGTGGAACACTAAATCCGCGATTTAAAATTTTACTGCTAGTAACACAATTGTTAGAAGTATTAAGGGAATTGCCTTCAATTTTCCCTTGTTACGAGATCAATATTAAATTGAGGTTCATTTTTGTAATTTACATTTTATAATCAATACAACTTTATATTTTTTGTTTACTATTTAACTTTTATTAAAATTCCTAAAAAAATAAGGTTACATTATGGAAATATGGGATGCCTATAGAGTTAGTAGAATTAGCATACAATTGAGGTACCTTTCCATGATAATGGCAGGATCTGGAACCACTGGACGAAGACATAAACAAATAAATACAACAAGACAATTTGAAAACAATATATTTCCATCCGTATAACGTTTGTGACCACCCTAGTCGCGCACGGGCCTTTCAGGTATATGTTTTATAAGTCACAAGAACATTTTGTAACAAATCATTTCGTAAGTAATGTACTTGTTCTATTTCACCTATAATAAACACAACGTAAACAAAATTTATTTATTTTCGAAATTTGCTTAAATTGGCTCAGAAAATTTAAATAATATTTAGATTTCTACGAGAAAGAATTAAATTACGTCACGCCCCCCCCATGTCTTCGAACCACCGACTGCCGACAGCTGGTCTATAACAAGCCCCGCGTAGGGGGAATCGAGATTGGGATCGAGGATATTTGTCGCACGGAAATGTAATTTGGAGTAAGACTCGTCCAATCCTAGCGAATTCTATTCATTATTTTCTAATGCCTACAAATACAATCAAAAGGCTGATACACAGACGCTGGAACCATAAATCTGTTTTCTGCACAAAACTTTAGATCTCTTGATAATTTTGGAATATAATTTCTTGTTAACTTCGAGTAATATTGGTCAGACTTTTTTCAAAGAAAAAATATTATTTCACATAATATTTCGAAAAATGTATTACGACTTGACCAACAAATTCAACGTACAACAATTCGGAGCAAGGCATGTCCTCGCAATTCTGCACTGTCGATCATGAGTACCCGTCGTTCAATTATGATATTAACGTACCGTTGCGATGCCGCGACACCGCGATGAACTCCATCGAAATTGTCATCAACAGGCAGTCGGAAACAAGCAAATGAAGAACTTACGAATCGAGGTTAGCGGGTCCGCAAAGTGAAGGGAACTCGATGGGCAACTTTGTTTCTTTCAACAATAAATACATTTTTAGGCAACGCCCAAGAAGATAATAAAGAGAAACTTAAATTATAAAAAACTAAATTGTATAACAATTATTCTATGCATAAAGTGTGAGAATAAATTAAATAATCAGAATTCCCTTTAGTGTGAAAATAGGATAGATGAACGGGTCGCACAATACACAGAAAGGGCGACTCACAAGACAATATGTCAAAAAAGAGTACCATGCCACTAATGCCCCAATAGAAACTTATCTATAAAGTAAAAAGTAAAATGAAGAATGTTTGCAATGCGTTCTTTCTTCCCCATTCTCCAACATTGTAACCATAATGGGCGCAAAGGTTCTAGATTCTTCGCGAACAATGCGCTCTAACAGAAACAATTTCATACGCCAGTACACAAACACACTGGGGAGAGAGATAAAGAGTCGCGTCTTCAACGCAGTGTACCGAGGCGGTATAAAAAGTATTTGGAGCACGTTTCTCTACGACCACACAGAGGTAAAATTCGGATCGCGTGGGGCCAACCAAGATGGTGGAACGCGCGTCCTTACAGCATTCATGAAGAATTCCTTTGTTCTAGATTTCTAATAGCCTGGAAGTGCAAAAGTACGACACTTTATGACATTCGTCCAAGGAAGTTTGAAAAGCAGACATCCTTCCCCAGAAAACAAAGCACAAACACGAATTTACCTAGTGAAAGGAAAGAAAAACAGAGCAGTGTGTCACTCTTGAACTATACATAAAAACAAGAGTAGACCGAAAAGAACCAAAAAGATTTTTTTTTAACGATTTCCTTTTACCTGAGTCAATAAAAATCAACCCTCCAGATTTCTAAACGGTAAAGGTATTTATTAGAGACGGAAAATAATATATTATAAAGATCCTTTGTCTTATATGAAATAAATGCGCAGTGATGTTTCCAGATACAACTGAAATATGATATACGTATATTGTCATTGTTACAAAATCTTGGTGGGCCGCTTCCGATAGCTTTTCAAGTTCAGTATTTTTTCTTTTATTCTTTACGTTGCATTTTATTCATATTGAAGTTCTTAAAAAGGAATTTCTTTGAAAAAATATTTTCCTTAGACGTGGTGAAACTCCCTTACAATAATGTTAATTTCTATGATAGAAAGGAGTTCACAATCAAAAATCTTTCACAAGACCTATATCTTTTAGTCATTTGATCGCCACTATTTCCTTGCCCAGCGGAATGCCCAGGGGAATCGAAAACTGTAACTTGTAACAAAACAAAATTTTCATTAGCAAAATCCAAATCTACTAAACTATTAGTATTAACAACAAATATGGATGAAATAATCTTTAAATTTATGGTTTAATACAATTTTACAAATTTTATTAAAATATGTACCTTATAAGTTAGAGCCATTTTAACTTGGACTATTAATGACTTCATGCGTCTGAGTTGGACATTTTACTACTTGATGAAGTAAGCGCTTTTAAAACAAAAAAAAACGAGTTTAGTAAACAAGAAAAATAGTATCGCTGAACGATCTGTACTTTATATCAACGGCCCGAGAAAATAATTTCTATCTCCACATCAATTTTTCTGCAAATATTTTTCTGTTTAAAGTTTAATTATGTACAAAATATAGACATCAAATAGTACACAATAAGTACACAATATATTTCCAAAGAGCCACAAAAAACATTACTTTCATCTGGTTCTTGTAGTTAGACAAGGACCAAGCTAAATGATTCTCTGAGGAAATGCATTTGTTTGAAGTGCTCCCTAGTTTGCTCTAAACTTTGTTCCCAACATCAGCCTTCAGCCTTCTTTTCTTCAGTGAAATGGGTCACTACCTCAAAAATACTCCTTTCTTCAGCATCTCTATAAAACATTTTGTCTGTCTTTATCATAGGTCTGAAATTGTTGGTCCACGTTTTCTGCACAACTAACCACAAAAGAATTCATATGAACGAAATCACAATGTCGAAACTACTTTCCAATAAAGGTATTAATAATACCAATCCAACAACATTCAATTTCTAAACACATTTTTATCACTTACTAGGCAATTTGTGTTATGATTCAATTCAAGTGATGGGCAACTGATTTGGTACCCAACTTTCAGGTTTCAAACTGAATGAACCAGGCTGCGATTTGGAGGAATCTGTTTGCACAAATGCGTACGGAATACTACTACTTATCCAAAGTAAATGTGACAGAAGGTGGCTCATTCAAGTTTTGATCAGTTGCTCCTCATATATTAGAATCTTTCCAGCAGATAAACAAAAAGAGAAATACTAAAAGAGTTTAAAACTATTTTTTGAACCACACTTTCTGGCGGTTGGCAGCCAACATTGTGCTAGCAGCCTTCACTGACCCCTACTTCGAGAACCGTTGGGCATGCCCTGGTCCACGCAAGAAAAACAACAACAAAAAATAGCACGAGCCGCGTCGGCATCCGCGTCCGCACGCGGCGCAACTGTGTCCATCGCGCGCCCACGCGGTCACCGCCGCGGCGCCGCGCCGGGAGCCAATGGCGGCGAGGGGCGGGGCGCCGCCGACGGCTGCACGGAGCAATTCCAGTCATTCCGGTGCGGAGCAATTTAACCTCGCACAGTTAGGCGGCGGCGGCAGCGGAGGGGGCTGGTCCATCGACCTTCCCCACCTCCCGAGGAGACTTCCCTTCTCCGCGCCGCCCCGTCATCCTGCCCGACGCGATGCGTTTGCCGCGGCCACCCCCATCGAGTGACTCTCCCTGTCGCCTCTGGCAACGACCACGTTCCTAGCGACGCACCATGGGGTTTGGTTCGCCACGTTAAGCCTCGGAACTTTATCACCTACGTCTTGGGGAATGAGATACAGCGCACAAGAACGTGTTTTTATCTTATTGTTCTCATACATAAGTCAATTAATAAGGTCTACTCCTCCACCTCTACCTCCTAAAACAACGTCTCCTCCGAGTTACGTCCGATTTACCACCTAAAACCATTCGCGTACATATGGCCTGCTCACAGTGGAAGTTTTACAACGTTCTTTGACTGGTACCTGCCGATATTCGCTCACATCATTTTGAGGTTTGGTTTTGTAAAGCTAGTTTTGTAAAGCATAGAATAAAAATAAAAGAAAGCTACCTACATCACATGTACATCTTCGCAAGTTATACTTCGAGTTCAATGTCTTCTTGGCATGGTTCACCGAAGCACACAGCAAATTTTCTTGTATTAATAAATTAATTACAACATTCAACAAATTCCCAATTTTTCATTTACTTCCTAGACTATAATGAAATTACTTCCTTCGTCAATAAGACATGTGCGTTTCTGATAACTTCAAAGAGTATGTCCAGACATTTCAGTGTAGATCAGAACACTTCAATAGTGTAGTTACCTTACAGAATACTGTAGTTGTATTTAAGGTGTGCGACTATTAATTTTACATTTCCAATAAATTAATCTTTATAAGCGTACATCTATTTTCTAGAAATCAAATAGTTGCCAGCAATGTGTTTCAGATACCACAATAGAAACACGACACAAAAAGTCAATATGAAAAGCATGAATCTACCACACCATACTAAGCTACGTAGCTAATAATACATTGAACACAAATTAGGTCTAGTATTTACAAAGGGGAAATCTACTTTAAATTTCCACCATTCGCTGTGTTACTTTGTAGAGAAGACCAGATATGTCAGTGAAATGAAGTGACGAATTCGATTGGCCGGAGAAGGAATTTTGTTTGATGTTTCTTTTAATTAAGCTGAAAGAATTTAAAAAAATTCTTAGTATACATCGGGGATCATCGTCATGCCAGGAATTTATTAAGAGCTTATTATCTTTTGCGAACGTCCTCAGGAAACCAGCACATTTCTGGCGTTTCAGAAAAAAAGAGAATCCATGCAGTTCAGAGAACGAAACCCGCCAAAGAAGTAATAAACTCGACACAGCTGTTTACACAGCAAGCCATGCCAGTTGGGAACAAATTGGGTTTATAGAGACCCGCAGGGGAAACGAATCAGCAGTAAAGACAGTACGTCATTTTTGGTCCCGCGCGACGCAATCCACTGCATTCCCCAAATCGTGTGACAGCCGTCCGCCATAGCGTCCGGCGCGCCTCCCGCCAGCAACTCACTTTCCTCTCATACCGTCCGCCCTTCTCTCTCTCCGTCTTTCTCCTCGGCACTCTTCGCCCTGACACTGTCAGACTCCGCGCGGGACGAGGAGTCCGGCGCGTGCAGACGCGGACACGGCGGCGGGGAAGGCCCGCACAACCGAGAGCGAATCAACTGAAGACAACCATAAAGTAATTACGCGAGAACTTTCCAACTTTCCCTGGTATTGTCTCCACCGTCGCCGCATGCGCTTCCCCCCTCTCCCTGCGCCGCAGTGGCCTTCACTCCTTCCACCTCGCCTCGCCGCCCTTCCCCTCCCCTGCGTCACACCATGCCACTCGCTCCCTGAGACCCTCCTCCGCACCACGCGCGGCATAGGAGTCGAACATTCCAAGCGGCGTCGACGAGCTCCAGTAGACGTGGACGCGAGGCAGCGGAGGCCAATGAGATTTGGCGAGCTAGCTCTCGAGTAGTCTTCAGTCCCAATGTTAGATGCTTTCGGCCTCACACAAATAACAATGCAGTTTCTTTCAGAATAAGATTGCTTATTCCACAAATGATCATTTAAGACTCCAATGTCGCACATGACCTTGCAAAACATTTTTAAAAAACTCAAACTGTAATATGTTCCCTATGCGAACTAACCAGCCCTTTGTTGACAAACAAACTTTGTCAACACCTTTTTATGTGCCTTTCCAACTATTCACACATTTTTTCAATATACTTTGAAAAATTAGAACAAATAATAATCATAGAAATGTGCTTTATTCCGTGCTGGATCTGAAACTATCGTTAAGATTCTTAGCAAATATTAAATGAATCAAATTTGTTTTTAAACATTAATTTTGAGAAAATACATGACTAACTGTAACAACACAAAGTAAAGCGCATACTCGCAAATGTACCTTATTCAAGTATAGAGTGAAATCTAGCGTATTCATCTAAATATAATAAAATCCAAAAATGAAAAAATTAGAGACGTCCTATGGATAGGATAATGACCAAGACAATGGAAGGAGAAAGATTCTCATGGGCCACACCAGGAGACCGCGAGCCGGCAAGGTATGAGAGGGAGAGAGAATGGACGGGAAGGTGCCCTCCAGGAGCGGTTGCCATGGAAGGCGATTGTGGGAAACCTTGGAAATAGATGGCAGCAAGCGACGGAGCACGCGAGGAATTCCCCATCGCAACTTTTGCGTCCCTCTTTCTGCAATACTCGTTCTTACATCCTGGTTATTCACGGTTCTGCACTACCGTCGCGGTTGTGTAATTGGACTAGCTACGTCTCTTCGATACACTACATTGTTCCAAATCGTTTGGGAAACAAATTGGATTCGATGAGTCAAATGTCTATTTTTACTCTTCATTTTACATTCGCATACTTCATTAAAATCTACGAACAAGAAGAATGACCATGTAACGTTACAGTGAACTCTTGCTTATTGCTAATCTTGAAAATAGTCATCGACAAGTGGTTGTCCACCAAGTCCAATGAAGGTTAAAAACGAGGAAAACAACACGAAATGTATGGTGCATACAAGGGTACTGATTTATGCAAGGTGCATGCAGGGTGGCACTGATACATGCAAGTATATACTCCACAAGCAAAATTAATATTACTTAAGGTTCCAGCAACTTTAAAATCATGTTTCTACTAATATGTCATAGGAAAAAAATTGAAGTACAACAAAACAGGATTTGTGCATGAAGTACGTGGAAAATCTAGTCTATAATACATAACACATTCTGTACCTGTGCTAATTCTCAATCTACAGGTTGGACAGAATATGCTACATGGGGGATCGACTTTAGGAGTGTAGTCCACCACGCAGTGAAAAATGTAATGGTCGTTCATTGGCATTGACAAAGACAAGGGCGCCTTGGATGTATTCGGAATTTGAATCACACGAATATTGATTATTTCAGTCGTTTGGAATTTGAGTTAACGAAGGTTACTATATTTGAAGAAAAGAAGGTTACAAAGAAAGGTATCGCAAGAGCTGTCGAAGTCCCATTTTGTATTCCAGAATCCATGTACGATGGAAAGCAGTGAAGTAGTTGCGGCGCAAGCGGAAAAAGACGAGAAACAGAGCAAGGAGACCGAGAGAAGCGAGGAGAGAAAGGGAAGGGAAGAACAAAATCCGCTGCGGAGGGTGAGTTGCAAGTACAGACAAAACCAACGCCAACGTAGGGAGCAAAAATGTACGATATCCCGGCCCCAATGAATGAACGATGACGTCACTTAACTTGCAGAAACCCAGTTAGATTCCTACCTCAATCAATGGATTTCCAACGAGCGGAAAATCCAATGCACAAAGCAACGTCGTGCTCGCGCTATGGAAAGGATTTGTGCTTCGGAAGCTAGTTTAATTAAGTACTCCGACAATTCTGACTAATTAAAAAGACATTTCCAGCCAACAAGGGAAAAACCAAAGGGAGAGAAATAGAGACTCTGACGTTGCTGCTATGGAACGTATGAATATGGTGTTTGTACGTGTGCGAGAGATAATGGAAAGCGAAAGAAGGTCTTGTAGAGACCTATATATTCAAACCCGAACCGCAGTTGCTTGCGGCATTACCGCCAAAATTATCCGCGAGTGAGCGGTGAGTATTTTTTAAAATCTCGATTGCTAAATGCCTTTCCGACCTCCTTTCCCCTATCCTTCATCCTGGCAATGATGTGCCCTCTAGCCTGCGTAGGTGTATGATCTAGGGATATTGTGGAGGTATGGCTTTCAATGAGTGCTTAAGTAGTCCTGTCATTTGTGTTCACACTATTTGTTCATAATATAGCTTATTACTTCAAGACGATAAAAATGTAATAGACTCCCTCCACTGTGAAATTTTAATAAGTATGTTTCTGTAACTGGCGTCATCAATTTTTTTCTTTGAATTTCCTATTGCATTTGTTTAGAATAACCTGAATTATTATGGTTCATTATCAAGTTCAATATTAGATATTCAATATTGGTATTCACTTAATATCGGCCATCATTAAGTCATAGTGCTTCCAACCCATGCATACTTCACGCGATTCTGCCAGAAAAGTGTGTGGCAACGATTGCAGAGCGAAACGCGAATACAGAACTGTACAAGTAGTTACCTCTTCAGACGTGTGGTTGTTGAACTGGCGAGAATGGCGGTGAAATGGAGACGTGTTGATATAAACTGGGCGAACGATAGGGTGGACGAAAGAGGCAAGTCGTAACACGAGAGCGGGGGCGGCGGGAGATGGCGGCGGAGACGATTGTGACCTGCAGCCGGCAGCAGCAAAAGTCGCGCGCAGGAAGTGGATTGGTGACGAGGAGGCGTAGAGTCCTTAGGGGTGGCGAGAACTGGGTGGGGCATTTGGTGTAGCAGGAAATGATAAACGTGTTGCTGATTTCAAAATGTGGGTTCAATGTGGATGATGAGAGCGTTGGTTGAGAAGGTAGCTGGAGGCGTTAGGTAGATCAAGGGCCGGAAGTGGTTTAACGCATGATTGGACGTAATGTCGGCAATGACATAGGGACGATGTACGAGTTGGGGGCGAGGAAGGGAAGTGTGGCGATGAGGGGCTGTGGGGCGATGAAGGCGTCGTAGAGCAATGTAGTCGTTGTCAGGGAACACACGCGTTTGTGGGTTATGTGGGCATTCTGAAGTGATGCGAGCGTTAGGGCGATGCGATTGGGGTGAGGTGGGCGATCGTAGCAACAAGGGCGTTATGGGGGTGATGGGTGTCGGGTCAGACGCTGGTATGGGGGTACACAGGGCTTTGGTGAAGGATAGTGGGAACGTTGAGGGCGATTCGGAGGAAACACGCGTTACGGGAGACATGAACTTTGGGGGAGAAAAGAGTGTTGGATGAGGGACACGAGCATTAGGGGAGACATGGCACTGGGGACGACAGGAATGATGGACTGTACAATCGATACAGAGATGCGAATGTTGCGGTTTGTGGGGCGAGGGTTTGGGGAGGTTCGAATAATCGCAAGCGGTGAAAGGTGGCAACGGCAGAGAGGAAGTACAAAGGAGATGAGGAGTGACGAAATGAGATGTGCCAATGCGAGCAAACAGCGACGGGGTCGGCGACGACACAAGCTGAATCTCGGAGAGGACGGGAAGAGGGCGAAAGGGCGCGAGAGCGAGAGAGAGAGCGAGAGAGAGAGCGAGAGAGAGAGTGAGAGAGAGGGGGGAGAGAAAGAGAGGCGCCTACAGTGTGCAGAAACTCTCCCTTCTCGGCTTCTATCGAGTTCGGTCAATAAAGTTCCCTGGAAGGCGTTATGCGTTACATGAAGCTCTAGATGCGACCTTTCTGAGCTGCGTGGGCGTCCCGGATCCGTTGCCTCACTAAAGGTGGCCGCTGCGACGTACCTTCTCGCGTTGCCGCCAGGCGTCTCGCCTGTGCAACCAGATTCCCCGAAGAAAGGCTCTTTTAGAATATACGCTTCAAAGAGCAGCACTCGGTTCCAATTATTTTCACGCCCGCCGCGACGCTGATGTGAGCGAAGTTTGTGGCTTCTAACTGTATTGAAATAGGAGGGTCGGTTCCGAATACAACTGAAAAAATGCGCTCCTCATCTAATATCTCGCTTGCAGGAGTAAGGCCCCTAGGAGAGAGCAGATCATTTTTGAAGGAGTTTCTTTAGTTCAGAGCCCGCCCTCTCTATCCATCTCTCGGATTACTGTCCTCTCTGTACAAGACGAAATACATTTTGTGGCTGCTTTATGATAAAATATTCAAATATGTTTTGTAAAACTTACCAAAAATAAAAATCGTATTACAAAAATATCTCGTTACATTACTATAGTTTTGAAACATTTCCATCCACTAACATTTGTCCTTGTATAATATTTTTCTTCGGGTTTATTCATTACAGATTAAGTAAATTTCATTTTGTGTCATAATAATGTATACAAGAATTGATTAAAATAGATGAAAATTCGTCTTTCCCTTTCGATTAACAACCAAACAGAATCACAGTTAAGACGTCGAAGAATTGCTTGTTTAAAGATACAACAGCTCTTCTTAGAAAACTGAAAATAAGATGCCTTCACTGTAAGGAAAGAAACCCAACTGGTTCAGCTGTGAAAATTGATCGTGTCGGAAATGAGCGCTCCCAATTTCCCCCGTATTGGGTACCCACTGTTGCGCTCTTTTTCATTCCGTTTGAATCCGTCTTTATCACCTCTCCAATCACGACAAAGCCTGGTCGACCTGCTTCGTGAACCATCGAATTTCGACGGTCGGAAGCCCAGTGCGCTTCGAAAAAGGCGCGAATCGCTGGCAGCAGGGGCAGCGGGGGCGGCCGAGAAGAAGCTGCGCTAATCCCAGAGCGACGCGGCACGACGCGGCACGACGCCCCACTGCCCGCCCAACCCCGCCCGCTCCCGCACGCCCCGCCCGCTCCCGCACGCCCGCCCGCCCGTGCACCGGCTGCAAAAAAAGCGACCGCGTGCGAACGGGCGGGGTACGGGGAGAGGAAGAAGAGTTCGGCGGGGCGGAGATTCAGGAGGTGATGCGGAGCGGGGATGGAAGGGAGGGAAGGAATGGGAAGGAGAGGCGAAGGGGCGCGGTGGGTGGGGAGCGGAGCGCGGAGGGACCGAGCGTGAGGCGCCCGGCGGGGTAGCTCCGGTGGTGGAGCGGGGGAGGGAGGGGACAGACGTCACTGCCGAGGTCCCAGTCGGCCTCACCTGCGGTCAAACGCGAACGAGTTTGGACGAACGGTCCGCTGACTTACGAGGAAGCGCGCGCTCAGGCTCCTCCCGCTGGAGCGGAGCGGCTGAGACGAACTCTTCCTGGCCCGCAGCCTCACTGCATGCCCGATAACCACATACCTGCAAAAAAGGGCGAGAGACATTAGAGGTTGCAAAACAACACACAAACTGTACCTCGAAAGAGATAAGAAAAGGATTGACATTTGAACGGCGAGTAACGGTAGCAGAAGTATGAAAACAACACATTCCAGCACTCGAAAACAGGTTCCAAACGACTTGCAATGTCTTGTTTTTGCGACTTTCAAATTTAACCATACTTTTCTTTGCATATCAGTAATGAACACTGCAGCACAAGGAATATAAAAAAACAACTGATCAACCATACATCAAAAATATCAACCATAATAAAGAAAACCATACATATTCGGGAAAGTTGCAAGTTTTGCACGAAGGATTTGGCCTTAAACACGCCCTTTTAACCGTATGTGTTAATCAGTACGGATAAAACCGGAAAACGTATCTAGAACATGAAGATATACCTTATATGTGTGCAATCAGGAATTAAAAATGCCAAGAAAAAAATCTCAAAGAGAACATCCATGTGCGGCCGATGGAATTCCCAGTGATCTTTTCGGAAAAGGAAAAAAGGAAATCTAACGGTTATTGCTTCCCTTCCATAAAAATGCGCACAGCGTTGTGGGCTTTAGTAAACATGTGTCGGAAAGTGAGGAAAGGTGAAAAAGCAAGGTGACAAGACAGATGACCGTTCCACAAAACAGTTCTTGACAAGGTAGCAGGCGTCAATACATCAGCGCACACGGTTATCGCTCTCCCCTGTTATCCTTGGCAAAGGCAAACCGTTGGGCGAATAGGTGACGGAAAAAGCGCACGGATGCACGTCTCAAAAGGCGGTTGATGGAGCACACGTTGACGTCAAGCAGGACGCAACCCGACACAGCCAAGGTGACCCGTGATGAAGGGGACAGCGCGCTCGCCTTCCATTTCTGATAGTACGAGTCGAATTCTGAACAATTTTTCATTAACGAAGTTTAAGATACTCAAAACGTTGTTGAGGCAGGTTTTCAATGCAGTGTAATCTAGCATTTATATTTCTATGACAGCGGTGTCAAGGTCTTCTACTGGTGGCAGTGGCACGCTTCGTGGCACCGTAGTATGCCACGAGCTTCTCTGCGTAACTAGCGTCGGGAGAGGAAACTATTAGTAACTCCGCCGTTTTACAATAGTGATGGCGTTGTCTCTTGTGGCGGGGTGGACGAACTGCGTGGAGAGGCAATTTCGTTGTGGCACTCGTGCCACGGGGTCCCGCTCGTGCATCGACCCTTGACAACACTGTTCATATGTAATAAGTCAGACCAAATGAAACTTACGAGGTTAAAGTTTTTACACATCGGATTTCCTCCAGTACAATTTAAAGTTCGCCAATAAATTAACTGGTTGCTCGAATCTTTGACAATCGAGTTCCTGTTTTAGATGACTTTTGCATACGCTAGAGATGCTGCTCACCCAAACGCACGTAAATACCACCAATCGCGACCACCGCAACCTCGGGTCCGTGAAGGACGGTAGCCACAGCCAACGAGCGAGGAGACCCGGACGGGGGAAGAAATAAGGCGAGTGTGGCTGGAGTGACGCACCCAGTTTCCGCCCCGAGGGAGGCCGGCAGCCGTAGCGAAGGAACCGCGAGGCTACCAGAGGAAGCACGGAGCCCGCCAGCCGCACGTTCTATTTACATCCGAGCCCACGACACACGGGGCTACCGCCCCAGCGCCCGTCCCTTCTCCGCCCCAACCCTCTCCGCCCCCTGCACCGCCCATGCCCTTCCGAGGTCCCCGCTCCGCAGGCGCCTAGCCACGCACGCACAAAAGAGGAAAGGCAGCGAAATATAATTCACGGCGAGATAACTCGACGCACCCAAGGAAGAGGAAGCAATAAGGAAACAAGTCCGGTGAAAGAAAGAGAAATGGATAAAATAATTGGACAAGTTGAAAAGAGCGCTGTAATGCGATAAAGAAAGGCGGCAATGGAGATAAAATAAATAGGCGACGAGGCGAGGCTAGAAGCCGTGGCGCTCCGGGGGCAGGGGGTGTCTGGGGCGTCTCGGTCTCCGGACAGGCGGACGCGACGGTGTGGAGAGGGTAGAGACGGACGCGGGTGGAGGTGGGTGTGGCACACGAGATGCGGACATGCGATTGCGACGGCCGAACACAGAAGAAGCAGCGGAAGCACTGAAGGAGACGGTCTCACTGTGGAGAATAAGGAGAGGTGGTAGCATAGATAGGAACTTCAAAAAATGTTCTCACCCTTTAAAACATGGTATACAATTTTCAAATAATTAATCTTCCTTTTTTTAGTAAATTATCGAATAATTAATTTTAAGTTGAAAGAATTTAAAGTTCACTAAATTTGGTATAATACTGCGGTTTATAGTTTGGACCGGAAACTGAGTTTAGTTTAACCAGGATACAATTGATTTTTCTGTGAAAGTTCCGCCTTGAAATTCTGCACACCCCCTCTGAATAAAGCAACGCAATTTACAAAATCACATTGTTTATTACGATCTAATCACGTGAAAATCTGTATAGACTGACATGGTAATAGGAACTGTAAAAAAATAATTCGATGTTTGCTTTACAGTTATGATTACCGCGAAGAAAATATACAAATCACGACATAAATTGTACACATTATTACAAGGTAACACAGATAAACATTATGGAACGAAATAGGCAAACAGAAAAACAGAACGGAGACGAGGAAGATGCAGAGACATCAATGACAGTGAAAATGTAGGACTTGAAAGAATGAGGGCGATGAGTCCACTGTTTAGGAACTGTTACTTACCACAAGAAAGAAATATAATTAGAGAGGCGATCTACTAAAACGAAGATCCCAAAAGTCTCCCAAATTGTACAGTCTTATAAATACAAAGATACAATATGATATCTAGTAAGATAACAAAAGGTGAACAAAAGTAACATTTTAGTTAGTTATATGACAAATTCAGAGGTGATATTCGAAACATAAGCTATAAAGATTGGCCCAAACGCTTAAGTAAATTGAACACGATGTTTAATGAAACATTGTAGGTTCCCAAGCTAAATTTACTACTCACATATTCAATGAGACACGGCTGAGTCTTCCATGATACCTAGATGTGAGATGTGTGCATTATTCACCCCACCGCATATTACCCCACGGAGGAAGTTATAGCAGAGTACGAAAGAGATAGACGAGGAGTTACGCGAGCCAAGGCAAGACACGACAAGAGGAGGAGGATGGGCAAACTAAAGCAACAAAAGCAACTCATTGCGGCAGAGACGGTGAAACTGCAAAGGCAGAAGGGTGAGGTTTGCAAAGGCGAAGGCGGTGGCGGCGGCAGCGAAGATGGAAACGTAGACGGAGGCGGCGGCGACGGCGGCAGCAGCAGCGATGCATCCAGCTCGGTTGCGCCGGCGCTGGCTCCCGCTCCCGCAATGAGGCTCCATACTTCAA
>JAHLJT010008446.1:223237090-223274424 GCA_031308135.1 Acheta domesticus | reverse complement strand
TCTACCTCCATCGCAGAGATTCCAGATCAGGGGCGGATGGGCAATTCGATGATGTGTGTTCAGGCCATCGCTCGGCCCTATGGATGGGAAGCGACAGGATAGGGAGGGAAGGATCGTGCAGGCTATCCGTGGTCCGTATTCAGGGTGCTATCCGTCGGGAAGCAATCAATGAAATCCCGGTTCAGAGCAGTCGGCTTATGAAAAAATTCCGGCATGCTCAAGCAACTCCCACAAATTTCCGTCACCAGGCGGGGATGATCCGGGGCTTCCGAATCAGTCAGTACGCTCGAGCCATAAGACCCAAACTATACGCTTCCTGCTGAGAACATTTCGGGAGTTTTAGCGAACGCACACATGCGCACAACGTCTCTGCGCGCAGCAGAGCTGCTGTGCGCAGGGGGGGTGTTCGCTGAAACAACGGAATCGTTCGTCCCAAGAAGCGGGTAAAATCGGGGTCTAAAGCGTAGCCTTACCGCTCGCCACTACCACCGCACCACTTATGTACTAGCGCTGCCCTTCCACAAGGTCTACCGACGCCCAGTCCCTGCCACCTCCACAGCCGCCTCTCCTTCTGACGGACTCCCGCAGCGTCTCGCGAGGCGGCAGCAGCTGCGCTCGCACTCCGGCCGGTGCGCCGCGGCTGAGTGGAGCGGAGCGAGGCGCGGCGGGGGCGCGGAGGGGGCGGGGTTGTGCGGGGGGGGGGCCGGAGCGAAGCGGGGGCTCCGTGTCAAAACAAGAGTTAGCGGCGGCAGGTCACGTTCTGCGGGCGCGCGCGATGTAACGGGCCTTTGAGCGCGGCCTCCCGCGTGCTTGCTTAACACCCTCCTGGGAAGCTCCCTGCGCGTCGGACGCGCGGTCGGCCGGTCGGTCGGCCGGCCGCTCGTTCGCCCTCCCTCACTCGCCTCCCTTCCGGCAGGTCCGCCCCGCGCGCGTCGGCTTCCACGGAGCTCAGCGGCGCAGAGGCGCGGACGCTCGGCCCGCCTTCCCCTGCGCCTAGCCCGGATTATGACGGTCGTTAGCTTACGCCCCGCTCTCCGCGATGCCAGAGAGACGGGGATCGATGGCACAGAGATGGATTGAAAAGACTCATATCTGGATATTATTCCTTCGGTGAGACAGTTGTTTGTCAATAAATCCAATAATGCCCCAAACCCATTCGCTGTCCTCACGAGCTTCACTCATCATTTGTGTGAACAGAAAATATTCAATTATTCTCTTCTGTTGACACTTGTAGTGAAACTTGGCCTAAAATTACATAAGGATTTTTCAAGTACTCTATAAGGTAGTTTGAATTTACAGTTCTGGGATTCACAGAAATTGGCAACAGTGTTGACTTTTTGCTTTCAAGTTTTTAAGTTCTGTGGCGTTTATTCGTAATGACGTTCTGTACGTACTGGCGTCCAACGTAGAGTAGAGTAATCCTCCTTTAACCTAGTCATTGTCAGAGGCAGTCAGTCATTGCCTTTTATCCCTTCGGTCAGGCTCTCGGCACCGTTAGATCCCCGGAGTTTCGAGACGTCTATCCATCCAGAAACCCGCGATGATTCGAGTTGCTTAACCTCTCAGACTTCACGGAGCGTAGTTAGGAAATTCGGTTAGAGATGTCGATTGGTGTGGCATATTTTGTTGAAGCAGACAGTAATATACTGTAAACGAGTGTTGTGATGTAATATTCATGAAGAATTTATTGTTAGCTTGTGCAATTAAACAGTTATCAATAATATGAAATTAATTCCAACCTGTATGAATTTGTTTCGTTGTAAATGGCTCAAAAACAAGTTTGCTTACGTAAATGTTAGGATGAAACTACGACTCCTACTTTTCATTTTCTTGTTCTTCATTAGGAATAAAATAACATAACAACTGCTTGGTTACAATGACAGTGCCATTGTAACGCCGGGTTTGTCGACTTGTCATTGTACGCTACATCATTATGTAACAGAAAGACCGATTCCCTTAGATGGATTCGAACAAGTAAATCTTGGTTCCATGAAGCGCGTTTTCTGCTCCAACTGCACGTGCCTCCAACCACTAGCAACTGCTCTAGGACCCCACAAATCCGTCTTGCTCCGCCACGCAACACTGAAACTCTAGATGTACTCAGACTGAAGCATCTCAGACTGCAGAAAGCCGAGTCTTGCACTTCCGGCGAAGAGGAAGACTCCCAGGAATCTCTCACTCACTCACACACACACACACACACACACACACACCCAAGACGTGACTGCGAGCACCAGCATCAAAACGATAATTTGTACCTCTGTTTACTCGTACTACTGTCTCGAGATTCAATTGAATTACGGACATTCGATATATGTTGATATTTGAGATTGAGGTTGCTGAGGCGTAGCAGTGATACAATTATTACATTATTTTCCATTCATTAAATATATTTTATTCTTGAGCCGCGGAAAGGGATGCTTGCACAATATTTGGAAAGAAGCATTTAACAAACGTGACGTTTGTTGTAATTGTGACAGCGATTGAAATGCAAACAGCGAAAGAGGGCTGAGATTGTCTTAATAATTGTAGGAAATAAATTGGTATTATGGTATACCAACTGTGACAATCTATCGGTGTATAATATATCGTCGGTATATTATAAACCAACGATAGATTGGCACAGTTTAAGACAGGTACTACCAGCATCAGCTTTATTAAGATGAGTTACCAAGCAGATGAAAAAGGAATAAATGAAACCAGAAAAGTTTAAACACATTCTCTGTCTCTTCAGAGTCTCTGCACATTTTTTTTTAAATTCTGGGATCCCTACTCAAACCCACATACAAGTTGAATTATGAATACATGTTAAATTATAATCTTTAACAAAAGCGGATAAGAAAATATTCGTTCTCATCCAATAGAAACTATGTGCAAAGGCATCAGAGTCATTTTTTGGCTATAATCCTTATCGTGCCCTTCGTGTAAGAACCGACTTTCTGCCGATTGAACATGGAGAACGATAATTTGAATAACTGTACCCTCACTGAACTCTCGAAAACGTGTACAGATAGAGAAGTTAGATTAATGACCAGGAGCAAAACAAGGGATCATCTCAGCATTCACTCAAAGTGTCAGGGAATCTGGACGAGAAACCTCATCAAGATGGGGATCATTGACCCACAAGCTGACGTGCAATACTTGCTACAGTTGACATGGTAGAAGAGAATGCAAGAGATCGTTGCAGAAGTGGTGAAGAAGTAGCAAAGGCCGATCCCAAGCTTCCTTGGCGTATCATTCCTTTTATGGAAAAAAAGTATTAGATTTCCCTATGGAGACCAACTCCTTTAAATGAAGAAACAGTAAATAGGAAGCGACGCACGTTATGATCTCTTCTCTATTATAATCTCTTATCTACATTTCAATGTTCAATGTTTCACAAGAGAAAAATAAGGTACTGTGAGTAAAAGAAGGCACTGTGTCTCATAATGTATTACGTCTTACGCTGTGTGCATAAGCAGGAATTCTTTCCAAACCACTTTACCTCTTTTATTTAAAGAGGTTGAAGCCAAAATTCGCTGGAATTGACAATTAACACAGGTGCCTAATTGGCTTCCTCACCCATGTATTAGGTTAAGCATAATATGTAAGTTAAGCCACCAAGACATATGTATAGTATAATGTTTTACTTATCTTTGTATTAATCAACAGAAAATAAAATACAATAAAATAAAGAAAAAGGTTGAAACCACACGTAAACTATGCCACAATGATAATTTATTACAGATCAAAACTTCAAAACTGCATCCATTTCTTCTCGCACGAATTCAGCAGGCGCAAAATATGACGTTTTGAAATCCTCCATGTAAGAAATAAAAAACATTCACAAACTACGCTCCAAATCGTTTATTCACCTTCCACGTACACCGACTGTTTTCCTTTAGTGGCATCCCCCCTCCCAAAGACACCCGAAGCACTCGATTGCAACATCGCCCTCCAGGGAGCGCCTCCGCCCACTCTGCGAATCAACGTACTACAGCCTCAAAGGCGGGGATATGGCGGCGGCTGGCGGAGGCGCCGGGGCAGTTTTGAATGTTCCGGCGGAAGTGGCGAGAACGGCGACGGCAACGAGGGAACGGTGGCGGCGGCGGCGGCGGCAGCTCTAGATGGGGGGCGGGGGCGGGAAACTCAAGCAGGTCGATACTCCTCGCGAAAGTAGGACGCCGCTCAGGGGAGGAAACCAATTACCTCATTTTGGAAACGGACTCGCGCCCAGACACGGGTCTCATCCCCAACCCCGCCTCCGCTCTCTTGTTCCGCGCGCGACGCACGGCATCAAGAGATCGCACACCGAAGAAGACCGTCGCGACGCAGGGCTTCACTGACCTATCGCAGTGCCACGAGCCAACAAGCAAGACGTGACACTGCGGATGGTTGATCCTCACACCAATCTAACTTTTAGAGCTTTCATTTCCATTCTTCATTGCAGTAATCCCTCAATTTTCTTTAAAACACAAGCTGTTCATTTACGCATATTATAAGGGAGGATTTACAGATTCCTAGAATTAGCTACTGCGAGAAAGAATTGTATTTCAAACCTCAAATACTAATGCAGCTACAATCTAAAGAAGATTACAAGGTTTACAACAATGCCTTGTTAAAAAGAAAACTGGAAACCAAGCAACATCTCATAACATTGATTCCTTTTATATATATCGTTGCGCAATATTTAGAAAGAACTATACAAAAATAGTTAATACGATAGTGAAATTATATTTACGCCATTTTATACATGGATATTTTCCCATGGACAGAAGCTGCAAGAGATCGTCGCAGAGGTGGTGAAGAAAATACAGCTCTCGCCGACCTGCGCGATTTTATGAATGTATTTGGTTGTTTCAGGAAAATTAACGGGAAAATTGCAGCAGTTTTTTGAGATAATTTTGTACTTAAAACAGAAAATATTAATACACCAAAAAATACCGTACCTTAATTAAAGATCTAATTTCTAGAACACATTTCATTTAAGAAAACAAACTAACGTAGTAGTAGTTTCGCAATATACATTTTTGTTGCAATTTTCAAAAATACAGAATTCACCGAAAATAGGACCTGCGCATCTAGGCTGAAGAAACGCGCTCTTTTCGATTTACCTTTAGTTCTACACTCCCAACCCCGGGTGACTGGGCAAGCATTCTGGAGAGACTGTATTGTGAACCACTACGTAGATTCCGGATATCGAGCCTCCAACGTTCTGAATACAAAGTCTGTGCAGCTTTAGAGTCGTTCGATCTCGTACCATTTCACTCCCTCCAGAATCGCCGCTAGGCACTTCGAGACCCCGCCGTTGTTAACTTCGTCACAAACGAAGACGTTTCTAACTTCATCACTTCCATAGTCACGAAAATCCCAAGCCCTGCCCACGGTCATCAGCGACTTCGAGGCGTCGTTGCCGTAATTCCTATCCTCATTCTCTTTCACATTCTCCCATACCATCGCTGTGCTCAGTCCGCTCACCGTAAAAGTTCCTACGCTATTGCTACAATCCTCATACCAGAGGTGGAGTATAATATTTCTGTTCCCCTGTTTGCTCTCGACCGTCCACATGCCCGTCACCGCCGAGGTTGATCTTCAACACCATTCGCATTGCCAACATCGTCGTATCAGTCGATCGCATCTCTAATAACTCCGCAATATCTCTATGATCTCAACGTAGCCCAACACAACAACATAGCAAACCACGTCCGCCAACACAATGATCAACGATGAACGCAAACGCCACTCCACCACTCCCCCACCTACATGATTATCACCATGTCCAAAACTATTACCTCATTTCTCGTCCCATCACCATCATCATCACCACCACCACCACCACCACCACCACCACCACCAACGGCGCAGCCGTTCCAGTGTCCACCCTGCAGGCGGCCGGCGTCACCGACGCCTTATCACCGTTATTGCCAGCGGCGTCTGGCAGGGCTTTCTTTATTAAAATTCCCCCTCCCCCCGGCCGCCAGTGGCAGCGCCCCGCGCTGGTGCGGGAGCAGGCGCGGCCGGAGCGGCGCCGGGGTTTTGTGCGGCGAGGAGCGCCTATGTTCCGGCGTGCACCTGAGGCGGAGGCAGGGGCGAAGGCGGAAGCGGAGGCGCGAGCAGTGCAGGGACGAATGCAATGGAGCCGGCGCGGCGGTGGAAACGGTGTTGGAGGTGGGGAGGAGGCAGAGTTGCGAGCGACGCGGACGTGAGATGGCAGCGGCGAAATGGGGGGAGGTGAAGTCGGGGTGGAAGTGGGGGTGGGCGAAATGGGGGGTGAAGTCGGGGTGGAGGTGGAGGTGGAGCGGGGGACTGAGGCTTGATGGAGGTGGGGTGGAAGCGGGGTGGAGAAGGGGTGAACGGGTGGAGGCGGTGCGAAGACAGGATGGAAACGAAGATGGAAGTGAGGTGAAGGCGGGTTGGAGGGTAGGTTGAGGTGGTGTGGAAGCAGTGCAGAGCAGCGGCAAAGAACAGAGGCGGCAGCGGTACGGAGGAATAGGTGGAAGAAGAGAGGCAGACACATTCAGGTAGAGGCAGTCGACCAGTGAGGTGAGCCAGTGCTACGCAATATTTTTTCACTCGCAACGCACAAAACACGCGTCTGTTCCTCGCTCTGTAAGATTTCTAAGGCAATGTATAGATGTAAAATGAAAAGCAAAGCAAATACGAGGCACTACTGTGGAACATTAACTGGAGTATTCTTCACGAGTCGCGGAATATAATGCAAACTCTTCATCAAAAGAAAAACTGAAATAAAAAACGCTTGTATATTTATCAACTAATTAACTTTTCATCATTTTAAATTTTAAAGATTTTCCTTAGACTGATATGCTTGTTGGAAAATCGCATGTTAAATCAATTCGCCTGTAATGCAAAATTCAGAGATAACTCACGAGATTCTTCGGTTTGCACAGAGAGAAAACACGGAAATCTACGTGCTTTCCATGACGAAATATTTGGGAAAAATCTCATTCAAATGCATCCATAAGCCAATATTCATTCATCACACCGAATACTTTCTTGTATATTTTCTAAGGCATGAAATATTAAAAGTAAAAAATATTTTCAGCTACACTTTTAAGCTGAGATTTAAATTCATTATCTGTTATATCAATACTTGATAGACGTGATAAGTTACGTGGAAACTATATATCTCCCGATTACCGATTTCGCATTCAGATTAGGTAGTGAATTTTTAACACCGATCTCACACCTTTCCATAAGCAGCGAAAGAAAAAAACACAACCAGAAAGTCCTCAAGAGGAATAAAACTATACACGAACACCTAACGCGAAGTTTTGTGAAGCAGGTTAAACAATAAAATGGGGAAATTAACATGACCCGTGGATGAAAAGGACGACACTCAAGATCACAGTAACGGCGAGGTCGACTGTTAAGGGAAGGGGGAAGAAAGAAGAGAGGGAAACTAGTGGTCTACAACAGCATATATTTTCTCGCATTATTTGTAACAGTTACACTATATTATATTTCTACATGAAACGCAAGTGCTTCCAATCAATATTTTTTCTCCGCGATGGGATTCACCTCACCTTGGCACTTCTCAGTTATAGATCACTAGCTTCACAGCTAAATTCAACCTTCCCAACGCATTAAAAAAGTCGAATATTTCCATTTGCAAGTTTCTAAAATTTTAAGAGTTTTTGTTAATATTATTTCAGTATCTTTTATAAAGAACAGATTTCATAAAGGAAAAAATCTCTATCGTCAATATCATAGTTTTGCGATGTTAAGTGTTTGTTTGCAATTTCCGTAATGCAGCAGGTTCGCCGAAAATAGAACCTGCCCTTATTAAGCGTCTTTAAATCTATCCGATGAAGAAATTGAAGAAAATTGGAGATGTTTTTGAAACAAAGCTTTAAACATTGCCTATATCGCATGCAAAATTACGCAAAAACTACTCATATTTTCGAAAGTGTTCATGACCTTATTTAAAGATATATTTTTGAAGAACAGAGTTTAGGAGTTGCTTCACTCTGTGGGAAGACGCCGAAAAAGTGTGAACTGAAATTTGGAGATTTGAGAGAACGAAAATGAGACCTGCGCCAGCATTAAGCATCTACTGCGATATCCGAAGAAAGCCTTTAATAAAAATATTTTGGAGTCATTTTTTAGGAAATTTGAACACTGTTGAGGCTTCAAATATCCCCCAAAATCAAAATATCCGTTTCAAACTTGCATGACATTGCCTTCGTGCAGATCAATCGGGGAAGATCAATTTTTCTGAAAACTG
Source organism: Acheta domesticus (assembly GCA_031308135.1). Classification (NCBI taxonomy): domain Eukaryota; kingdom Metazoa; phylum Arthropoda; class Insecta; order Orthoptera; family Gryllidae; genus Acheta; species Acheta domesticus. The sequence continues at coordinate 223,266,200 of JAHLJT010008446.1, read as the reverse complement.
TCTGAAAAGCTAGACGATTAACAACTGATCTCATTAACCACAGGCAGATGTTTTACCGTCTGTCAATTTTTGCCAAAAGGATACACAAACCGTGGATTCCCAAAACACTACGTGTTAGAAGAAATAAATTACTACAGAGTGAAACAAAATTTATTCACTTGTTCGGTACCAGGGCTCCACGATACCAGACTTTCTGTCGAAAAAATCACATTTTTTGATGCAGTATTATAATTCTTTGCCTCCACAGCGAAGATGATGGCTGCAGTGTTAACGAAGTACACGCCGACGAAAATACGGATGTACGGACAAGAGGTTTGAAGGAGAAGACAAGTGGTGTTTCAACCGATGAAACCGAAGAAGGATGCCTGGAAGCGAGGAAAAGATGTGTAATGTGACGGCAAAAACAACAACAAAGTGTTGGACGTCAGCCATAGCAAGAGTTAGATAAGGAAATGGGGAAGACGGAGGAGCAACGGGTGAGTAGCAATGGGAGGACTACAGGGGCGGAGCGGGCAACTGCTGGGGGCGACCCAATAGCAGGGCAACGGGTGTGTAGTAAGAGGGCTCTCGCGTGTGAGTCGAGGCACGGGGGTGGGGGCAAGCGACGGCGGGTGGCATCGCGGGCAGGGGTGTGGATGAAGGTGACGGCAAGGGCGAACGGGTCGCAGAGGCGAATGCGGAAGCCGGCGTGTGGGCTTCCTACGGCGCGAGAGCTACGGGGCCTCTCGATATTGCAAGCGACGGCGGTGGCGAGGGTGGGGGCATGGCAGGAGCGGCGGCGTATTGTGGGCGCCCCGTAGGCGAGAGGCTTCGTCGTCACCTCGCGGCGCGGCGTCCCCTGCTCCTCCCAGCACCCTCCTCGATTCGCCGGCGGCGGCGAAGGAGGACGAGGAGGAGGAGAGACCGTGGCGACGTGCGGTTGCCTTCGCTGCTCTGCGCGTACAATCGAAGCGAAACTAGGATATTGGTCGAGATCGAACGCACGACCTTGGAGATTTTTGGTGCACATGAACCGCCGAGGACGCAATTCGTCGATGAAAGACCGGAGAATCTTACGCTATAGGAAGACAGGTGTTCTGGGTACCAGTAGGGAACAAGATAACGTTTTAGTGAATAGCATATTAATGGAGTTTGTGTGCGTGCGTGTCCATGAGCCACGTACGGTGTATTAGTGGCAGGGGCGGATTCGGGAAGAGGAGGGGGCAAGTAGACGATGGCCTCCACAAAAGGCCTAGTTTTCATTTACTTTCCTTTAATTCACAAAATTGATTTAAATACTTTTTAATGATCGAATTACAAACTTATTCAAACAATAATATTGTATAGTATCAAATCTGCAGTACATAAATAATCTACAATATAATAATAAATATGTTTACGCTTAACAAAAATCTACGATCCCCCCCACCAATGATCGGCTGGATCCGCCCCTGGTTTGTAGACGCGTTGAATGTTGAAGAACTACTATACCACAACGGGCAAATATTAAGACAATGATAACAGTTTCTTCCGACGATGAATTTCTCAGTATTACACCATAGAAAATTGCTTTAATTTAAAAAAAAATTAGAATGAACTATTACAGCAAGTGAGTTACTATCAAATTCCGACATAATAGTACAAAATCTCTTGGCGTTGAATTAATTTTACAAAATCGTTAAGAATACATAAATGAAGATATTTACGAGCTTATATTCAACTAGTTCTAAAAAGCCCTCATGAGCATAGCTCAATACTGGCATTCAGAAAGAACACCACAAAAATTAAAAGTAATGAGTAGACGTGAGGTTTACACAACAGCTAGTTATGAATTTTGATAACTCAAATAATACTGTAAAATTCAAAATAGTCTACTCATTACTACGAGGGTAAAACGGCAAAAATGAAAGACTGAAGATATGCCCAGTACGTACAATTAATTCGTTCAAAATTAATGAATGGTTTTGAAATTGCTGAAACCATTTTAATAATTGGCCTTTCCAAAATAACACGATTATAAACGACCTTATGAAAATAAAAGTGTTCGCCATGAAAGTCTCACATCAGTTATCCTAGAGAAACATTCCTTATTTGGAACGCATTATACTGACAAGAATATATATCGAAAACTAAGTCATTTTTGCAGTTTTCCTTGCTTGCTCGGAAAATAAAGCAATAGAGTAGTTGCACACAGCAATTGCCCTAATTGTCTGCAAATTGTAACGCATTATTAACGACATGCCGCGGAAGTCATTTTCCGTTACGTCAAATTCTGCCGTCACTGACCACGGGTCTCCCCTTAAAAACGCAAAGAAATTAAACGAACCCCCAACCCGCCTTTTCAGACAATGTTATTTAAATACGGCCTTAAGTCTGTCTAGTTCCTAATGGGAGGAGTCCCGATCTCGTTTTCACGACGGAGAAGAGCGTCTCGGATGCAGCAGCTAGGGCGGCGGCGGCGGCCCCTCGAATGCACAGAAATACATCACTCGGGGGCGGAACAAAGGCGCAGCAGGCGATCACTCGGACGCGCGGAGGAGAAAAGAACGCCTCGCCCCGTCCCTCCCCGCCCCGCCCCTCCCGGCGAGGAGATTACCAAAGGCCGGGCGCCGGACGAACGGCGCCGGCGGGGGGCAGGAGCGGGGGCGGGCACGGAGCCGGGGGCGGGGCTGCAGGCGGGGTGAGTCTAAAAGAGACGCACACAGCCCGCTCGCTGGTTGAGGGTGAGGCGAGAGGACCAAAGACGGGACTTTCTGCGTGACGGCGCAGAGGCTGGCAAGAAGCACCCTCTGTTTAAAACTGGTTTCAAACGTGAAAAACACATTTTTTTTAAAATACCGACCTAACATTGTTTTCATGTAAACAATATTAACTTCGAAATGAAGTTTGTTGGTTCTTTTAAACAACTATTTCCGGTTAGATTGTCAAATTTTTACCTGGTTGTGTCCATTCCACTCTGACAGAAAGTTAAAGATAAGGTCAAGGTGAATGAGGGGATAGACAAATACATTTGGTGGTACATTTGACTTTTTGCATGTAAGATATTATCTGGAATGCTATATCTATATTTTATTTAATACATTGTTTCTTGACGGATCACGTCCGGTAAGCCTTCCGTATAACATGATTTTGATGAAATCATTTTTAAAAAAATCCTCTGAGTGTATAAGAGTACACCCGTGATACAATTCTCCGTCGCGTCATGATTTTCATACATATTCACCCTGTGGCAGTTTTGTAATTCCTGTCAGAGCCTATTTATGCCCGCCAAGTCGGACACGTGCGCCTGTCTTATCGGCATCCGTCTTTATGCTCCCGTCCATCACGGTCTCCGTTGTTTCTGCCGTCCAATACGTTTATGCCTTCACGGACGCTTTGTTGTAACCCTCTTCAACGGACATACACGCGTCACCGAACGTCCCGTTCTCCTCTAACTCATCCCGTTGGCGCTCTGCCACCGCCGTTTCTTCTGCGCCGGCGCCTTCTCGTAGTAGCCGTACCATTGGCCCTGCTGCACCGTTCCCGTCGATCATCACCCTCCTTCCCGTCTCGATATAGAAACTAAAACCTGACGATCGTCTACTCTCGGCCTCTCTCATAATCTTTCCATCCCGTCTTCCCTCCAGGTCTGTGTGGCCACAGTGTACAGTACCACCTTCAGAAACTAAAACCTATAGCACCTTCAAAAACCTATCTGGCTTTTACTGTAGAAGAGGGGGAACTATTTACACCCTAGCTAAAGCTATATTACAACTAAATTATAGCTAGCATACCGGAACTAATATTTATAGAATGGCGATTTGGTCTATTCCCTAAGTCTAAAAAAATTTAATCTACATATTTATACGTCGCGTTTTAGTTTGATTTTTGACCTACATGACCATCTGGACTTCTGTTAAAATAGAAAATAAAACCACCTATGATAATATTAAATTATCTCAATTTTCGAAAATTGTATTTTAGTAATTTTAAAAACAAATTATGAACAATTCTAAATATATTATAGACGAATATATGAATAATCGTTTGTCGAGAATCACCTTCCACTTATAATTAAAATGACACCTTATGGTCAACGGAACAAAACTTATATATTATAGTAATTAATTCAAAATTTCTTCTTTTGATTTTAGAACATCACTTCCCTTTTGAAATTAATTTCTTACCTAACTTGAATCTACCAGAACTATATTTCAATATTCTAAAATTCCTGGGCTAGGGCCCGGCCTAGTTTAAAAAATTCCGCGAGTCACCTTTCTCCTTCTTCTTCCCATAGGCGGCCTCTATACAATTTCCAGCCTGTTTTCCCCTCTGACACAACCTCCGGCCTCTGTCGACGCGTAGCGATGGCAATATTGCATTTTTAGGCTACAGCGCGCGCGTTGCACGAGTACGGAGGTTCTGCGCGCGCATCTTTATGCGGCCTTTTGTGCGACGGCGGCGACAGTGGCAACGTTCTGGGGTTTAGTTTGCGCAAAAAGAATGTATGCCAATAGGCATAATATTAATTTTGTAGGAAGACATGCATTGGATCGTTGATTGCGAATATGGAACGAGGAAAATAATCAAAATTCAAAATATCATTAAAAGTTACATTGTTGTTAGCCCTTGCGGATAGCGCATTGGTCAGCGTGCTCGAGACTCCGTGTCCGATTCCCGGTCGGGCAAGATAACAGTCTGCGTTTTCCTTGCAATGTCCCACTATATGTTGCTTTGTGACAATGATAAACCTCACTTCTCAGGTTGAGAAGACGAGAATACGGTGTAGGGATGTCTATGTGCTAACCGCACGTACCCCTTCACCCATCGCCGCGAGCCCGGGACGCTGCTGGTAGGCCCTGGCCCGTAACGAGCTGTCGCGCCAAGTACATACATAGATTGTTGTTCAAAATTGACCAATTTTAACACAGTAGTGTTGCCTTATTATTGTGTTATAAATTAACCTACGATATGCATGTGAAAATAAAAACTAATAAAAAGGTTTGAAACGTTGCAAGAAACTAACATTCATTGTTAGTATATTACGTGTGGAAAATTTTTAATATTAAAGTTGAAAATGGTTAACAGCGGTGCCCCAATTTCGAAGAGTAAATGTCCGATTCCAAGCAGAATTTTCGCGAAAAACTGGTAGTTTTTTTCAAGCAAATGTCCATGGCTTTTTTTAATGAGCTGATTTTTTTTTAAAAAGACAGACAAAAGTCGGTATTTTCAATTTTGTAATCTCATCTTTACGGTGGTATAACTCCTTTACACCCCAAATATTCCGCGAAGCACAAAGAATGCTTATTCATATCATCTTCACACAAACAAGTAAATATCTTAAACACGAAACCACACACAATTTTTATCTAACTCCATCCCCCAAATTTTCTAAAATCATTTAACTTTAGAGCTCAATATCTCGAAAGTAGTGCCAATGGACTAGTATCATTATTAAAATAACTCCCTCCAAGTAATGCATACGAAGTATTGTGGAACTGAATTTACATAATTATCCGTCTGCTTTGAACTATGAAACCTGTAAAAATTGGACAACAACCGTGATTCCTCAACTACGAATCTGCCTGTAACCGTCAACAGCCATCAGCGCTGGATTGGATCCTCACACGTGTGACTAAAAACGTAACCCTAATGAGGCGTACTCGACACGTTGAGGAAGTGAAGTACTTCAAATAACAGTACTGCGCCAATAACATTTTGAAGTGGCCTTCTCGATTCAGGGCGACGACGATAGGCTGAGAGGTGCCGATCCGGCCGGCTGACGTGCGTCTGAGGCGTTGGGAAGGATAGACAGGCGCGTCGGAATATGCAGATGAAGCGGGTGTAGCCATGGGCACTGAGAAGTTAGCGAGAAGAATTCGTCTGCCGTAGAGTCAAGAGAGATACGAACACAATGCAGTGTGCTCTTGCAACAAGGAATTCCGAGGTACTCATGCTGTGTAAGAATTTTAAAAGCCCCCCAATACTGCTCGAATTTTACGAAGCCAATTAAACACAAAATTTAGCATTGTTATTAATTTTAGGCGCAGACGGCAGCGGCAACAGCCCCTCTGCACGGAACGAAAAGTTGTGGGTACAAACCTCGCGTAAGGCATGGATGTTCCCCGGCAAGAGGCATGGATGCAGTGATTGCGGCATCGATTGCAAACATATCCCCTAATATCCATTACCTCGTAATATCAAAGTGATGCAAGAATTTCAAACTTAATGCGAGGTTGATAATGATTAATGTATTTAGTTTGATATTTACTTTATAATTAGGTGTAAGTATCTACATTACAATAAACAATAAAATATTCAGGAGTGAAAATAAGTGTACTTTTGTAAATTGTACATGTTCTTGTGAAGTGAATAAAATTAATTCCGGTCAAACAGTGAGCAATAAGTCTTTAGAAAACGTATTCACCTATCGGCTAAATTTAATACTGAAAAACTACGTGCTGATTATGAACTTGTTTTATACGCAAATCTCCAACATTAGTATAGTACATTGTCCAAGCTTCGCAATCAAGGAAGAATAGGTACTCAAAATGTTCATTATTTAAAAAATTAACCCCTCTGCGCAAGGTCACAGGTCTTTTGCAATTATTCCAAGTACGTCGGAAACGAGATACAAAAAGCGGCTTTCGAACTATATCACGAAATTCTGTATAAGCCTTAATGAAAAATATAACGCATAGATCTTTGTTCTGCTGCTTGTTGCTTAAGAAGAAAAGACGATAGGAATTATGTCCTTGGGCTAAAGATTTTGGCTGCATACATGAATCAAACGAAATTAATACGAAAAGAATGAAAAGAAAAATAAAGGGCTATTATAACACTATTTGAAATCATTGGTTTACAAACGCGCGTTTACTCAGCGTTCTTCGCGGGGTAATAAATGTGTTTAACTCTCCTTTGGAAATAACTCGTATGAAATGCAAGGGCTATAAGCAATCCGAAGAAGATGAAAATTGTCAAACGAAAGGTGAAAACTGATTCTTCAGCTCAACGTAGATCAACATGTAGACTATTCTAAGTTTGGAAAACAAAACAGTATTTGTTTCACTGAACAAACAACATTTAAAGAAGTATACACCTAGTAAATCTCGCGGCCTACTTATTACTGTTTATTACTGAATAATTGTGATAAATATTGCGAAACGTTCTGTAGTTTTTATGTAAATTGTACACCCTGAGTTTATAATTCTACGAACCCTTCCGAAGCCATTGAGCGAATGAGGAAACGGTCTTGCTTCTGGACAATCAATATCGTGCCTTCCCTTGCTACAGTCAATGTTTACAGCTCTTTCTCGCGAAGTAATTAAATCCATAAGCAAATAAATAAACATCACTTGAGCCACCTCCCCGCAGCTTCTGCCTCAAGGAAAAGCTCAAAAACCCGCATACCTTCTGCGCGCGCGCTAGCACGAACACATGACCGCCCCTAACTTCCGGATCAGCGCCCACGCATAAAGGAGCCTTGTCAAATAAAACGAGATGCCTGGCGAGGGGAGAGCAGAGAAGAGAGAAGAGAAAAAAAATGAGCGAGCTCCTTTAATGAGGTCAACCTCCGCGTGGAATTAAAATGCGATCTGCGGGGTCGCGGGGCGGCCGGCCATGGGAATGCAGGCGGATCGCGAATCGCAGGCGCGTCACAGGGAGAACGCGGCGCAGGCAGGCGCGACGCAAACCAGTCGTATCGAAAGTTTTGCATGCTGAATGGCTAAGCGCTGTGTTTGCATTTGCGCACGGGTGATCCCGTACCATATGCAAGTCAGACTTCCCTTGCCAGATGCAAGTCAGACTTCAGTCCAATTCGCAGCCTTCGGCATATCTCAGTTTCTTTTGCTGGGTCCTTTTTCTCTGTGCGGAGTAAACGTACCGACGAACAGAAATATTCTGATGGGATTAGACATGGAAATCAGACATCTATACTAAAACTGAAAACTTACGAGTATCGCACCCAATCGAAATTCATTAAGAGAAACATATTAAAGGAGCTGAACTCTGTCGTTTCAATGGAATCATTTAATCGACGTCGTCTTGAAATTTTGGCAATCAACAATTAAGTTAATAATAATCACTATTTTGGAAAAGGTGTCACAGCAAACAATTAATACCGCATGAAGCTTATGAAATAGATTCGCATTACAGATTATGCAAGACATTTAGCTCCGATAGGATTAGCGATACGTTCGTTCCGGGATTTAGTGCAATCATTTTACACAATATTATGAGACTGCATGTAGCACATATCAACACATATGTGAGTTATATATAGACGTGTAATAAACAATAATATTTGCATTGGTAAACGAACTCTAAATTTGATTCTTTATTATTGTTAACAAAATAGAAACCCACACCTACCACAACTAGCAAGTGGAGTGCTCCAGAAAACGTGCGGTGAGTGAAGCTACTTATTCGTATACATACTCGTTGCACGCGGGAAGTACTTCCTTGCCCCTCGCAAGGTCAGCATATGATCACCGGTCTTCAATTTACTGATCATCTGAGGTAAACAATTTTTGTTGAACATTATTTTAATTTTTTATTCTAGTATTAACCATTTTACACTTATCTTCCACGAATCATTTTGTCAAATGTTAAAAGTAGAGGGATATTTCCCAAAAGTGATTTAACGACGAATTTCTGCAAAACGTTTATTCTGAATTTCTTTTACACTGTAAGCAGACATTGAAGAACATACACCCATTAGCGAGCGCTTCGTTTTTTCAAGATTTTGGTACAACTATTTCAGTACAGCTGAATGGTTTAATAACATATCCCAGTGATTGCTCGATTCCATTGTACAAATCCATAAATTTAACCAATTAGCGATATTTTCAATTTAATATTTATAAGTCTGTTTATATTTACAATATTAAATGCACAATAGATTTAATTATTTATATATTTCTTATAATAAATGAGTATCTTCTCAATACATGGGCCAAATAGAATATAATGAATACCAATATTTTCCCATGAAGCTCCATATGTTAAGAAACCAGATAAGTTTCAATTTTTATGATCTCCCAGCTCTATTCCATAATATTATCAGCGTTATAAGTGGTCTTCCCTATTTCTGCTAGGCACCACTTTTATCTCCTCAGAATATATGTGAATCGGATTAGGTTTGATTCGACGAAGTGTTTGTCAACACCGGTTTTTGTTCGAATTATGATCGGACATATCTTGTTATTTCTATAATTTATCAAATTAACGATATTCTACTTTAGGAAGAATATAGAGCATAAAATACAATTTGATGATGTGCTACGAAGGGGTGACATCTTTTTGCGAAGATAAATGTACAATACGAAACTGAACATAAATGATTGATTCGAGAACAAAATAGTTCAATAAATACCTCTCTCCCCAAAACCCGAGTTTGAAAATCCAAACATTTGTGTATATAATAAGAAAACTAGATGCGAACTATTAGAGTGACAATAACTAATTTTTAAGAATTTCGTTATTAATTGTTACAAATTGACATTACTTATCATTGCATATTCTATATGCAACTCAGTGAAAAAGCAGACTCTCTAACCTTCAATAACTCACTTCCAACAGTATTGGCACTGATTAAAAAACATTTATAATTAATACTATTGACTGGCTACCAACACTCTCTTCAGATATATTGTGTAACGAGTTTGACTTCGCCGCGCCCCGCTCTCATTAGAATGGCACTTTTATCCCCAATCCGCCATCATATTTTTCTCGCTCACCACTTCGCAATTTCCTCTCGGACAATCCTGGCCGTCTCTTTTCGCTGAACCGTCTCTCTAACCTCCGTCTCATCTGTCAGTTCGCGCTTCTATTTTTAAAAATGACCATCGCTCGTTAAAAAATTTCCAACTCGGAAAAGTTTCCATTAAAAATCTGCATTACTGATTTCCTTTCCGGTGAGAGACCCTCGGTTGGAGATACTTCTGCAAAAAAAGAATAATTAACATTTTTAATACTGGTTGGGTGTCAGCCTGCCGTCCAGAGGTGTTCTCAGCCTCGTCGTCTGAGGAAAATTGTCTGTACCGGGATGTCGTGTGAGAAGTATAAAGGGAAAGTTCGGAGAAGCGTGACACTTTTTCTTTCTTTTTCGTGTTTTTACTCCTTATCGGAATACTTTCCTGTATTCCTTCTGTCAGGTCCATCCGGGTTGCCTTGTCTAATGCTACACGGAATCAATACTGATCAGTTGCACTGGCAGCGCGTGTCTTGATGATGGAAACTAAATACCACATTGTAATGCGAAATCGCCACGCACTGTGCCGGTAACTCAAATTGTTTGAATAATAGTAACCGGAACAAGAGCTCAAACTAGAACAGGAGCAGAAAGGACAGGAACTAAAATCCGAAACCACTAGTCGGCGATCAGCTTATACATCAGTCAGCTAGACTCGCGTCCACAACAGTGATTTCGCAAATTGTGCGTTCAGCTATTTGGGTTCAGGCATTCCAGTTACCCAGCGAAGGGAAGAGTTGTGCTAGTGCTGAGTGGTACAAAAGACAAGCCCTAAATAAATAAAATAAATAAATAAATGTCAGCACTTAGTCGAATATAACCCTTTTTTGTGGATATACATACACAAAGTCTAATGGAATCATACGAATTACGAGAAAATTCCACGATCCAACATAACTTTTATGACTAACTGCTTTCAAAAACGAGATACTTATCAAAAAATAAATTTTAAGTAATAAATTGGATTATATTACTTTAGATGTTACTTCAGTAAAATGTGAAGTAAATTAGTAAAGTATAAAAAGTTTTCTGAAACATTGTTTTAAAAAAAGCTCAACTACCATGTTCAAATTCATGTGGACGACGAATCAGTGCTGGATTTTTTCAAACCGTTCAGGCTAAAACATGCAGTATAAAAAGTAAACAAATTCAATATAATTTGTGTAGTGATATCTGAAAGGAATTCACGAAACTCAGGAGGCAGAGGGCAGGTGAAAATTCGCCTCATCGAAAACGTTAAAGCGCCACCAGAACATTATTGTGCGTTTAGAAAGAGAGTAGATTTCACACATTAAATGTATAAATGTGAGACAGAGAACACTCATAAGAATGTGCGTGCGTGTGTGTGAGTGAGAGAGAGAGACTGAGGGGAGTGAGAGAGACATGAGCGAAAATAGGGGCACCAGCAAAACAGTTATCAGTCTACCTTCACTGTAGGTAACTACGTACGCTTTTTAGAAATCAAACCGCAGTGGAATTGTTTCAGTATTCCCTCAACAACTTCAAAATTAAAATGACCGAGCCCAAGTTTGACGCAGCCCTTCTTTGCACGAAGCAAATGGTACACGCACTACATTCGAAAACGTTTTCGTTTGTTATTTTTTTCGGGAGGATTACATTCCGAGAAAAGTCTCAACATAAAATGGTCTAAAGCTGTTAAAGTTCCAAAGAAGAGAGAATGGATTTTTCTGTGTATCATTGTTCATTAACTAATTGTCACGGGAGAAAATTTGGCAATATACACAGATCTCGGAATCGCACATGCTACCCTTTTTAGAAATATGTTGAGCAATTTAAGGTATGTTTAAATCTTTCATTATTCGAATATGAATTTCACTCGTTCATACAAGCAGAATTTCTGGAGATATGTTCAAAACAATCATGAAAACTTCCACTTAGACAGTGGCGTCTCTTGCTCGGGGGGCATTAGAATGCGATTAGAACGTTACGGATCAAACAAATAACTCAAGACAACTGGTATATTGTCTATTTTATTTTTACGTATTCCATTTTACGATGCTCATACCTGCTGTATATTCTTTCAGAGTGGTCAATTTTGCATTGCTGGTTGCAAGTTTGCATAGCAGTTGCTAATAGTGTCGAAAACCTGCCACCATCGGGACTCGAACTCTAGGACTCCCGGTCAGATTCGCTGCAGTCACCAGTAAAACTGGCGCTGGTCTGAACTCGACCGGTCTGGTTTTGGAATCTAGTATTGTTTTAATCTGCGTATGAAAACTAAAAATAAGCATCATAGGAATACATTTAATACATTTTGATATTTTCTTAAAAAGCTAATATTTTCCCGGAATCATAGTCCATACTATTTTAATACAAGTACGTTCCATGAACATGGTTCCAAAATAATGGCAGTTCTTTGAATGCCTTTAAAATCAAACTGCTTCAAAATCATCAAATAATACTTTAACCGGAATCAATATAACAAATTACTTCTAACGCGTAGTTCAATCGTTTGATAGATCACAAAGTTCGAGGAATAAGTGGCTGGTCTCGCACTGAAAAGCGCAATGTGAAATCTGCTGGAGTAATAGATAGTCGCGCCGGAGAGGCAGAGAGAGAGAGGGGGGGGAGAGACGGTTCTTTTCGCGATTGAACTGAACGCCCAGCAACCGGCGTCGCCGGCCTCCGCAGAAAATGCGCAACACAAAACACAGGAAGAAGAGATTCGTTTCGCAAGCTATAAAAGGCCCCGCCCGCGCCGCCCCCGGCCCCGCCCGCGCTGCCTCCCCTGCCTCTGCCGCCTGGCGGGGACTGCGCTGGGTCGCTCGGTCAGCGGGTCGGCCGCTGGAGCACAGAAAGAGGCAGGCTGGCAGCAGCGGCGGCGGCGGCGGCGGCGGCGGCGGCGGCGGCGGCGGCGGCGGCGGCGGCGGCGGCGGCGGCGGCGGCGGCGGCGGCGACGACGACGACGACCACGACGACGACGTGCCGCGGCGGAACTCATGAGCAGGAGGCGACGCATGATCTGCGCATCACGCAGGTTCGCCTACGACTCCAGGCAAACGCCGACGGCCTAGGCGCTGCTGACAGTTCAAATGTTCTGACTGTTGAAAAATGTACTGTACCAGCCGAGAATCGAACCTGTATCTCCTGGTATGAGAACCTCATTTATAACAATTACAAAATGCTAAGATGCTATGGGGTCGCAATGGTGGCTAACAATTGCTAAACGGGAAACGTGTGCCCACGTAACTGTTGAACTTGTGACTGTGATCACGAGGTGGAATTTATAATTAATAATGATTATTGAATAAGCAGCAAGACCTAAAAAGCGTTACATCATAAACGTTTCTTTTGCACGAGTATTATTCTTTTTGAAATTATGATTGCACAAAAATCGATTTTATCACATGTTATGTTCTTCGGACCACCAATTTGATCATCATAGCCACAAAATCGCTCTGTGTAATACTACTGATTGAGAAATCCCGATTGATGCAACGTAGTTATTGTTAATTTCAAAGCAAACCCATACTACGGATCTGGATTATACACAGAGTTCTTGAGTATTAGCCAATTTTATCTATAGATAAAATTAGCTAATACACGTATGTTCACAAAACGTTTATAAGTATACTTATAAACTTTTGTGTATATGTTTTGTGTATTAATTCGCCCTTCCCATGAAAAACTCTAACAATGCTTGGGAGACAAAAAGAGTTTGTTTTCCTTTTTGTCTAATTTCGACTTTTTTTACTTCCCAAAATAGTTTACTTTGAGTGAATTAAACATCCCACTTAAGTCCATGTTTGCTAACTTCACAACCAAACTTATATCTACATATGATGTGCTCTTAAATAGATTATCGCCAAATCTGATGAACTTACGGCAAGCATAAATATAATAAGCTAAAATAAACTGATATGAATATAAATATTGTTGAAAGCAATCTCATCGAAACTGCACTGATGTACGATTCCCAATTGCTTCGTGAAAGTATATAACGAAATATCACATATTTCTTACCTATAGTTTCCACTTCGTTCAGGTTTCCAATAAATAAATAATATAATAATTAAATATATTTATAATAAAAATAAATATAATTGTATATAAATCAGTTTTCGTTTAATAACCGTTTCTTTTCTAGCATCTAAACCTTGGTGATTCAAATACAACGGTAATGGTGGTGGTGGTGGTAACGACAGCGGTGAGTACAACTGTAATCGGAATGCTTTTCATCAGACTATCAACATAGCTCTGATAGTGACTTTTTCTTCGCATCCAATACAATGTGAGCAGACACAGCTTTTTGCACTCAATTCTAGGCATTAACACAATAGGTTTAGCCCAATAGCTCTTCCAAAAACGAATGAAAACTCTAGGTATCGATGATACATAAACTCGTTTTCAATTCCTACATTATTCAGATTGCTACCAGTAGAACAGTTTGCATTTCTCCATGGGTTTCAGAAAAGCTTTTGAACTACGTAATGATTGATACCCGCATTGTAAAGAAAGCCTTGACCTGCTGGAAATGCCTTCTTCGCAGGTAAGTATTAATCAATAACGGTTCTTCCATTTTCGAGTCCACATCATTACTTTCACTTGAAAGTACTTACTTATCACAGACATCTGATGAGAAAGACTCACTTGCTAAAAGGGATGCCTCAAAGTAAACGTTAGGTGGCGTGAAATTGAAGATAATAACCGTCGTTCATTCTTCACACAGTAGCTTTCATCGATACAACAGATATGACCGAGACTGTAAAGAATAAGAAGAAAAGAGGCTTTTTTCGTAACAAAAGAGCATTTACGTAAGGTTATTATGTGTCAACGCACTGATAGTAAAAACAACTATGCTACCACAATGTTTTAGTGAAAAAATCTGGGTGTTAAGGAACGATTTGGTACAGAATCGAAAGAAATCCTACGAAAAGGAAGTTACGGATCGCTCCAAGAAACTTAGAAATGACTTTTCGTCAGAAAATGTTTCATGCAGTCACAAATGTATGAATCTCCCTAAGAACTGAAAGTTAATTTTCAAATAATCTTCGTGGACAAAAGAAGAAGAATGTTAAAGATAATGAAGAGGTAACTAATCACAGAGCAAAGAATAACACGAAATATCAATCCCAAAGACGTAATTATCTCATAGAACATCCACACTAAATCATATTCTTGCCCGTGAAATTGTAAAATAACCTGTCAAGCCTGTCCCGCCCTAAACCATTAACGACTATGGACACGTACGGTTAGTAACTTGTTCCAGAGGTCCGTGGCGGAGAATAATGTGATAATAACTACCATCCACCATCTTATCTGAGGAAAATATTTCATTCGTTTATACTATATATTTGCAAAGCCGCGACTAATTCATGCGTAGGTAGGGAAAGCATATCTAAAGTTATTTTGCACAGTATACGTATACACAAAACATATCCGCCTTGTGATTAAATTTACACAGCTCATTACTCGTCGCTACTCGTAGCTTCCAGATAATACCATACTCTTTCTGCATGACATGTAGACAATGAATTGCTTTCACAAGAGTACCATAATCAAGAGTAATATTAAGAACAGAAATACTGAAATCGTCTAATTAGTAACTCATTTTCAACAACGTTAGATTTATTACCTTTTTTAAATGCAATGACAATTATTAGTTAGAACACATATGACCAGAAACAGGTCATATATGTGAATTACTATCGACGAACACGGAATAGCGTCCTCAATGGAACGGCAGTTCCAATCTTGTTCTGTTATTAAGGAATAATTTTAAAATGTCATTACTCTACCACAATGTGTATAACAAAGAAGCTAGACACTATAAGTCGATTTTAACGGAAAGTTCACAAAGGTTACTCTTACGATATACTAACATCCGAAACCTTCCCACGCCCGGAAATGTCAACCATTCACGTACCCACTCTCGTTAGAGAGAAGAGCAAGCTTAGATATAAAGCTTTCGACCGTCTGTTATTATTTTACTTCACTTTCGTTCCTCTAACTTCCCAAGTGCCACTCAGGCGGTTACCTAGTACAATAATGTTTTTAAGCTCCCTTTCACGGAAACTTCCTGCGAGATGGTTGTTGCACGCCCTTCCAAAGGCCTTTTTCGTTATAAGTCACTCCATTGGGCGAAGTAAGCCGATGCTTTCGCGGAGGATTCGACAGTGAAAGGTGAAGAGAACGGAGCCCGCGGCAAAGCGGGGAATGTACTAGGGATGGCCGGGGAGGGGGGACAAGGGGCTCCCTCGCTCGGTTCATCAAGAAGACAAACTCACTCAGTTTTTCTTCCGACTCTTCTCGTGAAAGCGGTTCCTCATTAGAGAATATCCGAGGCGGGGCAGCGATGTCCGTCGGGGTCACCATGGCGTGGACGTCGCCGGAGCGAAACAAACCCTACTGTCGCGCGAGGAAGAACATTTTCATGCAGCTGCCCAATCAAGATCTTCATAAAATAGTCACAGAAATTACATGCAATCTTTATAGGATATTCACTTGCATTGTGGTAGTTGTTTACTCCTCCTTGGTCGTTCTTACTGTTTGCACTTTCATCCACGTTATAATCATATATTTTCATTCTATAATTTGCAATACTATTTTTGTATTTATTATTATTATTATTATTATTATTATTATTATCAGAACAATTTTTCTCACAATTATTCTCTACACACATTCATCATTGCCTGTCGTCCCCGTTTTCTGATTCACACAAATAACTTCAACAGGAGAAATGTTAATTTTTCAATCTGACGTGACAGCGTTTGTTGAAACAATAATTTAAGAGAAATAAATAAAATTCAGAGCGAAATGAATCACTTCGCATCACAAAAATCCAGAGAACATGTACAATGTTTTACATAATAAGTCAATATATAATAGTTCAAATTATATAAATTTCAATAAATCTTAATATGTGAACGAGAGATAATTTGAACTTACACTATCACATTTTCCACAGACTTTATTAATAAGGACAACGTGTAGGGTGTACGGAGCGACGAAATTGATCTGAGTGGGAAGCGTGCTCCATTGGTCTTTCGTGACCTACACGTGTAGGGCTCCCATCGCCAATAGATAGAGGACTCCGGACACAAAGGCAAACCCAATCGGCTGAATCCGACAGCCACAGTAGTCTATTTCATTTCGGTTGTCATCAGCTTGCAGCAGCACAATCGAAAGACTCACCGAAGGCCTCGCGAGGTAAAGGGAAGTAATGGACAGAGTTGTCCACCTCCTTCCCCCGTCCTCCACCCCAACCACACCCTCTTCTTTCTTTTTCCCTTCTGACGCCCACGAGTCGTCTGATCTCGCACAAAAACAAGTTCAGCTTTTCAGCAGTCTTGTGAGTTGCACTTTTCCCGTGGACGTTCACGAGTTCAACAAGGAAGCGCTAAATAATTTTAATACATTACTCAGCACCATCGGGGCCCACATCTCGCCCCTGAGGCCTGCCGAGGAACCAGACAGAGATTGCGACACAAAAATGAGAGAAGAGGACGACGAGCGGTAAAAAATGAAAAATAAATAACGTTTCAATTTCTTTCCCTTTGAGGATGAGACTTTCGCCTCCAGAGAGCTCTCTAAACTGATTTCGTTCCGTCTTCCCAGTGAACGGCAACCGCTGGAACCGGCGTCCTCCTGTCGCACAGGAGAGGGGGGAGAGAAGGGGACTGCGTTGTCATCGCAGTGTTGCAACACTCGCAGGTAAAATGCTCTTCACGATGTCTCACAGACCACTGGGCAGAGAACGTAATCACCGCTGATTCTAGAAGAGTCTTTAATTAGTACAGGGGCAAAAAACTCAGCTGGACTGCTAGATGTTTTCACTCGTCTTTACGATGCTACCTTCATAAGAAAACGAAAGTTGTCTCTCAGTTGGCACTAATCAATTGAGGGATAACCATGCTGGGAAGTGAGTGGCTGTAGTCATACTGGTGGGTACGGCACGGTTCCTGAGCGGAGAGACAAACTGTTTGTAATGGCTTAGGAAGATGTTTGAACTCATCGTTAATGCGAAACATAATGAAAAAAATACATACATTTCACAAGCTATTAACATGCGTATAAGCCAGGAAATAATGTTGGTTTATAAAAGCAGTTTAGATGGCTTAGCGATCATAGTTATCAGGTACAAAAACATAAAATCATTAAGTAACTATTAAATAGATTGTTATATTTATTTTTAATTTTTTTACATTAAGTTCATTTTTCCTACTTTAAAATCAATGTATATATTTACAAAAACTTCCAATTATCTATTATTGAATTTATATCTTTTGTATCCGATAACTGATGATGATCATAATATTGATGACGATGGCTAAAGCACTGAAAACTCCCACAATAATAAACAATCATGTAGGCCAAGGAAATGATTATGTTTACATTCCACGGAATCCTTTCTATGAAATAATCTTTATATATTAATAACAGATGATTAAAAACGAACACTGCTCACACTTTTTCCAAAATACCATATTGAATATGAAAATATGATATATGTGTAAAAATCAAAATACGTAGACAAAACTTCATGTGCTTCTCTATCATAGGGCACAGGACAGCTCAAAGCATAAAGTAAGCAAATTTACGAAGGAATAAATATTACTTTAAAAATACGCTCATCACTATTTAGGCACCAGCGAGGTATTGAAAGAAACTCTATTAACTACAAATGGAAATGTGTACATCTAATAGAAATATCTCTAGTAAAAGAGCAAACACTACAGGCAAGTTTCTTTAGGAGGCAATTTTCCAAAAATGAGAGATAATGTTTTCAGAAAGATAGGAAATTTCAAAATATTTTACAGCAATTAAATTAGTCTGAAATGTGTATTAAAATACGTACAAAAAATATTTACCTTTTCATACTGTTTCAACAGATTTTACCGACACTTTTATTTCATGGATGGGCGAAATATTCAAGGCCAGCGAAAGGAGCAGCCTATCCCTGCGGGAATGTAAATAAAGAAACGAGACTCACACACAAAGCAAAGCCCTTTCACCGAGTACTTTTCCGATATGCTCGCATGCTCACAGAACTTAAACCCCTTACAGCGACATTCCAGCTCCAAACATTTCATTCGCATCACAATGGACAAGGTATGAGAAGTGAGGTGGAGTGAAATCTCTTTGAGACTTAATTTCAACTCCCCGACAGTAGTCGAACATAACCCTTTGCTGTGATTCGAATGGAAATGAAGTGACTGACGCTTCAAGACTGACGGAAAACACGGCCCGTCATAAGCTAGCATGTCAAACCAATAATTGTCTTTGCAAAAAACAATAACGCTGGCCGTGACATGGATCTTGAAATAGTCCTGATTTCACGTGCTCATTAAATGTGCCTCTGACGTCCAGTGGAACTGGACAAGTTCGTGTATGCTGAGAAACTAGTAGAGTGTTTTAACATTTGAACACTGAAACGAGAATGAAAATGAAAAGACCGGGTTCTTCCAAACAACTCGTGTACGAAATTGCGATATCTCCTCACTCTACGCACAAATCGTGATCCGTTCGTGCAGGCCGACTCCGAACCCCCAAAATACCTCTTACGACGTCGAACGCGACGCCCTAGACGGAAACGGGGTTGACCATACGTCAGGACGGGCCGCTTCTCCGCTGCCGCCGCCTCCGCCTCCACCTCCGCCTCCGCTTCCGTTTCCTCCTTCGTCTCCGCCTCCACCTCCGCCTCCGTCTCCACCTCCGCCTCCAACTCCACCTTCACCTCCGCCTCCGCCTCCGCCTCCTCCTCCACCTCCGCCTCCGCCTCCGCCTCCGTCTCCGCCACCGTCTCCGTCTCCGCCTCCGCCTCCACCTCCGACTCCGCCTCCGACCTCCGCCTCCGTCTCCGCCATTGCCTCCGCCGCCGTCGCCGTCGCCGGGCGTCGCCGCCGCCGCCATCCGCACGCCCACGGGCGAAAGGACCGCGGGCGCGTGGCTGATTAGTCATAAGCGCGCGTTCGCTCCCGCTCTCGCTCTCCTCCCGCGCCCGCCCACCGTTACGGTAAGCGGCTCGCACGTAGAAAGTATTGCACAAACGACGCGGGCGCGGGGCACGGGGCGACGGGCAGATGCGGCGAAGGGCGTTCGCGGAGCTGCTCTCGGTTACTCAGCGGCGAAGGCGGCGTGAAAGGCAGGCGCGGAGTGCCGCTGCGCATTCCTGCCAAGCGGGAAAGTAACGACGCAAGCGCAGCGGCCACCGCGGCGAAGGCGCCGCGCCGCGGCACAGTAGGCTCAAGGACGCCACTCTGGGGCAAAGTGCTTGTCATTAACGGATCATCCCTGACTGAACATCTTCGTAAACACCATAATATCAAAGCAGGGGTTTTATATGACATGTTCGGCAACGTACCATGCATCTAAATATAATAATTTCTATTATTCATATTATTATAACATTGCAAATAATAATAATAATAATAATAATAATAATAATAAGAATAGGGCATGTCAAGCCAACGTACAAGCCATGCCTCCTGGGACCTCCCACAACCATAGCGATTCTATGGATACCAAAGGAACCCTGTGATATACCAACTGGTGAAGAAACGGACCAGAATCACCAGATTCAAAATATTTTAGGCGAAGAAGAGTTTGCGCAGGAATACAGTCGTACTTCTAAATCTCCAAATCCAACTGCGCATATAACCCCTCAACGAGTAAGCCAAACAAGGAAAAGCAGGACCCAGATATTTTTCAACACTTTTAGTAGAAACGCCTCATTGGAGTGCATGCACTGCACGACCAGAAGGTCCTAGGTTCTAGTCCCGACGGCGGCAGGATTTTCGATATTGGTTTGTCAGTTAGGTCGAATTCAGTTGCTGTCTAGAGAAGAATTCTAGCAACCGGCTGCTCTGATCAGTAGTTTTCCGTGGTTTCTCTGATCAACATCACGTGAATGCCGTAACAGTACCCTAATAAACGGGCCACGGACCGCGCGCGATCATTCTTTCCTCGTCCTTGTCCTATCCTCACCCCTTACACATACACACTAATACACACTACACTACCACACATGCCGGGTATGTGAGAGCTTGGGCGTAAGAGATAGTCCTGGCTGAGGGAGTACCTCGCAAGTGGGAGATACAACGGTTGGGGAAAAATCACGCTAGTCGACGGTAGGTCGGCGCCGGATCTCCCCATCCAGCGGGGGAAGATCACTACCACCTTCCGATGAAAAAAATATGCACTACACTTACGGGACGAACGACCTCAGTTCTTGTCGCGTCCGGAATCACTAACAATCAATCAAGAACAGAAGGGTTGCGAAAAGGGAGCCAAGGGGTGCAAGGGAAATTAATATTTGATAATGAAATAGCAAACCAAGGTAAGAAAAGGGAAAACAATTGTTACAGGGATCAAATACCAAAATGCGTACTACATCTCATTACCTCACATGTCGCTGAAAGTTCTAAAAAAATGCAATATGCACCTACAAATAATTTACTGAAACATCTGATGAATTATTGGTGTATGCAGCTAGTTATTTGAGATAGAAATAAAGTTTTAAAAAGTTCAAAATAATACCAGTTAAATATGAAAATTTCCACGCTGATTACTTGAAGTCCTTGACGGTTTATTGAGTTGTTAATCGCTTCCTTTCCATGTTAAAAATTCTCGTTTGGGCTTTCTCCGGAAGAATGACGAGAAATCACGACACACAATCAACTTGCTTTAGAAGGTTGATTTAATACTGTACGCTAGTCATATGAAAAAAAAAAAACATGCCTACTGAACAAAATATAATTTAGTGCTCAAATGTTTATATTAAAGAAAACTTCTACTTAGCGTTTTGTCAACGTCGTTTTCCAACATTGTCTTGTCTTCCATTTTCTTCAAAAGCGCAGTAGCGGAAAAGTTTGTTTCTTTTCTGAAATTGGTATGTCAACTTTCTTCCATTTCTCTTCATCTTGCCGATTGGATTGAGTGAATGGTTGCACCAGGAATTCCGGAAGCATTGTTTCAATTGTCTAGCGCTCCAGGTGTGTTCATTGGATATGTTCACAATTATCTGCAGGTACAGCTAAGTCTACATTACATCAGACATTACAAATAATACATAGTTGTCAGGAGTCTTTGATTACATCTAATTCATAAGAGGTTATTTTTTTACTTACAACGATTTTACCAATTAAGAAAGAATTTAAGGTAAGAATAATCATTTTTTACTTGGTATGTTTTAGGCATTATTCGTCGATATTTCTTTTAAAATATGCCATGATGTTTGTTAGTACACAAAGAAAAAATCTTCCCAGTACGTATCATAATTTCACTAATTTACCTCTGGGGGTCATTTTAATTACACAATTGCAATTTTCAAGAACTGACCGTAAAAATTGATTTAACTTCGACCTGGATGTACACAAAAATGTTTGTCCTTTTGTGCATAATAAACTAGTTGTTTGGAAATAAAGCTCATTCGTTTTGAATCTAAGAAAAACGTGTTTTAACTCCAGCAATCACAGGCATGCGCAACCTAAAACAAGAGGAAGGACGATCTACTTTTCTGGGCCCCATTTCTCAGCATACTTTTTATTCACGTCTGGCATTTTAGTAGTAAATAAATAAAACATACAAGGAGAATAAAATTAAAGTTAATCACGCAATTAACATGTAAAATTGATTTTATGTTGAACCATTTACAGCACTGCCAGAGACCTTGGAGAGTCTCCTCTCCAAATGTATATCCACATTGTCCGGATGAAAAAGGGTAAAAATCAGGGATTAAAATATTTACAGGAATAAAACGTTTTATTACGTAGGGACTTTTTCTAACTTTTCACAGGGGTAAGGCCTCGCTATGCGCACACTTGTGCCAGTAATATACATTCAGCGTCCCACAAATTCACATGGCCATTTTACGGCTCGTAGCTGCCGTTCCGTAATACGTATGGGTAGGCTGATCACACTGAAATGACGACATACGTAGTCAAATTCGAACCTGTTCTCATGTTACGTTTATTTCGAGAATGATTCCTTGACCTTGCAATCACACTTTTCCAATAGGATCAATAACATCCTGGTCAATAAAGACTTTGGACTGCCTGACACTCGAGTAAAGAACTCTTAGCAGAGGAACTTTCTTAGCAGCATAAACATCCTGCCTACCGACCAACCTTCAACTGATTCATCCCATTGCCTCCGCCGTCGACTTCTCCTTTTGTTTGTTTCTTTTTCTCTTTTTTAGTGCGGGTGATGTGAAGAGCGCAAAACTCTAGCTCAGAGATGAGTTAGCGTGGCACTTGATGTTTGTTTTATTCTTTTTAAATTTCCAGTGAAATATTTCTTATTTCTTTTATAAAGTCAAGAAATCATCATTACGTAGATTTAAGATGTATTTTAGCGTATAATAATTGCACTTAATTAACTATATTACAACTTATTAAATTGTATAGTTGTTCTTAAAGAAACATGAAAGTAAGCATTAAACGAATTTGAATGTAAATTGATTTTTTTTCATTTCGAAACCTTGGCACAATATAAATTTAACAGTTCAACTGGGGTATATATACACATCGTGTTGCATTCCATGATTTGATCACTTAAATGTAAAAATTTGTTGCTAAATGTTAGTGGCCAATTTATTTATTTATTTATTTATTTATTTATTTATTTATTTAATGTTTAGAGTTCTTCCAACTGCTCAGATCATTGAAATCCTCGAGTGATGATAAAGTAAAATGGTGATGATGTGAAAGATGGAGCAACTTTGGAAAGAGAAGCGGGGAAGGCGCTACAATCCGATAAAACTTCCCAAGACCACCACAAATTCCACATGGACTAGCTTGCAGTGAAACACGGATTACTTGCCAAGATATTTGTGTCAAGCTTACAACATGTCTTAATAACTACGCAAATTATAATATTATATACACTATGTAATGGATTTCTTCATTGGGTGTTATACCAATATTGTTTTCCGGTCTAGGAAGAACCGAATGAAGCTGAACAACAACCAAGGAGTGAATGATCCGGGTGAATCCGGGTGAGCCCCCGTCGAAAGCTGTGTTGCCTAAGTCTCGACCATCTTGTCGTGGACTTCCTCAGGGCTGGTCTGCGTGGTCTGAGCAGAACAGCCCTGAGAAAGACCACGACGAGATGGCCAACACAGTCTTCGACGCCGCGTCACCCGGACATGCAAGATCATTCACATGACTCGGGCCGCGGAAGCCTATGACTTCAACAATCAAGCGAAGCTGCTTATGAACTGCACACAAATTAGCATCAACAAAAACGCAGTGGAAAATAAAACTTGTGGTTCCATCGAAAGCACATACTTTCTCGCATTGTTCCTAAATGCTCCGCAATATTATACTACTACATAAACCAGCAAAAGTGTTTCAACCAGCGAGTTCTATTTTTCCATTCTGACACCCCGAACCCTGATCCTCAGAGTTAACGTGCTGGCGCTGATACCACTACGCCACACAAGCGCGCAATGCGCTGTTAAATTCGTCATTTTCCGGCGCAAGAAAACATAACTTTCTCTTCTTACGAAGTATTCGTACGGCGAGAAAGTAAAATAAATAATACGCTAGCTGGACTAAGATCAGTACCAAAACGATCTTTAAAAGTTAATTTTACAATATCATAACGGAAAGGAATTGCACAAGGAACCAAATATGTAGGTTCGTGGGGGGTGCCTCAACTATATTCGCTTGCCGCCAGGTGGCACGCATGCCACAGTTCTCCCGCCATCCCTACTCTAGCTTCACCACAGGTTCGACCGTATTATCTGACCACTTCCCCACTGTAGACGACGGTGTGCGAATGGTAAGCGATAGAAGACGGAGGAAGCAGGGAGGAAGGAAGGGGAGAGAGAGGAACGGAGAGGGAAAAGGTGAAGAGAGGGGAGGGGGACGTGGCCGCCGCCGGCCTTCATTGTCCGCGTGGGGAAAGCATTGGTCTCGCAGCGGGCGCGGTGTCGGATCTCAATCGATGCGAAGGCTGTGCGCAGTCGGCTAAGGAGGCGGGCGACCAACGGCGCAGTCGGCGGTCTGGGTCAGACAGGGGCGTTATCGAAGATATACCGACATCATATACATCACATATGAAAATATAATGATCAAATATTTATTTTGCTTCATGGTTGGAATTACACATTTTTTATTTACTGCAACACCCGCCACACCCACCCACGCGCGCACACACACACACAAACCCACACTAAAGTTTAGTATTTATTAATCATCCTGTCTCCAACTCAAATTCAAGTCCAAGTAAATCTCGAAACATTTCAAGTGATGCAGATTTACACAGTCTCCTACCAAATAACGAACCATATTTAACGACAAATATTTCAGGGTTAGGCGTGAGGAACTTGGTGTTAACCACACCATCTCCGTTCTAGTCCCGTAGGCAACGAAATGGTGGGACCCTAAAATACATTTCCTCCATCGGTCAACACAAGCCTGTGTATGTAAGCTCAGGGTTGCTTCAACACTCAAATATTTTCTCCAATAATATAATTTAGGAAAGTCTTGCATCAACATTAAGTGTATTTAACATTGCGTCCGTCAATGAGTTTTTCGTTATATTTTTTCTTGTGTTCAATCTTATCTTTTACTTTTAATGTTCCTGCAAATTTCATTCAAAATTCTTAGAGAGTTTTACCAGCAGAAAACGTAAGTGCAAAGAGTAAATAAAAGATTGTTACAACGATACATGGATAAAATACAGCCCGTTCTTGTTGCGGAGATAGCTATATGAAAATCAAGTAAAGTACACGAATAAAACAGGAAAACAGTGCAAGAACAGCAATAATATTAACGATTTAAATGGTAATGTGTGCTTAGTTAATGATAAATAACTTTCCACCAAAGGAATTATCTCCCCCTATTACAAAAAAATTCAGGTTCATTTTAACACGATCTAATCTAATATAAAATAATAGTGAAATTTAGAAAAGCAACAGGGTCCAATAAAATATCTTGGGAAGTCATTTATACAAAGAAAGAACAATCCCAACACACCGGAAGAGCCAAAGCAGAAAATTAATACTGATGCAGGTATGCAACATATTCTGACAATTATGTTTCCACATATTTCGTTGTGTTCACTTTGTATTTCTCACTGGGCACCCTAGGGTCACTTGTTGAGAGTATCCACATTCCCAACTTGAGCTTCTCCAGCGACATAGCATCCATCAGAGGACTGACTGAGACGGCAGAGAGAGCGACTCGACTCCAGTCACTAGAGAACGCGATAGGGAGGAGCGCGGAGGCAGCAGGATCGGAGGCGGCACTGCAGCTTGGCTCTGCGCACCGCAACATATCCCAGCGCCGCAGCCGCGGCCACCGCCGCCTTGCCTCCGTCCCCGTCGCTCCGGTTTCTACCTCCGCCCTGCCGCAACCGCCCCCTTCCCGTCCCCGCCCCTCCCCCCCGGCAAATCTTCACTCCCGCTCCGTTGCTGCCATCCCGCCCCGCCCTCCTCGACATCGTTTTACTTGCTGCGGTTCCGTCCGTGCTCTCCGCAAGCGATCACATCCACATCGCCCTGGGCATTGTTACGTCCGCTCCCACAAGTCCCCGGCCATAGCCTCTTTACTCTCCGTCAAAACTGTTCCTGCCGTCTCCACTACCAGCCGTTTTTCATATTTAACAAACAACACACCCACGATAGCGACATTCCCACATCTAATTCCACTCTTATTGCCGGCGCTGTGATGCGAGTGCTGTCCTTACACTCCAAACTCCGACCGCACTCTACACTCTGACCACTTCAGTAGAAACCGACCCGGCCATCTACAGTCCCGCTGTTTCCCTCTCAACAGTTGTCATTACTTTAACAGTATATCGCTCGCACTTATTATGTCCGCTTTTGATCTTCCAGACAGGCATCTCACACACGCGGCCTCACCTTATTCTTCATTCTCAGCGCCTCGAAAACCGTCCCCGACGCCCACAACTCTGTTCGTCTTACCAACCGGCCACGGTCTTCAATAGAGCCCGCAATACACACTCAGATTCCCACACACGCCTCCTCTCAGACAAAATTGTCACCACAGATGGTCCACGTTGCCAAAACCTTCATTGCCTACGCCACCCACCGGCTTTCCGTCCCTTGACCGCTCCCGCCGATCCTGCCAGCCCCATCACCACGATTTTTGGCCCCATCCGTGACAACGCGCTCTACAACTTCGGAGCAACAATTTCTCTTGTCCCCGTGTTCACAGCCTGCACTACTACACGACCGCTGCCTGTACCAACTGTCTCTCCACCCCTCACAGCCATGCATCCTATCCGTCGACCGTGGACACACCCGTCATTGCCTACTCGACCGCGACCCGGTCTCTACCAGCGCCGGCGTTACTCCCACTTGTATCTGCACCCCACCCACCCTCGCCTCCTCCCTCCGCCCCGCTGCAACCGGCGGAGCGCTCCGTTGCGGTTGCACTTTCGCCTTCGCCGGCGCTCGCGAGCGCTCTCCTTACGTTTCCCCGGGGGCGCCGGATCTCGCGCGCGTGACTCGACGAAAGCGCACCGCCGCGCTCCCCGCGGTACGTTCTGAACAGCGCAGCTAACGGACCCGTTCACGGGCTCGGACACACCGACCCGGGCGCGGGAGCTTCTGCGCCGGCCGACGTTCGTACACACTTCTTTCTCCGGGCCACGACATCCAATGCGTATACGTCTACATACATACCCAGTTTTTGTGGAATTGTTCAATGTGTGCTTTCTGAATTTAATCAGTTGAACAGTTTACGGAGCTTTATAACTGAATGGTGAAAGAAATGGGATGAGGAAGAACGGAGAACGATGCAACGATTTGATCTCTTCAGGCGCCTAGAATTCTTTGGATAGTAGCTTCAGATGATATGTTAGACTCGAATTTGGGAAAAATTCGAAGTAGGACCATATCATCAACACACAGAGTATACATACCAAATCACAACATAATTATATTCAGTTTCATTATTAAAATATTTACTACTACGTTTGTATAATTTTTTCCTGATGCGATATTCTCGTCATGCTAACTTACAAACGAATGGCTTCACCTAATTTTGGATTTTTTGTTGTGACTTAGCTCACTGTGCAAAGAAACATAAACATTTCAGGTTGTTTTATGTCTACTTGTTTACCGCTAACACATATCCTCGTATAAAATGTGTATCAAAATGCTGTTTTCAGAATTCGATAGATGACGTAGCATGCGATTAAGTACTTGCTTGGTTTCAATCACTTTTGCCGCGAGTATATTTTAGAGAACTTTTTGTAAACCTTTCGAGGAAGAACCAATTTCAACAACGAAGCTTAATCTTATCATAGGTAATACCACGAAGTGCTTTGGAAATTGTCGATAAATCCCCGAATCGCGAAGCGAGGAGGGGATTTATCTGAGAATTTCCAAAACACGAGTGGTATTTAATAGGGCTTTCCACGAGTGAAATTATGTCCAACAGTTTCAAAATGCACCAAATATTGAAAATAAACTGAAAGTTATGTTAAAATCCATGAGGTTATACACTGAAGGTACTTACTGTACTGAGGTTAGGTACATACGCGGCTTATTGGACATCGATATAGCGAAAGACGTATACCGCCTCCTAAGATAGATGAGACCCAGTTTATGATTGGCCAGTAGGGAGAACCGGTAAGACAAAACCGGGTAGAAAAAGCGATAAAACTTTTCGAGATACACCGCCCTTATTGGAACTTTTTGTATGTATAGTTAAACACTATTAGTTTAATTTCACTAGTGGAATTGTCATCATAAATCAATTTTCCATTACTTCTTAAAACAAGTAAAATTCCTAATAACCTTGAAAGTGGAGTGAAAATAGGTACTTCATTGCAAAAGATAAAAAGAAATTTGTCGAAGTGATAACGTGGTATTTTCGTGGTTCACGTAAGTTGCAACTAATTAATATAAGCAGTAGATTATACTTCACCGTAAGCATATCAAGAAATGTTCTCTGAAATTTTCGTTAAAATATAGCGTAAAGCAAAATTTGAAGCACATATTGAAATTAGTTCATTACACCGTTCTTGTACCAACTTCAAAGTAACAAAATTTTGACCATGTCTGTCGCAGAAAATTGTAAATTATTTAGTATAAAATTTGCAATGATTAATGAGTGAAAATAAATACACTGATACGTTACAACTCATTAGTTAATATTTAAATCACCTTTTGACATTCGAAATTTTGCTCGTTCGTTTTCTTTATAACAAAAAAATACTAGAAATTTTATTCTGTGTTAATCTACTACAAATAATATAAGCACTTCAACAAACCAAATGCACACGCATAATACTCTACAAACAGCTACAACAAAACTCCAAAGCGCAGAACCAAATGCCTCTGTCCCATAAGATGGCGTCAATACAAACTCGAAGACATTGACCAAACATTATTTCTTATATAAAAAATGGCAGTAAATATACTGGTAGGCTATAAATATCTGTGCGTACGTCGCA
>JAHLJT010008446.1:223192801-223236990 GCA_031308135.1 Acheta domesticus | reverse complement strand
TGCTTCTGTCATTGCTTCCTATGCGGCTAACCGCCCCTCCAATGCCCTCTGCGTCTGCTTCTGTCCTTGCTTCCTACGCAGCGTAATCGCCCTCTCCCTGCTTCTGTCATTGTTCCTATGCGGCATTTTAAAAAAAACCGCCCTCTCGACCTCTCTCTGCTTCTGTCAGTGCTTCCTACCGCACGGTAATCGCCCTCTCCCTGCTCGGTCAGTGCTCCTATGCGGCTAACCGCCCTCTCCCTCTCTCTGCTGTCTGTCGATGCTTCCTACGCAGGTAACGGGCACCGCCCTCTCCCTGCTTCTGTCATTGCTTCTAGTGCGGCTAAGCCGTCCCTCTCCCTCTCATCTGCTCTGTCATTGCTTCCTACGCAGCGTAACTCCAGCCCTCTCCCTGTGCTTCTGTCATTGTCTTCCTATGCAGGCTAACCGCCCTCTCCCTCTCTCTGCTTCTGTCATTGCTCCAGTACGCAGCGTAATCGCCCTCTCCCTGCTTCTGTCATTGCTTCCTATGCGGCTAACCGCCCTCTCCCTCTCTCTGCTTCTGTCATTGCTTCCTACGCAGCGTAATCGCCCTCTCCCTGCTTCTGTCATTGCTTCCTATGCGGCTAACCGCCCTCTCCCTCTCTCTGCTTCTGTCATTGCTTCCTACGCAGCGTAATCGCCCTCTCCCTGCTTCTGTCATTGCTTCCTATGCGGCTAACCGCCCTCTCCCTCTCTCTGCTTCTGTCATTGCTTCCTACGCAGCGTAACCGCCCTCTCTCCCTGCTTCTGTCATTGCTTCCTACGCAGCGTAATCGCCCTCTCCCTGTTTCTGTATTTGCTTTCTATGCGATGTAACCGCCCTCTCCCTGCTTCTGTCATTGCTTCCTATGCGGCTAACCGCCCTCTACCTCTCTCTGCTTCTGTCATTGCTTCCTACGCAGCGTAATCGCCCTCTCCCTGTTTCTGTATTTGCTTTCTATGCGATGTAACCGCCCTCTCCCTGCTTCTGTCATTGCTTCCTATGCGGCTAACCGCCCTCTCCCTCTCTCTGCTTCTGTCATTGCTTCCTACGCAGCGTAATCGCCCTCTCCCTGCTTCTGTCATTGCTTCCTATGCGGCTAACCGCCCTCTCCCTCTCTCTGCTTCTGTCATTGCTTCCTACGCAGCGTAATCGCCCTCTCCCTGTTTCTGTATTTGCTTTCTATGCGATGTAACCGCCCTCTCCCTGCTTCTGTCATTGCTTTCTATGCGGCTAACCGCCCTCTCCCTCTCTCTGCTTCTGTCATTGCTTCCTACGCAGCGTAATCGCCCTCTCCCTGTTTCTGTATTTGCTTTCTATGCGATGTAACCGCCCTCTCCCTGCTTCTGTCATTGCTTCCTATGCGGCTAACCGCCCTCTCCCTCTCTCTGCTTCTGTCATTGCTTCCTACGCAGCGTAATCGCCCTCTCCCTGTTTCTGTATTTGCTTTCTTGCGATGTAACCGCCCTCTCCCTGCTTCTGTCATTGCTTCCTATGCGGCTAACCGCCCTCTCCCTCTCTCTGCTTCTGTCATTGCTTCCTACGCAGCGTAATCGCCCTCTCCCTGTTTCTGTATTTGCTTTCTATGCGATGTAACCGCCCTCTCCCTGCTTCTGTCATTGCTTCCTATGCGGCTAACCGCCCTCTCCCTCTCTCTGCTTCTGTCATTGCTTCCTACGCAGCGTAATCGCCCTCTCCCTGTTTCTGTATTTGCTTTCTATGCGATGTAACCGCCCTCTCCCTGCTTCTGTCATTGCTTCCTATGCGGCTAACCGCCCTCTCCCTCTCTCTGCTTCTGTCATTGCTTCCTACGCAGCGTAATCGCCCTCTCCCTGCTTCTGTCATTGCTTCCTATGCGGCTAACCGCCCTCTCCCTCTCTCTGCTTCTGTCATTGCTTCCTACGCAGCGTAATCGCCCTCTCCCTGCTTCTGTCATTGCTTCCTATGCGGCTAACCGCCCTCTCCCTCTCTCTGCTTCTGTCATTGCTTCCTACGCAGCGTAATCGCCCTCTCCCTGCTTCTGTCATTGCTTCCTATGCGGCTAACCGCCCTCTCCCTCTCTCTGCTTCTGTCATTGCTTCCTACGCAGCGTAATCGCCCTCTCCCTGCTTCTGTCATTGCTTCCTATGCGGCTAACCGCCCTCTCCCTCTCTCTGCTTCTGTCATTGCTTCCCTACGCAGCGTAATCGCCCTCTCCCTGTTTCTGTATTTGCTTTCTATGCGATGTAACCGCCCTCTCCCTGCTTCTGTCATTGCTTTCTATGCGGCTAACCGCCCTCTCCCTCTCTCTGCTTCTGTCATTGCTTCCTACGCAGCGTAATCGCCCTCTCCCTGTTTCTGTATTTGCTTTCTATGCGATGTAACCGCCCTCTCCCTGCTTCTGTCATTGCTTCCTATGCGGCTAACCGCCCTCTCCCTCTCTCTGCTTCTGTCATTGCTTCCTACGCAGCGTAATCGCCCTCTCCCTGCTTCTGTCATTGCTTCCTATGCGGCTAACCGCCCTCTCCCTCTCTCTGCTTCTGTCATTGCTTCCTACGCAGCGTAATCGCCCTCTCCCTGCTTCTGTCATTGCTTCCTATGCGGCTAACCGCCCTCTCCCTCTCTCTGCTTCTGTCATTGCTTCCTACGCAGCGTAATCGCCCTCTCCCTGCTTCTGTCATTGCTTCCTATGCGGCTAACCGCCCTCTCCCTCTCTCTGCTTCTGTCATTGCTTCCTACGCAGCGTAATCGCCTCTCCCTGTTTCTGTATTTGCTTTCTATGCGATGTAACCGCCCTCTCCTGCTTCTGTCATTGCTTCCTATGCGGCTAACCGCCCTCTCCCTCTCTCTGCTTCTGTCATTGCTTCCTACGCAGCGTAATCGCCCTCTCCCTGCTTCTGTCATTGCTTCCTATGCGGCTAACCGCCCTCTCCCTCTCTCTGCTTCTGTCATTGCTTCCTACGCAGCGTAATCGCCCCTCTCCCTGCTTCTGTCATTGCTTCCTATGCGGCTAACCGCCCTCTCCCTCTCTCTGCTTCTGTCATTGCTTCCTACGCAGCGTAATCGCCCTCTCCCTGCTTCTGTCATTGCTTCCTATGCGGCTAACCGCCCTCTCCCTCCTCTGCTTCTGTCATTGCTTCCTACGCAGCGTAATCGCCCTCTCCCTGCTTCTGTCATTGCTTCCTATGCGGCTAACCGCCCTCTCCTCTCTCTGCTTCTGTCATTGCTTCCTACGCAGCGTAATCGCCCTCTCCTGCTTGTCTGTCATTGGCTTCCTATGCGGCTAACCGCCCTCTCCTCTCTCTGCTCCTGTCTTATCTGTCTCTCGCTCTCACTTCCCCCCCTCTCACCCCTTTCCTTCCCTCTTCTTGCAGATGCCCCCCTGATCTCAGCATCGCGCACACAAGCGACCACATCCGCTATGCTCTGTTCGAAACTCCTCGCTATCTTGTTCGTGACGGGTAGTTGATTTTATAATACTGGAACATGTACACTATGATCACTTTAAACTATTTCTTGAAAAACTTCTCTTAATGAAAAGAAGCACATGAGATTGGAAAATAAATACGTATCTTAGATTTGCTAATTATAGCTTCTATTATTATTATTATTATTATTATTATATTATTATTATTATTATTATTATTCCATTACATCACGACTAAGATGTTATGAGTCGGTCTGAATATAAAATCTACTCCAGGTTGCAACCAGCTACCTAAGGAGCAGATCCGGTGGTTGTCGGTGCTTCTACAATACTTTGCGCAAATGTGAGCTGTTCCAAATAAAGCAATTTCTTGCACTTCCCAGTCTTTGAATTACCTGGAGTTTAGACAAGTTCTTACACAAATTTTTGCGGAACAAATCCCAGAGCTCCGATAACTATCGGTACGACCTGTGCTTTTACGCCCACATTCGGCTGATCTCGATTCCAAACTCTTGTATTTAATTTCTTGTATTTATTATTATTATTATTATTATTATTATTATTATTATTATTATTATTATTATTATTCCTCGCACGCACGCACCGCACACACACACACACTCACTCACACGATTTAACATCAAGTTACTCTAAAACAACTCGCGTTTTGAAACAACTCTACATAAATTTATTCGCGGGCAAAAAAGGAACTGCGAGCGTCGCTTGTGTAAAGAACAAAACCATTCCAGTAGTTAGAAACGTACCAGAAGATGCTCGTTAAATGATACACATTTCAAGCAGTTGCTGAAAGAAAACAAGCATCACGTCCAGTGTTACCATATCACAACAAGGAGTAATCCGAATTGCCTATTATAATAAAAGTATAACAAGTTATTCATTTATATATAATAATGATAATAATAATAATAATAATAATTATTATTATTATTATTATTATTATTTAATACCGGAGCTCTGGAAACACGCCCACTGTTGTACCCCCAACATGCGGTGACCGACAGAGGAACGTTGTCAGTCGTATTAGTGGGTACTTGCTTCCATCTCACCTGAGCAGGGCTGGGATGTAACTAGGACGGGAATTCCGAAAAGATTCAATTTTACCGGCCATTTAGCCAGATCGTCGCACACGCCACACGTGACACCGCACACCGAGAACTTTCCGCCCCTTTGA
Source organism: Acheta domesticus (assembly GCA_031308135.1). Lineage (NCBI taxonomy): Eukaryota > Metazoa > Arthropoda > Insecta > Orthoptera > Gryllidae > Acheta > Acheta domesticus. Next base: position 223,232,391 of record JAHLJT010008446.1, on the reverse strand, counting down.
ATATCCACCGCCACCGGCGGGAACAGCAGCTCAGGCTCGTCGCTAAAGAGGCGCCCTAAGTCGATTCCCAGTTAATCCAAGTGCCATTTCCGCTGACCCCTCTGTGCGCCGGCTCCTCCGCCGCTTTCATCACCTTCGCGCGTGTGGAGCATCGCTTCAATCGGGAGCGCTGCGCCCACTCTGTGTCCTTCGGCGTTCGTCGCCTTCCGCACCTGCTGCTGCTGCTGCTCCTGCCTTCGACAGATTCCGTTTGAAAATGTCGACAGGGCTGTCGCCCCCACCCCCCTTCAGGACGCGCGGCGACGTCAATGGGAGAGAGGCCTCCGAGCAAAGAGCGCTGGGAGGGGGGTGGGAGGGAATGGTCGGGAAACGGTGCGCGGCGGATTTTCAGATTCTGTCGGACGCGCGCTAAGGTCTAAACCGAACGAACTCCGCGTGCTTCTGGCAACACTCGATACAGAACACTGAAGGGAACATACGATAACATGTAATCCCGGTGCCGGCGCGTGTTGACAGATACTTTCAAACAAGTTAAAACAAATAAGACGAAATGTTTCCTGCATTAGAGGCGATCAGTAGTGTAATCTATTCACTACCGAGTACCATGGTTCAAAGCTTGGCAATTCCAAGTGAAATATATAGTTGACAAAGCACGTTCACCGCAGGTTTTTTTCTCCAGGATTTACTGTTTCCCTTGTATCTCAATTATCCATTGCTCCGTTATCATTCGTAATGTCAACTTTATCATCAATACGTCAATTAGTTATCACAGGTAAGTCTTCTCCAACTCTGCCACTGGAATAATAGTAGCATTGAATTATCTGTAGAATTGGTCGTCTCAATAAGTTAAACACAGTGACCAATAAGCACAGAAGTTCGAATCATACATGGTCATTTTCATAATGTATTTATGGCATAGTAGCCATTTCATAGCTTCATGCATCTTATTTCCAACTGCCATTCTTTGATTTTCACCATCCTTACAACCTTCCCCCTAATACAGGGCTTTCCAACAGGCGGCCCGCCGGATCTTTTGTGCGGCCCGCAACTGCTTTGAAAAATGTTATTATTCAACCAAATACGTTTTTTATTCTGTTATGTATTTTTATAATTACATAACTGTAATTACAATGTGAAATAACCCCCACCATTAGTGGTCTAATGAAGGTCTTATATTGTAGAGATAGGTGATAGACTACAGATTGTATTATAAATATTTGTATTGTTTGTCAAATCGTTTGCGCTTGCACTGTGAATACCGAAAGGGGTCCATCCCCCTACTGTCACAACATGGACTCTTCCGACTACGCAGCCTAATTCTCCTCTTTTCAACTATGAATTTTATTAAAAATAAAAATAGAAGTAGCCTCACTGATTCTACACTTAGACACGGGCTACAATAGAGCTGAAAGTGAACACATTTGTTGGTGGATGAAGCTGAACGCCCTTAATCTTCTCACTGAACAATTGCACAATTCATCTTATCTTTATTTAATGATATATTAATTTTCTCGTTGTGTGTACATTAATTATTAAGTATGTTGAATAAACGTCGTATCTAATATATATTTGTTTCAGTATAATCTCAGTGGTTAGAGTAAAACCATTTTAAATTACGGTGCGGCCCGCGGCTTAACTAGAATTTGATATGTGGCCCATAAGCACTTTCAATTTGGACTGCCCTGCCCTAGTAGATGTGCTGAAATTGACTTATGTGATCTTAGCATCAGTGGCATGCGTACAGAGGAGCGGCAGGGGGGCCGCGACCACCCTGAAAATTTTGAAAGAGGCCCAGTAGCCACCTGTAGTAAAACATTTTCGCTTAAATATGTCCACAACATTTTACCCACTTTTAATCCGACAATTCGGAGAATTGTTGCGAATCCATGCTGTAAATGGGCCAAGATTACGTCATTCTCTTCGTAGTTTTTTTAATTTACTAGTAAAATGTAAGATGTAAGAAAACAAGTTTAACAGAAAAGGAGTCCCTGAAAAGAAGTTGCTTCCGCTCTTCTTTTAGAATGCGCACGCCTGTGCTTAGCACAGAAAGAAATAGAAACGTACGTTAAATATGCCAATAGTATTTTTTAAATATTTTAGCTAGAACAAATAGTTTGAAGTAACAAGTCGATCGGATAGTAATTTCTTGAATTATATCATGAATGATAATGCCCAGAATATACCAGGGAAACATCAAATCACTCTCAATATTTTAGTAACTTGCGATTTCTCTCGTAATTTCAGAGCAAATCTGGTTCTGTTCTTATTCTCACTTTGTCATCAAATGTACTAGGCAATATCCAGATACTACTAACGCATTTATTTTCCGACAAAATTTCATACAAAAATGCTTGGGTACACTGTAAACTCAGTTCGCTTCGCTAACAATAACAGCTTGCCGGAGTCGCAAAACAAGTGATACCGTTTAAAATTTCACCACTAAAACAGGACTTAAATTTCAGTTACAAGGTAATGCGCTTTAAAACACAATTTGGAGAGTAGAATACATTTTCCCAGTACACGAGTTCTGAGGGCTGTGAACGTGAGAAAAGTTAAGTACCAACTGTCTTCCGCACACGTTGAACACGCACAAGCTCTGTGTTTGAGGTCAAAAAGGGACAAAAAAAGTTAGAATGCAAGTGAAATAAAATCCCAAATATACGGCACAGTTAGCAAACGTCACAGATTTTCTCGAGGCTTTCGCGTCCCTCTCCTTCAACCCCAGTGAACTCTTAACGTACACCGACGCGAATCGCGGGAAACCGCGAATACATTAAGGCAGGTTTCGTGTCACGTGGAATCAACAAAACAAAACCACTAAATCCTGTTACAGTTTGTCGACAAGGTAATGTATTCGCTGTTCCCCCAAGGGTCGGATTCTGCGCGTGTCGCTCACGGAAGTAATTTCGCGGTCTCAACATCTCCAATGAAATTCGGTTTTCAACATTCAGCTGTTCCCAACTACGTTTGAACACGACCGAAACAATTACAGAGTCGTAAGAAGCATTCTACAAATCCTAAGATTATACACTTTAATTGTTTTATTTTCTCCTCTATCTTGTCACTATCAAATAGAGGGATACATCACTAGGAAGCACCGTCATGTTTTATTATCGCTTTACAAACACTGACGACTGATCTGGTTGTCTTTCACAATCAAAACCATATCCTTTATACAAGACCTAAATCAAGTTCTTGCGCGGCTGACTCGGAGTGCATGGCATTCTCGTGTAATATTACTCCAAAGGTGTATGAGACAACCAAGGCGCTCTTCAAAATGCACCAATTATGAGTAATTTACTGCTCGAAATCAAGTAATTAATTAACATGATTCTAAATGTCACGTTGTTTATTACACAAATTTGTGATATGTAGGGCAAATCCACACGCGAGAGATTTTTTTTAAAATATATATATTTCAGGTTTCAGTATATCGTGTGATAATCCAATTAAGATTAATTTAAAAGCATCTAGAGTTAATTAAATATATAACATGAAATACGTTGTATGTATATGTACGCACAAATTAATTAGGTTTGATGGAATTAAGTTGGTCCTAACATTATAAGTATGAATTTTCTCTATGCCAAACAGTGTTCATCTCCAAACTTGAATATGGTCGTGCCAATGGATATATAGTGTTAGTCGCTATCAACCTACGATTCAAGAGAATATTTCAAGGTTAGATTGAGTGTTTAACATCACTTCCAAGGATATACTTAAGATGTGCACGTAGGTCGCGCCTTCCATCTCGCGCCGTAGCGATGGCTGTGTGCCTATCCCAGGCGTGGAAATACTCCTCCCAAAGCAAGACTCGCCCCGCAAATCTTGGTGGTGCGATCATTCAATTAATTATTTTCCGCACACCCCTTAACACGCAAGCGCAGATGTCCGTAGTTAATATTGCTAGCTCAAAAAATTATAGGAGGGTTCTTGAATTTATGACAAGCCAATATGTTATAAACCCATGCATATTACTAACCATAAAACTAATCGCTGCTAATTGCATGTGCTAATGTTAATTTAGTCACGTAACTGTTATCGGCATGAAGAGTTGGGAAACTGATTTTGGATTTCAGAGTGATGTTTAATACACATAACTTCCATTAATATCAAATACTAAAAGCACCATTACGAGCCAAAGTATCACGATATACACATCATTCTTGTTTATTAATAACATGACCTGAGATCAAGGTACCGCCTCTACAGTACCAACATTCAGAAGAAAATAAATGAAAATAAATACCGTTTCGCAGTTCGAAATCACGACACATTGGAAGGTTTTTCGCTCACCCGAGTGAACTAAGCTCGTGCAATGCGTCGCGAGTTCCTTCCAGTCGCGTTTCAGCGCCATACTTGGACTCTCCCTACTCGTCTTCGGGTCACAGGCTTCAGCCGGGGGCGGGGGTGGGGGTGGGGCGAGGTAAGGTGGGGAAGGAGGCGGAGAGGAGTGGGGCTGTGGCTGTCGTTTTACAGCCGGGGTGCGGGGTGTCAAGGGATTGCCTCGTTGGTCAGAGATACGACGCTTTCGGGAAATAGGTGATGAGCTGTCTAGCAAGGCAGAGGCAATGGGCACCGCACTCGAATTTCATACTCCGTTGCTCCAGAAGCGCGATCTCTACAACATCGTCTCTCTAATTACTTATCTCCTTTAATCCATCTATTCAAGCTCAACTGAACCGCAGATTTCCATCACCACTACCGCCACATTCAGATTTCTCATGACGTACTAATTGCATATAAAAGATAATATCACAGTCTTAAACCAAAGAATCGGTCGGGGGACAGATATCATCTCAAGACGCAAAGAAAAAATTGAATGTATCAAATTATATTTTACAGCAAAATCAATATTCTCATAACACGATAATGATATAAAGCGGTGATCGAATAGAAAATGTTCTAATAACCCTGAAAAGGTAGGAGGTGTATTCTTTGTGTGATCCGCACACAATGTTATATGAATCGCGAGAATCTATTATCGGCACATTTACGCGTCAAAAGCCAAAATCCTTCGGCGCGTGTAATTTCTTATTCATACATTTCTATTACGCAAGTCAATTCATCACAAATAACACGTGCATTCCCCTCAACTTCATCCAGTCGTCGCCGGCCGCGGTCAACCTCGTCCGCGGGAGGCGACCTCTGCCCCAACTGGACGCAAATTTGATGATAATAGAACCGACCCTATTTCGTCGAATTCGCTTCCCACATATACGGTCGAGCACATTTGCATCTCGCTTCCAGCTGCACCCAACAACGCGGGCGGGCGGGCGGGCGGGCGGTCTACAGAGCGTCGGCTCGTCTGGCTGGCCAGAGTGGCTACTGATGCTGCAGGCCGGCCTGCAGTAACTTCACTAACGGGGCATCCGGCCGACGTACCAGTATACACATAAATAACCTCGCAATATAGAAGACCCTACAGCGGCGACCGATCGGCACAATGGAAGCAACGAGGCTTAAAAAGGAAATATATAAGAGGTGGTACACTATTCTCCCCAAACTAATAAGCACTGAAGTCATACATTTTATACACACTTGCACACAATTTAATTCCTGGGAGTATGGAAAATAAAAACAATACAACATAACAATCAGAGCAATAAACCTGAATATAAGCTCTACCTAAAATTAAAGGAATATACGGTATAAAATGTCATATATATTGATTACATATATTAACCGACTTCCTTATTTCCAACATTATAAATGAATGTCATGAATTATAATGGAAATTAACCTTACAATTCATGAACTAGAGTCGTTCTCTTCGCGAAGAGATTAACCTGTAATAACTTGACAAGCTACTTCCTCTGCGCCTCAGGCTGGTAAAATAAGTTTCTTCTTCTTTATTGTTATTGTTGTTTATATTAATTTAGCTATAAAATACAAGACATGACAGTTATTACAGGCAGTACTTATTTACACCAAGGAATCAGATTTGATCGGCCTAGGGTTAATACTTATGTACTCTCTGAAAATACACATATTGTTACTCAAAGTAAGCAACAGACTCAAATAATCGTAATTTTTTAGTTCAGTGAATAATATGTTTAAAAAGCATTTTCAACTAGCAAAAACGCTATAAAATTAGCTCACAAGACAGCCGAAAGAGGAAATAAATCACTTTGTCTTTCGAGCGCAAAATAAATATTCCGCTCAGGGTAAAGCGGTTCTCCTGCAAAAGTACAATGGTTTTAGATGTGTAACTTTCTGCACCGACATTATCGGTGCACGAAAATTGGCAAAACAATTTCGCAACACGTGTCAGTTCACCAAAAGTTACTGCAAAAAATTATCCGCAATATTCTTACATATAATTTATATTGAAAAATAAACAGAACTGATTTTAGTTCGTAGAAGATTTTTATCTTTTACTTACAATGATGAGAAATACGTTTGAAGTGTACTGAATATTTCTTATTGTATTTCTTCCTGTGTTGCCTTTAGAAGAACTATTACAATTTCCATGCATGTGCCCATGTATCTCCTTTAGAAAAAGACATTATTAATCCTGAAAGAAGAAAACACGGAGACTAAGCACCAACCAAAACCTCTTTGTCAAGCAAGTATGCGTCGCGTCACGTTTCTGGATTGATGCTGTGCCCATTCATGCAGACCTCCGGAAAGAACCGCTTTAAAAGAACACGACGTTTTTAGCCCAGACACCTATAGTAAATGGTGTCTAAGTAAGTCCTAGAGTTCCAGCAATACCGGCGCTCTGTCAACACAGAATTCAAGATGTCATGTTGCTAGATTAAACCTCTCAACTCTCACCATCAAGGTGACAGCTGATAGGTCTAATCTATCCCTGCAATGCAAGCTTTTAAAACTTGATGTCCGAGACATGGGTTAGAAAACATCATGAACGTTACTTCGAACAAGAAACGTCTTCCTTAAACTTCATGTACTTTCCAGGCAACCGTTAGAAATGTTCGACTTTAACGCAAATATTGGACAATAAGTACACATTTCAACACTGATTACGAGTACAAATAAAATGTCAAAATTTTGAAAATAAAGAAGATACGTGTTTTCATTCGTGTTAACACATCCTTAAGAGGAGATATGATTATGAACATCTATCGTACAGCTCATTCTATACAAGAGAATAACCAGGCACGAGTATTGACAAACACTACAGTACAAGCCATCAATATTAATCTTCACACTTTTTGCTTTAATCCTACATATTTTTCCAAGCATCGACGAAATTATGTAATTCTCGCAACGTCCTAAACAGACAGAGATTAGAAATCGTTACGTACACCGCCAAGGTTCTCCACGTCAAGCCTGTCACATATTCTATATGCTACGCGCGTTGACTCCTAGACCGGTATCCGCCCACCCATGCATGAAGAGAGGTTATCAAAACCTCAAGTCGCCCGGGGCCGAGGCACGGGCTAGAAACCAACTCAGGAGCTGCGGGGACAAAAACGACTCCGTCAAGAAAGAATCCGATGTGGCGCGCGTCTAGATCGACCTCGAGGCGCGCCGCCTCCACGCGGCTTCCCCGGGTAGGGAGATGAAAGGTTTCGAAAACTCGGTGACGTCCTTGGCCGAGACACCGAAAGCGGTGCTACGGAGACGCGGCGGCGCGGCGGAGGCGGGTGACAGCGAAGGCGGTGCGGAGCGGGGTTGAGAGGGCGGGGCGAGGCACGTGCGGCTCCGTCTCCGTGACCTCTCCGGCGGAACCCACGCGCCCGTCAACGCCGCTGCCGCCGCCCTGCAACAGCCTCCGCCTTAGCTGGCTGGGCCCGGCGCCAGGAGACGTTCAGGCGATGCTGTTGCCGGTTCTGCTACCACTACAATGCGATTTTTCTAACTCTGCCCCTCAAGCCCCTACGGCCACGATGGAATATCACATGGCCATTTCGCGTCTTTCTCGGTCTGCCGGTACAACTCGCATGATCGCAAGCACTGCTTGATACGGTGGCGATCATGCGATACCTGGCGGCACAACTGAGAACGTCCGTGACATTTTCCACGCGAAATACCGTGACATATTCCATCGTGAAGACGGGCCTTGAGGGGCAAAGTTAGAAAAATCGCAGTATAGCTTGCTGTAGCTGCCGCGGCAGACACCGTCTGCGTTCCCGGTACACTTTTACTGTTCGGCAGAACAGAAATTGAGTGAAACGGAGCACGAAAAATTGAAAAGTGAGCGCTGGGGGCGCACAATACAAGTGAAAAGGCCTAATTAAGGTGCCATTAAATATGGAGTGTATACGTGAGGTCGACGATGTTTGAAATGACCAACCACAACGTTCAAGTAGCACATTTGATGAAATTCACAACTAAAGAGTTCTGGTGGTTTGCAATGAAATGCAGAGGCGTCGAAAATGTATTTTAATCAGAGAGCAGAAGAGGATTGAGGAGGATTGTAGTTGAGATAGAAATCTCCAACCAAGATCAACTCAAAGAATGTAATGGTGGAAACAAAATTAACAAGGGAAGGAACGGAAAGAAGAGAAAAAACAAAAGCACCTGACATTTTAGATTTAGAGTGGATTCGAAACAATAGAAAGGTGGGTGGAATATTTTAGGGTTAAAACGACATAAAAAGTTCTCAAATTACGGAACTTTCTATTTTATCAGATCCTAAAGAGTCATGTCACCCATCAAGTAATGTTTCTTTTGTACAATTTTCTCAAAATAACAGGCGGAAGAAAAACATAAAATTAGTAAAGCTACATAATTAAAAATTATAAAATAAAAATTTCGAGAAGAAAAGCGCAGAAAGTCACACAAATACCTCATTCGAAAAGAAAGCAATTCTGAAATGGAAGGCATTAAGAAATGTTTCTTGTAATAAGTTCATGACCTTTCACATTTCAAAAGGCGCCGCTAATCCGGTCTGTTTTTAACAGAGCCTATTTAAATAGTCCAGGTTTCCTGCGGGGCATTGCCGTTGTGCTAATAAAGAAGAAGCAGAAAAAGGAGGAAACGAAGAAGAATACAAAGACAAAGATGAAGAAGCGTAGTAAATTCTTACGAAACATAGAAGCGTTTTCTATGTTATGATCAAAACCAAGCGGCCCTTCACATCATAACTCTCGGATGCCGAACTTTGCCTCGTAGCGCATTAGAGGGATATATGCTACTTGCCTCATTTGGAAGGTGCCATCTCTTTGGACCGTTCCGCCTTTCATTTTTTCCAACATGTACTTGTACTTGTATTCCTCCCCCTCTCGACAACCCCCCACACACGTTCTATACTTTTTTAACTGATTTTCGACGTTGAACAAATAAAATTTAAAAACACACCGCGTCCCTCGCCAACGAACAGCTCGATCGCTCCGCGCGTCTGGGTGAGCAACGACGCGGCGCGGCGCGGGGCAACTTCGGCATGCAGCCCCACGCCGATCGTGGAGCGTGGCACCGCCCCAGCCAGGACAAGCTCTTACCTGGACTGGAGACATATGAGGCACAGTGGTGAATGTAAATGTGGTAGAGTGGACAGGAGAGAACTACGAGAAAGTGAAAGATACGCGCACGGTCCGCGGCCCTTTGTTAAGATACAATTCCTGTATTCGCCTGGTACCGATCGGAGAAACCACGGAAAACAACCGACCCGCATAGCCGGTCGCTAGAGTTCTCCTCTAGGCAGCGCGCGGTCTGGAGGCGACATACGCAGCTCGGTTGAATTCAACCGCTGCAGTGGTTGATTTCGACCGAGCTACGTATGTCGCTAGTGTAAAACATTTCCCATCGTCACGACTGGAAATCTAACACTTAACAATCAACGATACTACAGAACTCTGCACGAAGGCAATTGGGTACGCCTTTGATCGACCGATTAGTGTTTCCGTACGCGTCACCTGCTAAGGTAATTACTCCCGCAAGTGTAGTGCATGTGTTATCGCTGGAGGTCCGACGATATTTGCGATATACGATAGCAACGATATTACAGGAGCAAGTGTTCCATCTAAGATATAGCAGCTGGTCTGTTTGTCGACGTGAAATAAATAAAAAAATATTTTAAAAAATCCACCATCGCCGCGTCCTCCGTCACGGGATGACGCGATCGCCGGGCGCGGGGACGCGGCGGCGGGGCAGCCCCAGCGCGCGGCGCCACTCGGAGCGTGGGATCCGATAACGCCTGCCGCTCCGCCCCGCTGAGGGGCCCCTCCCGTCCCGCCGCCGCCCCCGCCAGCCCTGCTCCCGACGGCCGCGTGCCGCCCGCGGCGCATTAGCAACTAACTCGCTTAAATTAATAAAAGTATCGCGCGCGCTCCCGTGCGGTTTTCCCCAGGGCCCGCCGCCGCCGCCACCGCCCGCTCTCCCCCCCCACACACACATCAACACACACGTGCACACATGAGCGCCGACGCGCTGGCGACCGACCGACGCGGAGCACGCAGGCGCCCGCGTCGGCAGATTCGTCTCCGCAGGCTCCAGAGCCCCAAGAGCCACATGAACATCGTGATTTTATTACATGTTATATTGTACTGTATTTTTACATTTTTTGAAATGAAGTTTTATTGGTATAATTGGACTGGATATTTTCTTTCCAATTACTTTTATCTGCCTCAACTTACACTATTTCGGTTCCGGGACCGGCTTAGGTGATTCAGGGTGCCAATTGATGTCACTACAGTGCCTCTCACCGGGATGTTCTAGGGTTTGAATCCCGATGGTGGCAGGAGTTTCGACACTTTAACTACACAGCTACGTCGAATCCACCCGCTGTCTAGAACAGAATTCTAGAGGTCGGCTGCCCTGATCGGTAGTTTTCCGAGGTGTCTCCCACCAACACCAGGCGAATGCCGGAGCGGTACCCTAACAAACGGGCCACGAACCGTCCAGCGCTTTCCTTCCTCTTCCTTGTCCTATTCTCTCCTCTAACACACACACACACACACACACTCACACACACACTTAAACTTACAAGTGCTACACCTTCACATGCCGGGAGCCCAGGCGGGAGATTAGATCTTCTCCCGGCTGGTGGGAAATTCCTGGTTGGGGAAACACCCCGCAAGTCGACGGCTAGGCGAAAGTGGGTAGGCAGCACAGTCATCTCCCGCGACACAAAGCCTGCACTACACTCATGGGACTCACGCTCTTGATAGTTGACGAGCCTTAAATCACTAATCACTCAATCAATCGGTTTTGGGAACGCCTTTCACTCTTAAGCATCTAAACAACACATCATTCCGTGTGCCATGAATTCTGTGTTCGGTATCTTGTAATCGAAAGCTTGGAACGAAAAGAACCAACGGAAGGGCAAAATTCGATTTGTTTTTAATTATTTCACAACACAATTCGAGTTCGGTTGTAATCATAAGTAGCTTTCTTTTTACCTTCCTTTTTACCATGCGCACATGTTTACATTTGCAGGCAAGTGCGAATCCATACTTGACACTTTCAAGCTACACAAATCGGTTGGCTACAAATTTATAAACTAAGTTCTTTGACATTTCCTTGACTTTTCAAGGGCACTTCCTTGACTTTTCTGTTTTCAATATTTATTATTGTTTCAAATGATACCTTTGCATCAGTCATCAATCATTCTTTACATTATCAATAGTTTAAATGCCTATGCGCAAATAAATACCGAGTTGTATCGAATATGGATGCAACACATTTATTCTCCTTTCTCTGTTTTCTCTGCTTGTCGATTCCTCGCAATGCATTTGCTGAACCTGTCAAATTTCGTTTTTTTTATCTTCTTTCATAGAGGCAAGACGGCAGCTTACAAGTTACGAGCGGGCGGAGATATCTCTGGCAACTGTATTCCGTTAAACTTCTGCACGCACTGTGTTCGCATCCGAGAGTTTCACAGGTTGTTATCAACTACATTTCCTCAGGATGATTCAAAAACCACAACAGGGTTAGTGATTGCTCATGTCTGGAAAAATAAAAAAATAAAAAACGTACAAACTGGGACGGAGAATGATGCAAGGTATCTGTACATATTCATCACAAGGGAAACAAAACACAAAACTTTCAAGAAATAGATTTGCCACTTTCATGAAGCGTGGTGTAGTTGTTTTCTCTGTGTCGAATGTTATAACGTTGATTTTCTTCAAGAAAAATGTTTTCATTTATAATTAGTTTTCAAAATAACAAAATAATTTTTCTTTCCAGGAATATAAAGTACATTATATTTTTAATGCTAAGAAATACTGGCACGGTATGACCGTTTCTGAGTAAGTATAATATTAAAACATTTTTTTTAATTTTTCAGAAATAAGATTTTATTTGTAATAATTCTTTTGTAAACGCAACGTGTACATTCAAATTAGATGTGTACAGCTTATTTTCCTTTACTTTTTAATAACACGAAACATTAATTTAGAATGTAAAATGCTTAAATAAAAATTTTAACGACTTAATAATCACCAAGCAATGATAAAACGATATTAGGATATGTACTCTATAGGCCTCTCATTGGAGTAAGTCACTGATAACATTTTGCGAATTAGTTATAATTAGGGAGCGGATTTCTATGAATTGTCCGTTTTTTCTCCGTTGCTTCACTGCATCGATAAGTAAAATTTCTTAAAATTTCTTCACATTTTAAAAGAGACATCAAAGTTATTTACAGGGGAGAGAGCTTGACGGGATAATGATTCCTTGTAGCGAACCTCTTTCTCAATTGACATAAGATATAAAACTGTTGACGCCTGAAGAACAATATTGTTAATGGAAAACTACATGATTTAAACAACTGACATGATTCTCAAGAGAAAATACACATTGGTCAATATAAACACCCTTCAGATGATGTAACATCCTGAATTCACACTTCAAATTTATATAGACGTTGAAATTGCATGAAGAAAAACACGCTAAACTAGAAAAAGGAGACCAATAAACTCAAAACGATAAAAGGGTGCATTCCGTACAAGAATCAATGTTTTATTCAAAGCGCAGGCCATTTTCTGTAGCTCTGCAGTGAGAAAATGTAATATCGGGCGATATCGTCGCCACACTAAGTTTTTCAAGGTTAATAACACGTACAGGTATATAGGGATTCCACCTGCACAAGAGCATGGTCATGACATAATCCTATTATTTACTCTTAGGACCACTGAGGCCCAGTGATATCAGTTTCTACAACATGCATTTCTAACTAGCAAGCATTAATGCTGGTTTTCATTCCCAACTAGAGGTTGCGTATTGTTCGCTATCGCGTGAAGCCTAATTTGAATAAAACTGAAAAGAATATTAATACCAGATGCCATATAAAGAGAGAAGAAAACATGTTTGGGTGACAGATTTATGCCACCATCGGTTTATTAAACTTAACGATAGTTTCTTGTTTAGAACAAAATTATCCACAATGCCCTAGTGAAAACAGGAGAATAATGATGTGATAAACACAGGCCTTATAAATGCAATGCAACGTCGAAGCGGAAGGTCTCCCTACTCTGTGAACCAATGAGACAACGTAGTTTTTTGCCATTCAGCTCGGATATAAAAATATTTCATGTTTCATAATTCATCGGCCCAAAACAACAAACGTTTGGACAAAAGGTATAGTTTGATTCGCGTTAGAAGCAAGCAGTGAATAAGCACCGGAACGTAGGAAATACCTAACAAAATAAAATTACAAACACTTAAAAATCTTATATAAATAATGAAAAAATTGCACCCAAAGAGATAATAAATAGATCCAAGCAAGCACAAGTAAACTTAATGTAAATGTAAATTGATATCACGGAATTTCCACACGTTTTTGATGTGGTAATGCAACATCAAACTAATACTGAATATCAGTAGTTGATTTACTCAGGATACGACTAGATGCTCCTGATGAGACACTATTCAATGTAGTCGACTACTCGACCACGCCACCATCGTAGGCACAACGAAATAGCCTCCCTCAAGTACATAATTGCGCCGCCCACGTAGGGCGAGAGCACGGACCAGCAAAAGCCAATATTACCCACAAAGACACGTCGAGCACGAATGTGAAATCCGCACGAGAGAAAAAAACGCGCCGCAGATGGCCATCTGACAGGAAAGGGGGGCGGCGCGTCATTAAATCGCTCCGATATACCCAGCACCGGCCGTGTTGCAACGAGGGAGCGCGATCTGTCGTATTCGGCCCAATCGCGCGCATTTCCATCAAAAGCCTCGACGCCCGACGTGTGGACGGCCCGGCGCTTGGCGGCTGCACGCTCCCGGCTGGGGCGAACGCCGCGTGTGTAAACTGAAGAGCGGGGAGGGAGCGCTGTCTGTTGAGCAGGAGAGGAGTGTGACGAAGGGGTTAAAGCTCCTTCCGAGAGAAAAAAAGGTGGGAGAAGGGAAAAAAAGTAATTTGGGGTAATATTTAGCGATTGGTTCAAGACTACGTCTTTCAGCACCAACAAACGGGTAGTGGTGTAATTTTTCTTTTACGTTAAAAAGTTCATAAATAAATGTGCCGAATGTATCAAAATTCTGTACTCAAGTATGGCGAAATATTATGTAGTACGGCGTCCAACGGTCCTGTCGTGGATATTCTTGTCTTAAATGTTCGCTGTCGAGCTGCTCCCGTTACAAAATTATGCCTTCCGCGCAGCAGGCGGCTTAGAGCTGACTGACTTACATTACCAGTTGAACCAACTCAAACAGATGCTCTTTGCATTGTTCTCTGCCACATCATGTGTAAAAAAATAATAAAATAGAAAACTCATTATACATCGTAGTATAAAATCTTTAATCGTTATTTTGCTTGAAAAATGTTGCTTCTAAATAGCACTTGCGAGAGATCAGCACGTTCCTTCATATCTTCGAGACAAAAGTGGCATGTCTAATTTTCCTTTACAGTGTTCTTTGCTAGCACAGTTTCCGACGCAAAATCTCACACAGAAAACGACATACGCGAGAGCACTAAGGCGGCACCTACGAAGTAAAAAAAAAGAGGGGACCTGTTCTTGCCTCGCAATTCACGTATTTGCTTCTGTTGCTGCCGTGCAGCTCGCGCGCGACGCTCCGTGAAATATACAAGACACTTCAGCACTGCTTCATACCCTCAAGCGCGACTTCTCGCAAGTCCCCAGGAAGCACGAGGATTCCGCGCGTGGCGTAATGGTCGAAGTGGGCGCCTCCGCTTTGAGCGTGCGAAATGAGATGATTGAAGAAAAGCGGTAGGCGGATGAAACGGAGTGGGTGGAGGGCGAAAGCATACCAATAAATGGAGAGGGAAGGTGGGGAGGGGGTTGGAGAGGGAAGGTGGGGAAAGAGTATCGTCAGCGGAGCGACCGGGGAAGGCGAAGAATGGCATGACATCAAATGGAATAGATACGACGCAGAGGCAGACAAGCTAATCTGGTCGCAACAAAGAAAAGAACGAGGTAAAAATTGCGCAAAAAAGTAAGTACACCATCGAAATTATATTATGTTTTTGTATGATTAGACATTAAAGATTTCTTTTACTTTTTTGCCGAATTCGCTTGTTTTCAGAGATATAATAAATTTCGTATCTACCTAAATGACGTGATCTCTCTTCAGCAATGCTATGTTATCGTAAACTTCAAAGAAGATTAACCGATTTTTTTCTAACAGTTGGTTTTAGACGAATTTAACATGATAAAATACAGAGAAAAGCAAGTTTTAAGACCCTATCTTCCAAACGCAACCCGCGAATCATACAAGGTGCTGATAAGATGTTTTAGTAGCTACATGACTTGCGTTAACTTCGAAGTTCCTCTAAGTTTCGACGAAAAGAAAAAAGCACCACAACGCACGTATGTCTAAAATGCTAGTATATAGAATGCCATACGGCTATTTTTTTTAAATGCCACCTAAACAAAATATGTAATTATAAAAACAGTGCAGGAGTGTACTCATGTGAGCGATAAAATTAAGTAAAAAGAGGACAGAGAGGATGTAACTTCGGAATTCAAAAGAAATGAAAAGATATGATTCGAAATGGCACAGAGTGAACACGTGAAGAATGAAAGAAAATTACGTGATGGGAAGAAGTAGAGAGCAGTAAGACTGCAAGGATCAGACAACATGGAACAATGTTAAAGCTTCAAAATGCACATGGAGTTCTCAAGGACGGTGAGATCAGGGAACCTGGGATTCAGAAGAGACGGACTGAAAAAGCAAACTCAAGCATCGCGGACGAAAATAAAGAAACAGCGAAAACAAACAAATGCTGATATTGTCGGAAGATCCATGTCCGAGTCGGCAAGTGGGCGGGCCACGATCTTGCGGTAACGGGCTTAAGGGATAGCAAACGCGCGCCTTGTTTATTCTGAAGGTCTGACCCCCTTTCCATTCGTCCAGGCATGTCTCCGCCCTTTGGCGGGATTCACTCTTGCACGCACGCGATGACGGTGGGAGACCACAATACAAAAGATGGTTCCCATCGTAAGGCCAGGGGAGGATTAATGAGAAAGCATTAATAATCAAATATATCGTTAATATTGAGGACAATCGGTAATGCAACTATTTGCAAGTCAATTATAATTACATTATAAATCTTTATTGTGACCTTTGGGAACTCAATGTATTTCCATATTCAAACAGAGACAATATAATAAACTTAAAATGTTTTAAACAGTAGACAATACATAAAACATTAAAAATTCATTTGTATTTCTCAGACGGAGGGCCAACTCGAAAGAGTTAGTTAGTAAAGAAGAAAATGAACTGCAGGAAATATTTTAGTTTAAATTATATAAGCCAGCTTCTTTTACTATCGCACGTACAATAAATGACTTACGCATATACTATGTGATCTCATTTTACATTTATTTTAGGATTTAGTTCGTGAAATGAATTACATCTATATTTCTTTCAAAGTTGTTTTTGTTTGATATACTGTCTAAAGTAATTGTAACTTCTTCTTCTCCTTCTTCTTCTTCTTCTTATTATTATTATTATTTTCCCACTACATCACGATTAAAGATGTCATGAGTCGGCTGAATATAAAATCTACTCCAGGTTGCAACCAGTTACCTAAGGAGCAGATCCGGTGACTGTCAGTGCCTCTACAATACTTAGCGCAAATGTGGGCTGTTCCAAATAAAGCAATTTCTTGCACTTCCCAATATTTTGAATTACCGGGGAGTTTAGATAAGTTCTTACTCAAATTTTGCGGAACAAATCTCAGAGCTCCGATAACTATCGGTACATATGATCAATGGTTTCTACGTGTTCCTGGCAAATGCGAAATTTATCATCTTGGGAAATTTTGATTTTTGCGCTTGATCATAATGTCGTGTTCTCAAGGCCTGATTTTGGGCAGCTATTAAAAGTGCTTCCAATTCTGGCTTCATTCTGTCCCTTTTAAGCCACATAAATGATTGATCTTTATTGATCTCTGCTCTGTCCATTCGTTTCAAATCTTGTCCGTGGAGTGGTATGTCTCTCTACGATTTCTTTAACATTATTATTATCATCATTATTATTATTATTGTTATTATTATTATCATTATTATTATTATTATTATTATGGTGTCTCTCTTGTCTGAAGATGGAAATATATCGATTTCCGAAATGATCACAATAAAGATTTATAATGGAATTATAACTGATTGAAATAGTTTAATACTTGTTTGTTCTTCATGATAAGTAAACAGTTTACTAATAAGAATTTACGGACAATCATATATACATATATACTTGACGATAATACGGAAGCAGTCTAAGAGCACGGTTAGGGACCCGGAAAAGTACTATAAACAGTTTTCGGGAAAAGAAAAACTTATGGAAGTTCATAAACTTTAAAAATAGTTTAATGTTTAAACTGCAAAATTGTAGTCTTTTTATTTTAATTTTTAGTATACATAATATTTTCTTTAAATATTTTATGAGGATCCCAAAGTTCTTTCAAGCTTAGTGCCCCTAAGATAATAATCCGGCCTAGTAGAGAACTAGCCAATGGCCCATTATTTGTGACGTGCCAAAGTACTGAGAGAATGGCCTAATTTCAGAATAATGCAACATTCTCATTTAAATGGTTTTATTCTTGTTCTGTCAAACAAGGCAAGTACTGAAAATGATATTCCTAAAGTAGAAAAAATTTTTGTTTCTGAAATGTGCGAGAGCATACTAAAAATTAAGTAGTAGTGCTTACATCGTATTATTTCATAAAACAATTTATTCCTAGAGTCCCAATTTATAGGCAATCGTTATCTACGAAAAATGTATGCATTTATGAAGTATAAACTTGAAATATATGCACTAAAATATGCCTCATAAAGGACCTATGTTAACCCATCATATCACTGTTTCTCATAATGTTTACGCTCAGAACAATCATTAGGCAGGTTATCTTAATATAACCCCAAATGAAATTTCGAAGAGTAGTATTAGTTGGGAGTATTATTTATTTTCTACAATGAAATGTCTGCCATTATAAAAGGTGGCTTTTCCTTTGTTTCTGGCATTCTGTTTCGCTCACATTTGTAAGCAAGCCCCTCTGTGACTTGTGGGATTTTAAGTCACGTTCATCACCATTATGGTTTTGATGGCAAGTAATAATTGAAATGATTGTGATTTTCCAGTTAAGAATGCAAAATTCAAACACAGAATGTTTATATAATTACAGTAAAACACGTATGTAAGAAACAAATTACAAAATTTAAAATTTAATTAAAATTTATTTAACTGAGCAGAGTAAATAAATACGAGTAAAAGTAAGCAAAATTTTCAATCAAAATCTGCTTAATAATTAAAAATTTTCAGAAAAATGATAATTATTAAGAAAACGGGCAAAATCCGCAAAATATGCATGACAAAAGTTTGTTTAAATAATTGGATTACTGGGTTCATGCACTCACCAACTTATCACTCTGACTGCAGTAGAAAAATATGCATTTGCATTGAATTGCTTTACCTATTACATTCATTGGTAAGTAGTTTACATGACCAGTATACATTTTAGTTTTCATTCATGTATCAAAGAGCAGAGATCAAGCTTCAGTGAACACTCGCTTTGGCTGTATTAGAAAAAAGTGAATTGCGATCATGCGATTTCTTGAGACTGCATAACTACTGCAGGGGCGTTCTCAATACGAGTCTTAATGGGCAATGAAACATGAATACAGCATACAAACGATGCATGCAAATTGAAAGGAAAAAGAATATGGAATAAAGCGAACTGCCAGCTCATTGGTGTGCATGGAAGGCTGCGTCTGTTTCATAGAGGTCTCAAAAAGTAATAGCAGAGATACAAGAGTCGGAGTTCTTTCAGCAATGAATGGCAATCCGAGAACACGGGTGGTCTACCTAGGACGGAATAACAGAGCAATTTCTGAGGAGGAAATTTTCTTGCTCTTCTCATTCACTATGAGATGCCGCATTTATTCGAACTCCATGAGATCTGTGAAAAAAGTTTGGAATGAAATCCGTGCAGAAGTCAGTAGGCTTGTCAGAAAATACTACATGAGAACACGTTGATTTCGAAAGAGTGAACGGTCATTAGTGAATAGAAGTCGCAGATCTATTTGAGATTTTCAAATTTTGAGAATCATATCTAAAGTAATTGTTTGTAAGAAGGCAAACGAAGTACACGTTTGTTTTATGTTTTCTTCCTTTATCATTCGTTTTATTACGATGTATTTTATTATGTGTCACTTTATGACATTCAGACATTCAGACGTGAAATATCTATATCAATAATATGAAAATCGATTCACTGCTTTTTTTTTCATTTATTTTCTTCCCGTTCGACTTTCGTCTTTCGGGGATTTTAACTGGTACAATGCTACATACATGAGTTTATGGGGCCATCCTGAGGCAAATGCGGGTCTCGATTCAACCCTTCACTATTTTAAAATTTCTTATTTGAAATACTTGACTAACGGAAGTTTTGCATTTATCGATTCACTGCGAATTCACTGCGAAAAGAACATTTCCGTTTACAAGTCAAACGACCAAGGCCAAGTCAAGAAACCTCTAACTGGGTAGTGTATCACTGCCCTCATACGCAGTCACATACGGACGCCACAATGAAGTCCAGTGCCCGCATATTAACCCTCGTGCAGCATTAGAGAACCAAATGATCACACCAAAGGGAACGGGATTACAGGAAACGGAAGAGTGGTGAACGTAGCTCCCGGGATCTTTGAGTAAGTAAGTGTAAGGTCGCGAGATAATCGCGCTTGTGAACTATGAGATACTGCGCGCAAGTAGTTTCCTTCGTCTTTCATCCACCATCCCTTTACGAGATTACAAGCACCACGAAAGTTCTGATCAGAGGACCTGCCATCTGATGTCGCCTCCAGGCACTGGTTTCTTCTTGTGCAGGTTAATAAGCTCATTTAGATCCAGTAGCCTGTGTCAAAACTTAAAACACATCCTCGTTGCCAACACTTCCAATCTATGAGAGCTTCGTGTCATGAGATGAGACCGATAGCAGATCTATGTAATTATTTCGCTCATTGTAAATGGAACGTGGCCTCGATAAATTAACAAATCGTTGGGATGTACACGGTTAGGAAATTATACCGAATACCGAAAAGTGACTTGTTTCGAAAAGCATGTCTGTCCGTGTCACCCTGTAACAACATTAACCATAAATCTAAGGCCTACACCGTACACAGGAATACCATTAAAACTGATATTGCTCAATCATTGTCCCAGTCCTTGAATTTGAAACGGATCTTTTAATTTGTGCAAGTACTATACATGAAACTTCTACGACACTTTCGAAATATTCTCAAAGACTGTTCAATTTTTTTCCTTACTTTTTCATCAAATAGAGCAAAGGACACTTAATAATATATGGCGTACGTCCGATTTTCATTGAAACTTCTGGAATTCCGAAAATTGCAAAAGTTCAATTTTATTTTTGATGCATCGCGACCGTTCAAATTCCTAACAAGATCGGTAGTGAATGCGCTCAAGTTAAAACTCTAGCACAGGAATATATTTTTCTGAGTTAAAAACACTCGCAGAGCTTGTGTTAGGTCACTGAGGCAATCCCTAATTGAAGTAAGCCGCGCTGACATTTGCCATGGTGTTTCAAAGTGCGTAATTTTCGCAGAGGTTCACGTAGTATTATAATATTACCTAAATATTGCAAATACTGTACTATTGTAGCACCACAAGATTATTAAGGATTCTATTTCTTTGTCTTTTAATCTTTTCTTCTGCTGTAATGTTTAACGAAAATGTGAAGTTTCTCTACCTTTTCTTCAAATAGTTATATTTTACGATCAATCTATACAATGTTGGTATTAAGAATAACGTTTACCGTAATATTTTATAATTTGTACGGTTTATGTATATATTAGGAAAAGGGAGGATGGGATCGTCCATTCATTCATCCATCAGTACATATTAGATTACCTTCCGTTCATGATCGCAACATATGATGTAAGAAAGCCGATTGTTCATGCAGTCCGTTTTCCCCCCCCTCGCTACGTATAGTTCCATCCTGAGGAGGTTAACAATCAGTGCCACACGAAGAGTTCTCACCAACACTCTGAAATGCCTGCCTGATACATAAATGTGAATTGCATGCGGATAGAAGGCAATAAAATGTGAGCAGTTATGATATTTTTATCGGCTCGTATTATAGATCGAATTGCGCGTACGGAAGTAGATATAAAAGAACGAACCATTAAATTGTAAAATATATGAATCAAATATTTGCTCATCGTTCTCTAAATAGCTACATATGTTGCTGCTATAAAATGTTACTCTAAGCACGTAACTATTGCGTTCACTGCACGTGACTCCACTTGAATGATTTGTAATGAGAACATTTCATTTCGTTGCGTGCAGAGACACGTTCCTAGGTGGGAACACTCAACTATCAATACAGTGTTACAAATACTCGAAAAACGGAGGGGAGGAGAATGAAACTATTCCTATTATATAATACTACCAGGACCGGAAATAACAATTATAACGATTCCGATGATTATCCTGACTGAATCAATTTTATCACCAAAAGTATTTTAATGCTTAACCATTCGAAAAGAAGCAGTAACATATTATAACACAAAATGACAACGGACGCAACAAATAAACATTATTTGTAATTTCATTACTTCCAATACGTTGAAACAATACGTATGGCTCCATAAAATAATCAACGCGTAAACGGGTTACCAAATGGATTACGTATAAAATGTCGACTTTTGTGTTTATTTATAATCTAATAAAACATAATTAAAGATAAAAACCATGTAATTAGGAAGATTAAAATATAGTTTATATCCATCCTAATAATCCATTTTTTCATCAGTCTCCTGTGAAACAAAAGAAAACGATGAAATCCTCAAGTTCACTCAACCAGTCTTTATAGCAGGTTTGAGTTCTCCTTTTAGCACGAAAGTAACATTACGCTGAATGGGACATCCATAGTCCTCGTCACGAGAAAAAAAATGCTTTTGATCAAACTGATCAATGCCAAACACACCCACTCCCGCGCTTCAACGGACGGTGGCTGTCCCACTGAGCCGCGCCGTCGAGGTGGCAGCCGGACGCGATCGACTCCGGGCCACAGCGCTCTGGAACGGATTCCTCCCGTGAGAGCGTCGGGAAGTGGGCGGTGGACGTTGCGCGACCCGCGTCAATAGAGGCGAACGCCGCGACTCGTCAGCGATGCGCCCCCGCATGCAACGCGCGCAGTCGCGGGCTCTACACTGGCCAACCGCCTGCAAAAAGCGAGACGTCTACAACTCCACATGCCGTCCAACTTTATTTCATGACGTGCGTGGTCTCGCCCTACACCACTTGTATACGATGCCTCAGAATAATTGGACGGTGTTATGCATCAACCGGCTAAGTGCCATTTTTGAAAAAATGAGATATGGACGCCATCAGTTGCATTGGACCATGTTCTAAGTGTACGTAAATTTCGGCGCCAAATCTGTAAAAATAGCCTGATAATTAATGAAAATATAAACGCCATCAGTCACATAACGGATTTTATGTTTCGCAACAACCGGCTATAAACCTAGATCTTCAAATCTGCTGTTCTTAATTTCACATTATGCAGGTAAGCGCAGGTATTCCCACTCCTGTTTGTGTAGTTTCGCGCGGCAATGAATTAAATAAATGAATTACAGTTTTTAGATGTGAAAATGTAATAAAACCTTTGAACACGATTATCTCAAAACTTGAATGAAATCGCATAGCCGGTGATGCATAACACCGTCCATTTCATGACGCGCATGGTTTCGCTTTACACCAGTTGTATAGGATGCCTCGGAATAATTGTTAAAATCTTCAAGGGAAGCAAAGCGATCGAAGGCAATCAAATTTTGACAATGAACTTACGAGTGGAAAATTTCAAACAACGAAGCTACACACATGGCATTTCATCAAATCTGATAAACAATTCATCTTCCAATAGGTATTAGGAGTCACACGAAATCTCTTCGCAGAATACTACTGTACACTATGTGTACCAATCTCACGCAAATGTTATATCCAAAAAATCGTTAAGAAATAACAAACGTGATACTTACACAAATACTACGATTTATTACGAGTAAATAAATAAATATAAAAATAAAATTAAATATTAAAGCATATTTAAGAAAAATAAGATTTGATTTTGATAGAAATATATTTAATAATTCTAAATTCACAGCCACAAATAAAAAACATTTTACAACAGTAATTAATACGGCTATGATTGTATATATTTACATTTTTTGTTAACTCCACTCGTCTGTCGAGTTAGTCCACTCACTGTAAAGCGTTTGGGAATAAATAACGTATCAAAATACCGAACAGAAATTCGAAAATCGCCGTGTAGGCAAGAGATTTTGTGCAAGCACATATGTGAGTTTTCTCTCACTATCTTCGAAAGAAATGAGCATAATTTTCTTAAAAATCGACTTGTGTTTTGCTTGTTTGCTAACAATTTATGCTTTCTGTAACTTTTTTTGCGCATCAAGTGGCCGAATCCGACCAAGCTATCTAGTGTAGAATATTCTCTACCGTCAGGACTCGAACCCTAGGATCACCAGGTCACAGTCGGTGCAGTGGCAACAATTGTTGCCCTAAGACACCACAGCCGGTGTAATGGGACAACGAACGCATTCGTTGCCCCGTCCCTCCTACCCACTAGGGATCCATCTGTGACCAGCACCTCTAGGAGAGATCTCACTGTCGCCCTGTGTTCGTCCACCCTTCCACCGGCCCGCCCGTTCATCCAGCCTCCCACCCACGCCCGGCGCGGTGTGATTCAGCGCAACTAATTAATGCTATTTTACTCGAGCGGCGGCGTAGGCGGCGTATGCTGATGGATTT
The DNA here is from genome assembly GCA_031308135.1 of Acheta domesticus. NCBI lineage: Eukaryota > Metazoa > Arthropoda > Insecta > Orthoptera > Gryllidae > Acheta > Acheta domesticus. Next base: position 223,208,223 of record JAHLJT010008446.1, on the reverse strand, counting down.
TTAACGGATTCATTGTCCGCGCGGACACACACACACACGGCGTGACCCGATGGGCGCGCGCGGAACGGAGCGCGCGCGCGCGTGTTTGGAATGGCATGTAATAAGGTTTTAATGGTGTCACGCAGTGCTTTGAATTATTTAGCCTCTATTTATTGTAAATTGGGGGAGGGAAGAGGGGAGGATGCATGGTGGTGGTGGTGGTGGCGACAAGGTCCCTGTCCTCCCCTCAGCTCTTCTCCGTTCCCCATGTAGATGGTTGCGTTGCGGTTGTCTCGCGCCCGGCCGATACGCTCTTTCGCGCCACTGTGGTTAGCAGACGCTCTGCACTTGCGGTTGGCTCGTCCGTGGGTGGTCGGCCCACCCCCCGTCCTCGCCGAGTCCACCGGGCCGGAACGATCGTGCACACGATCGGAATTATACGGAGTTCGTTTTTCGGCAGCCATCGTCCACTTCCGGAGGTGCTTTTCTTTCGAAGGACATCTGTTGTGCGTATCTCGTACGTTTTTTTCCCTCGTCGACTAAGAGTTAATTTTTAATCATGAATCATTTTATCAGCGTACAGTACTTTCCTTCTCGCAAAATATCTTTGTAGAGATCTGTACACTTACCTACCACTCGCTTTCAGATTCCACAGCTTGATTTCGCTCACGTGATTCACCTATTCCATGAACATGATTGGCATTTTGACTTTTCGTTGTCGGTTATCTTTGCGCCTTAGTAGTCTTGATAATTTGTTGTTCCAGCTTCTCTGCCTAGCCGCCTTGTCTTATGATTCCTCACCGATTAAACCCCCTCCCTCTCTAGATCTTACGGTCGTATATAATCCTCTGCAGTCCTGTACACAGCACAATTTCGCTCTTTTCCTACCACGGTGCTTCATGACATTCCAATAATGGAGCGGCAAAACTGAGTTTCAGTTGTGGCCCTCAGAGTCGTGCTTTTCGTTTCCGTGATCAGTTGCAGGACAAGTGGTTATATTCTCTTCATTACGTTCTTCAATTATTGTGTATTGATTTATCATTTCGCTTGTATGTTCATGAACGAGATAATATACCAATACTCAAGATGACTTTCAATTTTTTGATCCTTTGAGTGTCTTTCGTTTCTTACGATTCAAGGCGCAACAATCTTGTTTGTTTCTGATATTGTTTTCTGTCTTCAACTTTCTGATCATCAGTATGGTGCACTTTAATGACTTCAAACCTTAAATAGTGCTCTCAGCGACTGTAATATTCACATTGTAAATAATATTTTCCGTTTCTGTCTATATTTTTAATATATATCAATCAAAAGGTAATATTCACATTACCTTTTCATGTTGTGAAATATTATTTATCATCTCTATTTCATAAAATACTTTATTTTCTGTTGCAAAAATGGTTAAATTACTTAGCATTGAAGAATTGATTCCGAAAATTTTGTTTTTTAACGAGCATTGCTAACTTTTTTTCTGAAAATAATCCTAAACATTTACGTAAAATACAAAAACCTCTATATTCCGAATGACCTGTAACATTTGTCCGCGTCAGTCGTTAATGAATATCTAGTAGCCGATGTAGCCTCCTTATTTTGTAATCACGTTTCCAGTCGATCTTTGCCTTGTCTTCACTTTTGCTGTTTTTGTAAGCATTTAAGGGTGTTACCTCGTCAAGTCTCTCTTGTATCATCTTTTCTTTGTAACCTTTTGTCTCGCCTGCGCCGGCTATAACTACGTTATTTGCCTCTTTCTCCTCTCAGATTTTCGTGGCGTTCCGCTGTTCATTTCGGGTCAAGGACTCAAAGTTACGAAAGGTTAATCCACGATGTTCAAACTTTTTTACTTGGAGTTATTTGCTTCACGTAATGAATAAGTAGATGAGTACCGAACAGGAGAGGGTTGGAGAGGAATGGGTGGCTTTTCTCTGGTACGTTTCCTGTAAAGATGCAGATAAACAAATTGAAAATGTAAGGCGTCAAAAATGTCAGGTGCTAAAGAAGTACTGATCCGCTGGCACAAAGTTTTAAATTTACTTCAGAAAGCGTCATCCCTGCAACACGAAACTCCCTGGAGCAATTTTAGGTAATCAATTCTTTATTATACCACGATGTAAATGAAGTTGTTTTCCTTTTGCATTTCGCATCGCTACTGATATTTGACAAGCTTCTCTAATCGCTAACCGCTGAGTCCTGGTTGTGGGTATAAACATTACGTGTACAATACCTGAATGATATTATTTTTCACCCAGAAGTGCAATTTTTAATTAAAAGTGTTGCGAGCAGTTTTTCATAATCGCACGTGTAAACGCGGACTGCGGCTAAAAACGTATTACTATATAGCAATTTTGGTTCACAAAATCGACATTTATTGCTGCACAGCCACAGGAAATCGTATGCCTAAAGCTATTATGATGACGATTCGTGGCGCTTCTAAAACGCAGTGCTGAATAAAATGTACATATTTGAATGGAATCACTGTTTTCAATTTACAAAATGTTATTTTATGTTATTTAATAATCTTAATTCATAGTTTGATTCACAGACTTCAAAGATATTTTTGATGAACTACTTCTTTTACCAGCTTACACGAAGGTCAACATTTCGAAGAGAAAGAGCAAATGTGGGTATGAAATAGTCGAGTTCGTAAAACATTGGTGAATCTTATAAAATTTACATTTCACAATTACAATTTACATTTTTTTACTTATTTGCATACAATTGTGAAATAATAATATACGATGGAAGGCATATCCTTATCGTCTAATATATAATTTGTCACTTCAAATGTGTTTCTACACCGTCTCTCTCAATATCTTAGAAGTTAATTTTAAAAATGGACGGGCTAATTGAGACATTCAATTATTCAATAGCGTGTGAGGAGAAACATATACAATAAAAGCAGAGGGAGATGGTTCGTGACATAAGGGCGAAAGCGCACATGCTGTCCCCCGTGGGGAGTTCGCGGCATATGGCAAATGCAGACGCCTTCCACCGCTGAAACCCAGGTTCGATCCCAAAACTGAATCTTTTCTGAGGAAAAGTGAACTCCCGGCAGGTTTTTCCAAGGATCCCCCATTTTACCAGACCCTCGATTCATGTCTCCATCATCATTTACCTCAACATCGTTGTCATCGCTAACATCTACTGTTCATTAGACAATCACTAACAGGATTCAATGACTTTGGTAGTTTAGGGACCCCTAAACGCCAAACAAAAGTAAATAATTCAGAGTGCAAAGCAACACTAAACGAGCCGAAGAGACTGGCTAAGTCCGGTAAAGAATTCTAGAGAAGACCGGCAAATAGAGCTAGAGACAAAGATATTCAATTCCGAACTTTCTCGGTGACGAGACCTGTCCGTGGGATCGGCGCCGGTATCTCGGTGACTAGACCAACCGTTGTACCCGAGAATTGCTAGTCCCGGCACTGCCATTATCGAGAACGATCGATACGGATACTTGACCTGTAATCGGACGTCCTCCATGTCGGCGGACGAAAATCCAATGTTGGATAACAAATGCTGGAGGCGTCATTGGATCTCTCGATTCTGTTTATCGTCAAGCGTTTCCATTAAACAATTAAACACATCACTTATTCCACTTCCATTGGAGAGGTAGTCGAACTACATGTACAAACTATTATGGCATGCTCTACATCGAAAACTGAATTAAAATTGGATCGTACAATGTACGTTGCATATCTCTGTATTGGTGTTCACATTGAAGCTGCGCAACTACGGAAGTGATGTCATATTTTAAAATCTGTTTTTTAATATTTTTATATATTAAAAGAACATAAAATTATGTCTTAAATAATTTTCTCCTTTGCAAGAAAGCTCATGGTGCTTCTCACAAGCAAAACATACAATCTACCTACACACTAAGCACAGAGCACGCTCCGCCGACACAACCGAGAATGAGCGATACCGACAGTTTCGATCTTTGACACGGACTAGTTCGTGTAGATTTCTCATGCAAAGTAGGAGCGCGCCCGCCCTCGAGACTGCGAACGCAATGTCAACGCTCCGCAAAACCACGCTCCGCCGATACTGCCGAGAATGAGCGGTACCCATAGTTCCGATCCTTGACTAGGACGTACTTCGTCAAGGGCCAGTGGTGTCAGGTCTTCTGCTGGTGGCAGTGGCACGCGTCGTGGCACCGTTGCATGTCACGGGCTTCTCTGCGCAACTAGCGTCGGGAAAGGGAACTATTGCGAATAGAAGTAATCCCGCCGTTTTACTATAGGGATGGCGTTTCTCTGGTGGCAGGATAATGAACTGCGTGGAGGGGCGATTACGTCGTGGTCCGTCGTGCCACGGACTCCTGCTCGTGGCATCGACCTTGACAACACTGGTTTAGGCAAATAAGGAGAGCGGTCGCCCTCAGAGACTGCGAAAGCAAGCCAACGAGAACGATCGATAATAGAATGCGTTTTGTCCGGCTCTACCGGCAAATGTACGTGAACCAGCGGAACGCCTGCAGCCTTCGCTCGCTGCTTTTCGGTCGACCGAAGAACACATAAAACAAACCTGGCTCCTGTCCTCCGCGCTCCCCTCCGGAAACACAGCACGGCGCTGAGCCGAGCTTATTTCTTGGGGTTTTCGTTATGCGTGTTTCCGGAGTACTACGGACGCGCATTATTTATACAAGCAGCGTAACCGCGCCGAGTTGTTTTCTTTAAAATTCTGCGTTCCTTTTTTTCTTTTGCTGCTTTTTCTTCCGACGCCACAAAAATGTCTTCATCTATAAGACACCTGGCGAATCTGTTGTTTTTTTCTTTCCGTAATTCGCTTTTAATTCTAGTGTCTGGGAACGTTTTCCAGCCTTGAGAAAAAACAGCCTAATGTGATACTACGCGAGCAAATATATTGCAAATATTTGTTCCATAAAACAATTATGGCCCGTTAAATGCTTCACTGAAGAGCTGTGATTTTTGTTACTTATGTGCAAGTATTACGTACGACAAAGGGAGCAAATAGTTTTTTCTCGGGCGTTCGTTTCTACAGCTGCTGTACCACACACTAACACTTGACACATTATTAGTAAGCGCCAGACTCTGTCAGTAGTCTCGAGGAAGTTAATTAAACACCTAACCTCCTCTGCTTCGTCCGGTCAGAAATTGGATGGTAATCTTTGGAATAGTAACTAAAATGATGGTTCTTCTACGCGTCAGATGTATTCAAATTACATAGCATCGTTCTGGCTTCGTGGTTGCAGAAAATTAGCCAATTAGACTTATTTCCTGCTTCCTATCCCGGAGAGGGGAACTAATGGTTCTCTCGCGTTGGCGAATTTCACCAACTGAAAAAGGCGTACGAATTCGTGTACGTGAAAAATGAAAAATAATTAGCGAAACGAAGTAACGATACGCGATGTTAGGCGAGTCGCACAGATTGCAGAAACAAGACAAGAATTTAATTCAATGATTAAGTGACAATACGTAATCTACGCAGAAAAATATATGAGTTTCTAAAATCCAGTCATATTTCTTGTGCCTGCTTTCAGTGTCACCCACCAAACAAAATGTGCATTAGGATAATTCATCTCTGCCTTCGGATAATTCATCTCATCACTTTCAGAAATGAGCCGTCCACCATCATTTTTCTTCTTGGAGATTCAATACCCACTCGCAAATGACGACCTCAGCTGTTGTTGAGGTGTGCATTCCTAAGTACAGAAAGTATGGCGATCTCATTACGCAACTGTTGTTAGTCCTTTGGCTTGCTCATTAGGGTCACGATTACCTCACGTTGGTTGTAATTAAAAAACTGAGAGGGGTACAGCCTCTGCCCATTTATGGGCGTATCGTATGGTTACGCACATAAAACGAAGACGGTCAGGCCGTCCGCGATGTTCAACTAGCTCTAAGTTCGTGTCATAGACAGTTTCGATAAATCGGCTTATCGTCGCAAATCATTCATCACAAACAACTAAAAAATATTAAAAAATCACGAATTTAATAGTTCTGTACTCAATGAAATTTAAAAATCTCATGTGTCTTAGATACAAATTTAAAAGAAAAAATGGCAATGGGGCAGCCGAAAGGCAAGGGTAAAACCACACATGTCGTATACTAAGACCAAAGTTATTGGTACTCATTCTGTGCAGTAGCTTATACTCGTCTCAAATACAATATATCAACTGGATTTCGTGCCTTGCTGAAGATTGCAAACATATTTCGAAGTCTTAAAAACAATTTATAGAACATAATGTTCCGTTTCGTTGATAAAGGAAGCCTTACAACTTATAAAATCATTCTTCTCCCGAAATATCAAGACTGATGGTGATATACACGCACATATTTTCACCTATTATTTGAAACGATTACTCAATATTATAGAACTGAAACCTCATAAACATTTCACCAAACAAAAAGTCGAAATGCAGAAAATTCGAGAAAAATACGTATTTTCAGTCACTGAAAATTCAAAAATTTAATGAATATGACTCACGTACCAAAGAATTTACTGTATGTGTCCTATCCTTAGAACAAAAAATTGGAGTAGTTTTTAGAAAATCTGGTTATGTACTTGTGGTCAATTTTCTCGCGTTCACTTAAAATAATACTAACCTTAATACTAACCATACGAAAAAGAAATAGGAAATGATTTAGAGGAAAAATTGCATTAAGAAAAGAAATTATATCTCTATGAAACGTAGTGATAGGAGCGCGATTTTTTTTGTTTTCTAATTTTTTAAATAGCAGAGGTAGTATAGTTAGACGAACTCTGCTTTATTCGAGCAAACAATGAAAGAAAAAATCGGAGCTGTTTTCGAGAAAATCTTGGGAATGTATTTTTTCCAATAGTCACGACTTAAGTAAAAATTACGCGAAAATAATTAATATTTTCAACAAATTGTACATAACGTTATATACACATCTAATATTTAAGAACAAATTTTCTTCAGAAACAATATCGTCAATAACGTAGTTCTAGGAAGGTATCGAAAATTTGTTTACTTTTGCAATAATAAAAAATTTCAGGGGGTTGAAAGAAAATAAGAACTTCTATTCAAGCAGAGGAAAAAGGTGTAACAATTTTCGAAACAAAATTTAAAGTGTCCTATGTGCTTAATTTAAAACAAACCCATAAATTAAGATATCCGTTTCGACTTCGCGGGGACGCGTCATGGGTCAGATTGAGATAGCAATAAAATAAAAATATCATAGGGGCCGTCCGTAAATACACAACGCAAATTTGGAGTATTTTGAATATCAACTCTCCCCCCTGTAACACACCCGAAACGCGCGCTTGACCCCCCCCCCCCCCACACACACACACTTATAATCACTCAACGCACTATAGTGAGATCAGTTGATGCCCTGAGCCACCTCAGCCAATATTCTTGATTGGAAATTTTATACTTAACTTCGCGATTGCCCTATTTCTCCAGCTCATCCTTGATATTCCTGATGACTGAGTTTACAAGCAATTTGTGACAGCCAGACCTTCTAGTGGAGTGATAAACAAACGCCCATATAAATCATATCCCATCACCCTCGCCGTTGACGCTCGCGCCATCTGCAATGCCTCACCTGCGAGCCACCTCAGTCGGCTGGCCAATGTGTTTAATGCATATGCAACACGCAATGTCTAACTTTTGATTGAAGCACCGCCCCGTCACACGAGAACGAGACGAATATTCGGCGCTGACCGAGAGACACGCTTCCTCAATTCAAATCTCCAATGGCTTTCAGATGTGTTATGAATATGCGACACGAAAGTCTAACTTTTTGGTTTGCAATTGTAATGATCGAATACCGACAAACTCATCTGCGTCGAATAATTTCATATCAAATTTCCCCAGAGTGGATGAGTTGGAATATTTTTCCAAGGTATTAATGATCTATATTAAAGCTCGCAATGGCTACAATTTACAATTTAAAGAAGAAAATTGTTGCTTAGATTCATGTGTTTACCATTCAAAATAAACACGTATTTGAGCGTTGGCGAGGAGGCACATCAATTCATTAGTGTCTAATCAGCGATCGTAACATGTTTCGAGAACGTCGAACAGTGCCTACGAATCCAATCAAGAATGTAGGAATAACTATCTTCCTAGAATATTGCTTTTTCTTATTCATTTTTATTCACTGTACCTGAGCCTTCGCTTATTTCGACGGATAGCACACAATTTAATGGGGAAATTATAATGAATACGAGTAATACATGATGGATAAGTGAAAAAATGAGAGGTAGGTGACACAGGTATACCCTCAGGAAACAAAGCAAAACAGATTCGTTGACAAAAAAAAGTTCACATGAGATCACAGATACCTGCACAGACACACAGAGTATTGGCTCGCTACCAAACGCACCCCTCAACGTCCGTCGAGAAATCAATGAACGATCTACCCCTGAGAAACCCCACCATTACGAGCAACATCATTGTTGACACATTTCGGCCAGAGGTGAACATCGCTGAGGAATCGCGACAGTTTGGTGGTGGCCCGTCACGTCACACACGTGAACTACAACTACATACATCGAAGAATCTGACCGCAACTGGTCCGACCTTCGTCATTTTCCTTGACGTAGAGAGGAGGCAGAGAGCGAGAGAACTCGCCCTGCTGCGGCACTTAGTGCCTCGCCAACAACAAGCCGTCCGCTTCCTGGGCAGGCGCGGAAATAAAAATATATTGTACAATTTAATCTGCGGAAACGCCGCCGAGCAACAATAAAGCGCGCCGAGCCGCACCGAAGGAGAAGGGGTGAGGGCGGGCGGCGCGGAAAGAAGAGACGCGCGCTGGGCGAAGCGGCGCACAGTCGCCCATTCACCTCGATGTGGACGGACAAAACGTTGGACTGCCGGCCTGGATAGCCGAGGTCGCTAAGGCTGAAGAACCGGAGGTGTCTCGTACCTGAAAAGCTCCGGGTTCGAATCCCGCCCGGGACGTGGATGTTTGTCTGTGTCCGTATACCTAACCGTTACTCCTAGTGGTACTTACAGTCGTCGCTATATGAATTTAGTAGTTGAAAAGTGACCTTAAGTAAGTTTTTAAAAAAGTTTGACGGGCGAAATATGGAATGTGTTCTTTCTTACTGTTCTCAGTTTTCGACTCAGTATTTTATTAAGAAGAGATCTATTACCGAGGGCAAAATGCTCCCTAAAAGAACACAAAGAAAGGAACGAGTTCTAGAATGGATATTGAAATCTTAATTAACAGCTACTCTGATTTCATTCACCTCGTCATATTCGATCTTCACCTACCATAAGTTACTATCAACAGATTTAAACTCGAATTTCTAATACTACATAACGACTGGCAATATTAATCTGAAGGAACTTTTGGAAGTATCAGGAGTATTGACAATTTACCATGAACTAAAAAGAATAACGAGAATAGGAATGAAAATCGCTAACAAAAACAATTCTTTGCATATTTTATAAAATTTGCAATGATCTAACCCACACGCCAATGGCACCAGCCATTGTTATATTTCCCCAGTAAGTTTTAAGTGAACAATATTTTTTACGTAATTATTTCGTATCGAAATTTATTGTTTAAGGACCATATTTTCGATGGTTCCATTAATTGGGGAACTTGAAGGTTATTAGAAAAACTTTACGAAAACATTACATTGAATTGTTTTAAATAATGATATGATACGAGCGGAGACAAAAACGAGGGGCATTTTCGGAGAATAGTCCAAAATACATATTTTTTAAATTCCAAATTGAATTTTTTACCGTAAACAAGAGTAAACGTGCATGATAGGCTCACAAGAGTTCTACAACACGTATCATTGCGAAGAGACTGATAAATGTACAGGATCAAGACGAGTAGATACAATACAAGCATTCTGGATGTCCTTATTCAAAATGCGACAAGTATTAACGCTAATGTGTGAACTACATACCTACAATTAGTTTTCACTCTCATTATTCCCTTAATAGAAAGGTTCGTAATTATTGCAGAACAGTAAAGTTGACCGTTTTGAAAATATGTCTGTTTTCAATTTTACCTGCGTTGCCGTATCCTAAATGGAAATCCAATTTGTAAGTCTTCGGAAATATCCGAAGAGTTATTCAATGTTCTAAGAGCCGCAAGGGGTTCGAGGCAGAAACAGTGTGGCAAGAATCACGGAAGAGCCGTATGGGACAATGCGGCTACGATGTGAGATGCCCCAGGGCTCGGGAAAGAAGGCGTGTAACACGTGACTCACGAATGAAAAAGTTTCTCTGAACACGCGGAGACGAGATATGGATCGTAGAGCGTCTTTTAACATGTAACATCAGATAATTCCTTACGAAAGAAATGAACACTTAAAAAAATGTTTGCGTGTTTTCGTGATTGCTGCATCACAGAATTCTCATCAGCTGCATCAGAGAATTCACATGAAGCTCATTTCGTTCTCACTCTTGAGGCGCGTTAAGACGTCAGCTTTGTTGCACCTCTTCCCCGGAACTATCTACGTTTTTTGACACATCTTTTTAAAAAAGAAAACCAAAAACACGTTGGAAGTGATCGTTTGGCATTGAAATAACGATGAAAGATATATCGAAATGTTTCATGCTGGAAGGCCACAAACAGTTAATAAGTCACGAACTAAATGTCAATCTTTAATCCTTGGTGATCTTGGTTAGTGCTTTCAATAACTCGTATTTCATTAATTGCAGTAGATGGTTTTTTCTCTGTGAGACCACTGGTTTGCGAAAAACCGCCGATGGCAACTTTGGTGAAATTAGGAAACAAGATGTAGTTCATTACACTTGCGATGCAAAAGACCAAACATTACAATAAAAGCAGAAAGACGTTTATTACACCAGCCTTGACGCATCGAGTACGCAATGAAGCGCACTATCAAGAGCGAGAGGCGCTGACAGAAGATTCGTCAACAGGTGACGGCGGCGAATGATAGTGAAGATGCGGTAATGACGCGGTAAGTGACAATGCAGCAACAACTCGTTTACGGCTGAGACGGCTGCGCATGCCAACAGAGGATGGTGGCAACGAGTGACAGTGACGAAGAGCGATGGTAGCTGCAGCGGGATGCAAGCTGCGAGCACGCACAGTGGCAGCGACCCGCGGCGGCGACGGCTGGGGAGAAAGGTCAAAGCGCCACGCTACTTTATGGCGGTACTCCCGGAATGCATGAACAACGAGGAGCCGAGCCACGTTAATGCCATCCTTCATTTTTTATCTTCCCGATAGATATTTAATGTTCTTTATTCAACCAATAGCGCGCCTGTTAGCTGAAATATTAGTATGTGTTCATCCGCTGTCGTAAAATGATAACGGTTACTGCACTATATTTCACAGTATTTATCTGGCATCGTTTACACGGAAAGAAGCGTTCAAGAATTTTCTTTCATGCATACCGTTCTGCAAGTTAGCAGCAGCACATTCACAACTTAACAGTCTTCAGATAAAAAGTACGTGAGAAACAGTATTTTTAAACATATCCAACACAAATTCAGCACTGCAACCCTTTATCGATTTTTATTCATTCAAACAAACACGATGAAACTACCAACACGCGGCGTAGCTAAAAAAATGGAAACTATTACATATTTCATTCGACATTATTTATACAGTAGCTTAATTTAAAATAAATTCCATGAACTTCACCGCAAACTGCTCAACTAAAGTAAAACTAATAATGAGAGCCGCACGTGAAGTTCAGGTACAGGGCAATAAAAAGGCACACAAGGAATCCCAACATCCATAAACAAAATTCTACAATTCCACAACAATGTGCTTAGTAAACTCAGGACTCCCTCACTATATGCGCACAAAGAATTTTCACATACATTTATTTTTTAACTCATCCTTGCATACCTCACACAAATTGCGACACAGTTTTTTCGAAACCTATCCAGAGTTCCCGTCTCATCCCACTCCAAAATAGGTCTTAACCAATCTTCAAAATCTCGCGTACATAATCGATTCTCTTTCCCCTACTTCGACCGCAAACGAACGAACATAAGATTACGCAATCAATAATCCCTCAAGCTGTAATTTATCAAAGTTCACTCAACTCTTAAATATCAATATCAAACATAAATATTTCATCCCATTCATGAGAAATTGTCATTGCTACCAGCTTCGTGGGACCTAGTGAATTAAATTCCTCGCTCCAAACAACTGAAATGCAAAAAGATAATGTTGAATTTCCTACCAAATTTTGCAATAGAAAAACTTAAGAAAGGAATCGGGAAGACGGAAAACGAAGAGAATATCGCCGGGCAAGAACTACAAATTAGGATTTGGGATGAAGGAAAATAGCAAGACGCAATGCACACGAAACGTATGCTCTACCGCAAATAGAAATCAAGTGCTCAAGGACTTGAAGCTCATTTAAATGGGCACACCATCTGAAAGATAGGAAAACAGAAAGGATGTCACGCAAGTCAGAGACGCTAAAGAATGAAACAAAGTCGGAAGTGCAGCCAAAGGACTGGAATTAGCATGGCAGTGGGTCCACCGACGACAAAGAGATAAGGAGGCAGAGGATGGCAAGCTGGACAACAGACAGAGGATATCCCATGCGAGGGACGCACTTTACACGATAACACGGAAACCGACGACGTGAGAGCAAATCCGTCCGGACAGCCGGTGAGATCTGAAGGGTTAAGCAACAAACCTGGCCGAGGGGAAGAGGGGGAGTCGACGGGCCAGGCCGTGGGGCGGAGGAAGGGGCCAGGCGGGCGACGCGTTATCAGCGCCGCTAACAGCCCGCCGGCCGCGGCCGCACGCTAACTAAACCGCGCGGAATAACGAGTACCTGGTCGCGTTGCTCTCCCGTACCCCCGCCCCCACCCCCCGCGGCGCGCCTGCCGCGGAAATGAAATTTTTACGAGCGCGGGTGGGTTGCGACCGCGGTCGCGCTCTGCGGCCGCCGCCCACCGCGCCGCGCCGCTCCGCCCCGCCCCACCGTCGGAACCCCCTCCCGCCACCCTTCGCGCCGTTATAAGGGAAGTTGTCGCGAAGCTTTCGATATTTGCTTGTCAGGATTGATAGTGTGCGGGGACAACACTGCTAATTCGCTAATGTGTATCATTGCAAGAAAATCTGGAACAGTGAAGACTTTCTTGTTGTATATCAATAACAATTCGTCAGTCAAAATTTGAAGGTTTGATCATCTTCGTTAAAAAAAATCGATACGTTTTAATAGCAAAACATTAATGCTATTCCTTTACTACTAGCTAAATATCATAAATTCTAAATACAATATTTTATTAAATTTGAAATATATTATAGCTCATTTTTATTGTTGGCTTAATACGTTCGACATTATTATATTTTATAATTGTATTTCAATTAAGTACTTAATTTAATACATTTAAATTAAGTAAAATGAATTAATGCCCAAAACTTTTAAATTCCGAATTTCAATTACTATACAATGCATCATTTAACGCACTTACCTATACCAACCAATACTGCAAGCATCAATTCTTTTGCATCACCGTAGTGACTTCAGTTCTTCTACATATCTGAAATACCTTACTGAAAGAAGTATCACGTCTCTATCTTTCGACTGTTTCTTCCCGATGTATTCTTGTCGGCACTTGCTCTCCTTGCTCTGCCGACATTCTCCACGATATGACTGTCTATGGTAGCGGTCCCAACTTTTTTCCCTTAAGAGCACATACTATAATGCCAATGATGCGGCGGGCACCATTAATTTTTTTCAAGGTATATTTATGGTTGGACATTGGCAATAATACACAAAATGTGCAAAAACAATGTTTAATTAAAAATATACAATTTAAAGATGAAAATCGTTGCTTATATCTTTTATGTAAAGTAAATTGGCAATATTTATTTACATTAATGACGCGACGATCTTTAGTGAATATCTTACTTCACACATGTTTACATAAAGGAACATGGGTCTTTGCTGCCAAAATAAACGTTTAACCAAAATTCAAATACTTCTCCAAAAGTGAAAACCTGTACAATCGCACAGCGCCGCGGCGGCTTTTATGTGCAACGGGCACATCGAAAACGGTTCGTGGGCGCCATTGTGCGCGGGCATAGGGTTGGGGACCCCTGGTCTATGGTTTTCCCGTAACTTTTGAACGGACTTCCACGCATGGGGCAATTATTAGACGTCCTATCCTTCAATTTTCGTCGGACATTGTACGACGTAATTCACAGAAGTCATTTTTCTGCACTCGTGCATGGAAACTACTACTTACATTCACTGTTTATTGAAAGTAAAATGTCACTTTGTGGTCCGCATACGGCAAAATAGCGTTTGCAGCAAGCATACCTCAAAGAAGTCATGGTAATACAAAACAACTAGGTACTGCAAATGAAACTAAACATTGCCGCAATTTGAATCCACACGGGTGCCATGCCGCATATTTGGAATGACCCACAGTATATACAAAAAGTTTCCACGAATTCCTACCAAAAAAATAAAGCACGCAACCCGTACGAAAGTGTTTTGGCGTACTCAGCTCAAAATGCCGGACTCGGCTCTAAACATCGCCTCGTCGTCAATATTTCTTTCGTACGCCAAAGACTCACTTTCTGTACCACCTACGTAAATAACGTTTAACCCTCCGCAAGTATATAGTATCTCATGGAAAATATTCTGGCTCCCAGTTGAAGCTTTTCCGGTGGGTGCGTCTCCTCTGTCGCGCCACGCTCTGGCTTCCGCGCTGCCCTCGGCGGAGGCGCGAGTGTTAACAGGTGCCGAGCGCCCGGCGCGGCGGTGCGTTCTAGTTACGTTTATTTCGCGATAATGAAGTGTGTTCCCGTCATTAACCTCCCGGCTTTATTAGTTCTCGGTCGGCAACACCGCTGCCGCCCGTGGAAGCCAATGGAACTGATATCTGCGTGGAGCGGCGGCGCGGGCGCTGTCTGCAAGAGACTGCCTTCCTTTGGGGTGGTGAAGATACAACGTGTCGGGTAATATACAGGTTTATATACCACATACACTATATATATATATATATATATATATATATATATATATATATATATATATACGCACACAATTCTACAGCTTTCTACTTTCCCGTATACACACGAATATACGGACTAATATACGTAGATATACGTAGGACAGGAAAAGTTATGAAATGCTGCGAAAAATCGTTTTCGAGATTTCAACAGAAATACATGTTGCGTGCAATATTTGCGATTTTAAAAAATAACAGAAACAATATTTTCTCAAAAACGGCTCCAAATTTTTTCTTTAAACTTTTGGTAGGATAGTGCTTAATGTACTCTATGAGATGACATAAACGCCATATTGCTCTTATCCTTTTGTGGTTTCAAATATTACAAAAATGTAATTTGTTTGACTTGTCTTGCTCGTCGTTCGTATATACATTAGCAACGATTTGTTCACATTATTGCATTCACGAGTGCCATTTTCTTAAAAATGGCTCCAAAGTTTTCAAAGAAAATTGCCATTTAGGACAAGGTTTTACTCTTCTTTAATATTCTTAAAGTAATATTTAGGTTCTACAATTAGGAAATAAT
>JAHLJT010008446.1:223015820-223191801 GCA_031308135.1 Acheta domesticus | reverse complement strand
TAAAAAGACCATTTAAAAGGGTCAATTTATAACTCATTTTAATGAAGGAGCTTACAGATAACTACTGCTTCCAAACCCTCTACGTCTAGCATCCCCCTTTTTCTTTCGACGGTTCTCTTACCCTCTTGTCATGGTAGACCAGCAGTAAGCATCTGTATGTCCCGGTGTATCTCCTCCTCCATAAAGGAATACATTTCCGGGTCTCTGCCAAATATCTTCACTTGCTTGTGTCATAGCTTGCAGTTCTACACGAGATCGCATAGCGGTTGCTATGGTTACTATGACGGATTGTGAGAGATGTTTCCCTTCGCTTCACACCTGTTAGTGCCGGTTCCAAAAACAGGGTATATACCGTAGTCTCCGTATCCGTGGAGTAAAGTTATCCTTCTGGTATAAGCATCTCATGCATTCTAAAAACGCAGTAGTTGGCAGTACTGAAGCACGAAATTGCAATGCTTTCTGGGTATTATCAACGTTACGTGGATAAGATTCGGAGCCATGAACGTATACGAAGACACCCGAGCGAACGGAGAGGTTGAGCTTGCGCCACTGGTGTCGCTTTGAGCCTTGTGCTCTCTCCAGACAAGTTATTTACATTAAAATAGCCCAATTAGCAAATAAATCAATGTATCTTACCGATATTTTAATTAACTGTTTATTATACATGTTTAAATAATCATATGTTTTATTTTCAAACTATATTTATTAGTATCTGAGAAAAAATTACTTTTGGTATTGCCTATTACTCCAAAATAAATAAGAAATAACCAAAATATTTTTTTAATTCTAAAAGTAATGGCTTTAGACAAAAAATGTACTATACTGGCGTTTGTCTCTTTCCTTTGTTCTCCGTCATTCTCGAATTCTATCACGTGAGATTGTCCGTTTTCAAGTTGGGCGAATATCTCTGCTTGCGAGAGCGGATATTGCTGCGATTAATTTACGCAAATTGAGATTTCAGGCCTGTGCGAACTGCTTTTGAAATTAATTTAGTTCTTAGTAGATACACGTAGTTAGAAACACCTTTCAAACCGATTGAGCAATGTTAAAAAGAATGATCTGTATCGCCCCAACCCTGCTTTTTCAGTACGAGTCAAGAGATCCAGTACAGAAACTCGAAAATCGTGGAAAAAGTTTACAAACAAAATTGGTGTAGTGATTTTCAGAGATAATTGTTTTCACAAAGGTCTGCAGAACGTGCTGTTACTTCTACAATGCAATTATCATGGAATATTTCACTATTTCCCCCTCTTCGGTTCTGCTGTCGCTCCTACTACCCGTGCATAAACAGAAAGAAGTTTTTCGAAATTTAAATCTACTTAATAAATTACTTTTACATGAGAGATTATCATGTTTGACAAATAGTGTTTCCACTACGATGCAAGTGTCCGAATTTTTAGAAAACAAACCATTTATAGTAAACGCTATTGATGCTATACACTTTGAAGAAGAGAAGAAAAAAATTTTGAAGAAGAAAATTATCTTCAAAAAATTAGCTGTCTTAATACTTTTATTTTTATTGCATTTTAGATTTTATAGCGTCCGTGACTTTACATTTAAAGTTGAGTGGTTCGTCGGTGGCAGTGATCAAATGTGCCGTGAAAACTATTCGTTTTAAATGTATAAAAAGGTAATGGAGTGCGCTATGGCTTTGATTCACATAACGCATGAGCAAATAAAATCATACCATAATGCAAATGTTTCAAATTTGTGCAAGATTCGAATTGGGGATAGCATTTCAACCCATGTGTCGCCACTGAAGGGAAAATGCAAACGATTTCCGTTCGTTAGATTTCCTGGGATTAGAATTCTAGTAGTTTAGATTCCGAAGCCAGATGCTTACCTATCAAACTAAGATTGTTCTTCTAGAGTTAAATTGCCTCAATAAATCCTAGTAAGCAGTGGTTCTAAACACATTAGATGCAAAATTTTCATGTAATAAATCAAAATTAAGCGAAAACTAATATATTTTAAAAAATCTACTTGAAATGATTAACGATCTTCATATTGAGTATCTAATAATCTATATTGAGTATCTAATATCTAAAAGAATCTAATAATGATTGGCATTAAAAATGTATAACAAATAATATAGTTGCCGGAGAGGGTAGAAATATTCGAATATTGCAATTTTCGAAAATGAAGTTTTAATGCACAGCTCACCTACACCAAATTAACAAGCACATTTTTCTCTAATCCAGTATAAAATGTAAAGAAAATTACTGGAGCTGTTTTTTCAAGACAAAACTTGATTGCGTATTTTACGTACACACGGAAATCTTTTTTTTTTTAATTGTTCTTGATGTCATTAAAGATCTTTGATCTTGATGTAGTATACTAAATATTCTCCATACCACATACATCAGGATAGGAGTAATTAATAAGTAAATACTGTGAAAAAGAGTCGAATAACTGCCACTATTAAAAATCTATAGTAATATGATTCATAAAGACAATACAATGAACAGTTAGACACAACTGTGTTAAATTGATATAAGCTCTTCCGCTTTACCCACAACATTCAAGAATATTTCTAATGGGAAAAATCTCCAAGTCCACAGCTATCTATGAAGATTCATAAGTCATCATTTTAAGATCGCAGTCATGTGTCTTCGAAATGATCGCATGAAGCCGTAAACAATATTGAGAAATACTGGCAGTCCAAACAAAGGAATTAAAAATTGCCATGTACAACAATCGATTGGTTTCACTTGTAGCCTATTATGTATATTCCCTTCCCTCTGTTCTGGAAATTACAAAACCATGAAAACCATGTTGAAATCAAGGTTTCAACACAGTATAGCAAACATACGCATATGCGAAAAAAGAATAAGCTTACGTATAGTAAAAAAGTAAATAACCATTTATTGTTAAATGGTATTAAATTTCATGGAACAGAGAACTGTATCGATGTTTCAAAACGCGCACGGTGGAATCATTTATCCCAATAAATGCTATTTCATCTGACAGTATTAAGTAGCTACCCAAATAATCGTTTGATACTTATACATTCATAACGAAAGTACAATAATACTTATTTTTTGGAGTTCGGTATGAAACGAGCATAATGTTATTTACGTGCGTTGGACGCATTTAGAAACGTAGCTTGGTATATCGGACTTCCGTTATCATAATGTACACAGTATTTCATCGATTTTGATTTCACCACATCCACTGTCCATTAACAATAAATAATAATAACAACAAAAATAAAGTAAATTTCTTATTGCACTAGTTTGTTAGTGTGAAATACTTTAAAGCGATACAAAAGTCCATTTAATTTTAAAAACCCTATAACTACCTTAAAAATGTGGATGTACATCAGAGTTCGTATGTTTAATCCGATGTTTCCTGACCTGTTCAGTGTTCGCATGTTGAGAAGAAGTTACAATAATTTTAGTTGTACTGTTGTTCTCAGATCACTGTAACTCCTCAACATGCAATCACTGAAAATATCAGAAATGTAGCCACGAAAAGTCTGAACTTTGATGTACATTTGCTTTTTTTAATGTAGTTATAATTTTTTAATTGACTTGTGTATGGCAAAGAAAGTATTTCAAACATACAAACATTTTATGAACACCGCCCCAGCTGCCCTCATCTCCACCGCCGCCGTCACACCGCTGTCGCTCCCACGACGCGGTGCGGCGGGCGGCTGAGATGGCGCGTGGCGTGAGGCGCGTGGCGCGGGCCGCGTGGCGGTGCGGGTGGTGCGGCGCGTGGAGAACGCATTCATGACGGCTGGCCGCGTACTGGCCACGCCGCTCGCCACACCCACGTCCCCCGCCCCCCTGGGGAGGAGAGAAGCGAAGGATTTGAAGCGCGTTCATTACAAATTGCGTACGCATTACTTGGGCACGGAGCGAGCACTGCGCAACACGAGACGCAGCAGCCGGTTATGGCCCTCCAGAGAAACGTTCCGCGGCCCGCGCGCTGATGAAACGCCGGCAATTGCGGCGAAGAGCGGCGTAATACTATCTTCTAGAGTTCTCAGCCTGCTAAACTCTTGCTGCTGCACTCTCTCTATCTCTATCTCTCCCTCTCGCTCACTTAACGTAGCTGCCCGCTTCGAGGTATTTGTGCCTCTCGCGAGGACTATTCAATGATACTAAGTGCGGAATTAGGCGCGCTTAAACGTAAACAATATAAGTTTAGTGCCGTTCAACACACCACTTTCCTTCCAGATCCCCTATCTGCGGGTGTACTGAAACTGCAGTGCGAGGAATGAAGTATCTCGTGCCGGGATGTCGTTTAATTATTTTCTCAAGATCTCATATTATATGTGAAGTTGGGTCGTAATTTCACGGGCGCCTTTCACGAGACGATTACCATAAGAAGTTTAGATAGTAAACTCCACGCGGGAACTGACCGTCAACTCCTGCAACGGAGACAGTCACGAGAACTTATGACAACAAATGACGGAGGAAATTAATCGCAGATCTTCAATTCAGTCACCAAAATCTATATGCCGTGTGTCATATTATCCAGCAATTTTTGAGTACTGACTTGGCATCACTTACTAAAGATTTACTATTTCTTATTTCATCACGTCGTAAATTACCGAGTAAAGATGTGACATTAACGGCGTAAATTTACGACGCAGTTATTGTCAAATTAATTCAGGTGACTCCCGTTGAGAGAGGCGCTTGGTCGAAGATCCAAAACTTGTTTATGACGATTCCACTAATACCTCTGATCCTCTGAAATTGCACACACACAATCTCGGCTTGCCATGTAACTAATTCCTCGGGCACAGACTGAGGAAACACGAACATCCGTCCAAATGATGTGATCCACGACTTCTGCCGTGTTGCTCCTACCGTTGTAGCGCTGCTTCCTTCTTGGAAAGCCGGCCTGTATCCATATGCGTCCGCACATTGCGAGGCGATCCGTCCAGAAAGCCACTCGATCGCCGACCGTGGCTTCTGCCGCTGCCCGCCGCGCCGCCGACATTTAGGGCGGTTGCCAAATGTTTCTGCCCCGCTGCGAACGGACCACGCCGCAGTGGCCGGAACGGCTGGCCACCCGACGTGACAAGGGGAGCGGATGTGAGACAGGGTGGGAAAGAGCACGACAGGGACGGGATGAGACAGGAGAGCACGGGCCTGGGAAGGATGATGAGGAACTGGAAGACAGGATCGGCGAAAATAAGTTAATATAGAACTGAGGTGAAATGGGAAGGAAAACTTCAATGTGAGACCTCCAGCGAACCTGCAGGTTCAATAAAAAGTCCGCATCGTTTAATTGCGATTCAAATTGTGGTCTCACAGGCAAAATATAGATAGTCTGACTATCAGAACATAGTTCCTCATAATACCATAAGAAATATATGAATTTGCAATTCGGAAAAAAGTAAGCAGAAAAACTCTTCGTAAATTAACACACGAAACAATACGAGAAAAAATACGCTTAAAATATTACATCGCCCCAATCAACCCCTATTTTCTAGAACTGAATTTAGAAAATCCTCAACACATTGGCATTCATTCAGATACAAAAGCATCCATTCAAATAAAACATGTCATATCACACAACTGCACATGCCTGTTCACATGTGTTTATAATACATTATGTGCCATTGTCTACGACAATAACAGTTTTCCCCTTTGTCGCGGTATTTCCAGCCAACGCAGACAAAAGCCCGGCATTCCGTACCTACAACCCGTGGATCCCGTTCCAGCAGCTCTCCGCCAATGGAGAGCTTCTGACGACATAAATCTTTGATTTCCAATCCGACGGGCCTATGCGCGGGCATATCGGCCGGCCAGAGTAGAGGTGGCGTCGCCCCGCCCCTCCTCCGTCCCTCCAGCCACCGTGTCGCCTCGGGCCGCTTCGCGCTTCCCTTCCCGGAACGCCGACTGGGGGCTGCCGGCCGTGCGCATTGCGATCGCGTCCGCTCCGCCGCAAGCACAGCGAAGCACGTTCCGTGCCGGGGTAGTGAAAGCGCGCGCGGGCACGTTTGAAAAAGCTCACACATCCGCAATCGTTTGCTAGAAGCTGCTAATGTGTGCATTTTCCTTTCCATTTCCCTTGTTTTTCCCCCACTTTTGTTCGTTTTCTTAATTGTTTGTGTAAGCAGTAATTTTCTAAGGAGATATGAAGTTTGCGCAAATCTAGTTCACAGAGAAGGGCATTATTGACACAAAAACCCAAAAATATTTAAATAAAAAATTTAATGGCCGCCTAGGGGGAAGCTTAGTAAAATAGTATGAGCGGACACCCATAAAAGTTCCGAGGTTTCCCCTGATGGATAACTGAGGTGAGCGGTGAGAGAAGGAAGAGCGGCGCGGATTGACTGGAAGGAAATTATTTCAGTGAGACTTCAGTGAGATTTCATAAGTGTCGGTTCAATCACGAGTGTTGGTAATACGTGGAATGCAGCGAGAAGCGGACTAGAACCGTGCAGTGTGCATGGACAACACCATTGGCGGGGGGGGGGATAATATATGGTATGTTCGACAAGGCTCCTCGATAATGTTTCTTTTCCACCGAATTGCCCTCTCGACCCACTCTCATTGGCTGGTGAACTCTAAGCCAGCGGAGACTGCTAACCAGAATTAATTAATTACCGCACAAAGTCCAGAAGCCTGTACCATATGGAACGCCAAGAAATCACAGTGTATTTAAGAACTTCAAATAGCATGACTGTCTCGATTTTACAAGAAAGAAGAAATAGTGCAGAATGAGAACTGCGAAAACGCATGATAGTGTACGTGTTCAGGACAGAATAAGGTATTGCCGAGATGTATCACGATGAACATGAACACTGGTACTGTTTAAAATTAAATATATCCCTAGAAGCCGGACATTTATTATATGAGCTGTAAGCAAAATAGACATTAATTTTGTGCCTGTAAGGGAAATTCAATGCCACGTGAAACAACTAATGAATTTCATACTGTCAGTGGAAACTTACTAAGTGAAAACTGTGGTCTTTCATACTGTCAGTGGAAACTTACTCAGTGGAAACTTACAGTGAAAATAATAATAATAATAATAATAATAATAATAATAACAATAATAAGCCGGCACCATGGCGCACACGGTTGCGGCTGCTGTCGTCTACGCCGAGGAAGCTGCAGATTCGAATCCTGCGTAGGCATGGTCGTACTTATGATTATTCCTTCACCAGCCACTATCATCCAAACCTCAGATTATTCATAATTCAAGGCAAAACAATCTTGTTTTATCATGGGATACAGCCGTACAATGCTGATCCCCATAATTACGCACGTTAATCTCTCCGGGGCCTCGGAAGATAACGTGTAGCGTGGTCATAAAATGGCCGATACGCAAATAATAATAATAATAATAATAATAATAATAATAATAATAATAATAATAATAAAAATTCAAACTGATCGCACGATAGCGGCAAACAAACCGGATATAGTCATCCGGGATTTGGAGAACAAATCGTGTTTACTTGACGATGTTGCTGTACCTTGCGATCAAAACGTCGTTACCAAGGAGGCAGAGAAACGTCTTAAATACAAGAGTTAGGAAATCGAGATCAGCCGAATGTGGGGCGTAAAAGTACAGGTCGTACCGATAGTCATCGGAGCTCTGGGATTTGTTCCGCGAAATTTGTGTAAGAACTTGGCTAAACTCCCAGGTCGTTCAAAAGATTGGGAGGTGCAAGAAATTGCTTTACTTGGAACAGCCCACATTTTGCACGAAGCATTGTAGAGGCACCGACAGTCCCTAGATCTGCTCCTTAGATAGGTAGTAGCAACCTGGAGTAGATTTTATATTCAGCCGATTTTATATTCTACATCTTTAGTCGTGATGTAGTGGAATAATAATAATAATAATAATAATAATAATAATAATAATAATAATAAAAGATCAATCATTTATGTGGCTTAAAAGGGGAAGAATGAGCCAGAATCGGAAGCACTTATAATAGCTGCCCAAGACAAGCCTTGAGAACACGACATTATGATAAAGCGGTTCTCAAAATTTCCCAAGATGATAAATGCCGCATTTGCTGGAGCAAGTAGAAACCATTGATCATATTGTCTCAGCTTGTCCATCTAGCAAAGACCCGAATACCTGAAAAGACATGACAGGTGTGGTAGCTACCTCCACTGGCAGATCTGTACCGCCCTCGACGTTCCAAACACATGCGCCAAGTGGTACGAACACTCACCGAAACCGGTGACGTCTGTTGGATTGTGTACGATATTGTACGACCAACAAATTCAAACTGATCGCACGATACGGCAAACAAACCGGATATAGTCATCCGGGATTGGAGAACAAATCGTGTTTACTTATCGATGTTGCTGTACCTTGCGATCAAAACGTCGTACCAAGGAGGCAGAGAAACGTCTTAAATACAAGAGTTTGGAAATCGAGATCAGCCGAATGTGGGGCGTAAAAGCACAGGTCGTCCCGATAGTTATCGGAGCTCTGGGATTTGTTTCGCAAAATTTGAGTAAGAACTTGTCTAAACTCCCGGTAATTCAAAAGACTGGGAAGTGCAAGAAATTGGTTTATTGGGAACAGCCCACATTTTGCGTAAAGTATTGTAGAGGCACTGATAGTCCACCGGATCTGCTCCTTAGGTAGCTGGTTGCAACCTGGAGTAGATTTTATATTCAGCCGACTCATAAGATCTTTAGTCGTGATGTAATGGAAAAATAATAATAATAATAATAATAATAATAATAATAATAATACGAAGGAGAAAATATAAAT
The DNA here is from genome assembly GCA_031308135.1 of Acheta domesticus. Classification (NCBI taxonomy): domain Eukaryota; kingdom Metazoa; phylum Arthropoda; class Insecta; order Orthoptera; family Gryllidae; genus Acheta; species Acheta domesticus. The sequence continues at coordinate 223,183,098 of JAHLJT010008446.1, read as the reverse complement.
ATTAATGGCAAGACTTCAGCAGTAAAGCCTACTTTCTCGCGAGTTCACTATAGAGTACAGTTGTGCCTCGGGGCAGTTTACTGATTTTCAAATTCGTATAACGTATTAATAAGCTGTTTGAACCTTTCAGGAAGTAATACAACTTTTAATTAATCTTTACAAAACTAATGATTGCATTAGGTGAAAGTTTAGCAGTTCGGCCTGATATAACAAACAGCCTACACTGCTGCAACAATTTCAGTCATTTAAGCTATTTAGAATGTTCGGGTTGCGAATCTTTAAATCCTGAAGCCTTTATTCATCGTCTTAAAGATTAAAATTAATTTCAATTACGGTGTGTTTAAGTGCATATTTTTGGTTGCTTGCATTGGTTGCAGGGGCTAAATCCAACAAAATATTGTTCAGCCGAATGCATCCGAAGTCCCAGGCCGCGGGGCCCGTCGCGCGGCCTTCGTGCTAAATAGGGCGGGTCCGCCAATAAACGCTGGAGCAGCGGGTAAACGAATGAAACGGAGTTAATTGTTTAAGCGAGACGGATCGCGATACGGCGGTGGGGTCGTGTTTCTACAAAGTGACACAGCAAGGTACACACTCTGCCACACTGCACGCCCATCCACATTGCGAGCCAGTCGGGGTTTAGTCAACGCAATAAACAAGGGAATGACCTGATCGTTTGAAGAGGACGTTCCTCTCTCTTGCTACTACATTTTCCCCCTGTTCTCTCTTGAGCGGTTTACGTTTAGCTTCCATTCTTCATTCTTTCCTGTATGAATCCTTTTGTATTATTTAATTTTCAACTTCCACCTTACAACTCTACCTCATCTCCCTGCTTTGTTGAACCGAACATACAAATGTAAATGGAAAGAAGATTCAACCCAAATTGATCATTAACGGTATGAAATACGCAGTTTTCAGATCTAAAAATATAATACTCTGGAATTCTCCGTAGTTCCAGAGTATCCAAAACCACTGACTTCTTTCAAACGGCCCGGGGCATATAGTATTCTTTCGATCTCTGCGCGCATTCCAAATTAGTAATGTAGACGTAATGTAGAAATGTAGTAAAGTAGAAGTAACGCAGTAATAATACGAACCAGATTCGATGACGGTTGCAGCAGCGGCTACTTCCCTATTGTTGCCAGAACGGCATTTTGAAAGTTATAATGGACGTTTGACATTTTCTTTTTACAACACAGCGAAAATATAATAATAATAATAATAATAATAATAATAATAATAATAACAAAAACTACAATGCCAATTAACAGAAGTAATTGGAGGTGCCTATTGGGGGAAATAAAACTTAATTTACTGCCTAGCGGCCAATGACATTCTGAAAATTGTTGATGAATCTTTGAGAAATTGAACGAAAGCCATATAATTAACAAATTCGGATCCTTTCTATAAAAATAAAAATAAAAGAATTATAAATACGGAACATAGAAACGAATGCATTTTCAAAAAGCAAGAAACTTATTTGCACACTGGTTCTTTTTAACGTATTAGAAACAACACACTTGAAACAACAGCAAGGGGATTCCCTTCAACACGCAGTTCGCTCTCTATTTCTTCGTCTGCCGAGACCATCTCTACTTCTTGCTCGTTCTGTTCCACCCACTTTCCGCCTTACACCGATCGCCGCACAAAGGGAGCCCGGAACCGGACGGAAAATACAATGGCGGCAATCGAAGACCGGTGGCCGGGGCGGATGACCGACGGCCGCTGCGGGCGGAGATCGGGCGACCGGAAGCGCGTCGGGGCGGGGGCGGAGGGGAGGATGCGGAGACTGTGATCCGCGGGGTCGTGCCGGATACGAGTCTTCTCCGCTCGTGTGGCGCTTCCGATTGCCGCTCATTCGGAGGATGGCAACATGACCGCAGCACGCGAAACCTGCAAATAAATCCGTTCGTCAATCACGATGGCGCAAGCGATTGCCGCTGCATCCATCGGGTCGCTGACGTTGCATTACGCGCTGAAAGAGTAATTTTGTTTCCACTATCGAATTGAACGTCCTAACACACCATTGTAATAGATCGTAGTTTTTTCATCCGTTACACAGTGACATAGAAAACCGCGATGGTTATATGTTTTTGTTTATTTTTGCGCCTCTCTTCAAACACTGAACACAGTGGTACTTGTTTTATGTTAGCATGTAAATAAACATTTTAGATGGAAAATGGAATTGGAGGAGAATTGGTTTGGTAGAGTTTTGCTCTGTTTAAGTGCCTTCCTTATGTGATTATATATGGAAGGAAATGGCCCTCGGCGGCTCGTTGGTTAGCGTGCTCGCTTTCGACGATGCAACCCCGGGGGTCGATTCCCGGTCGGGGCAAAGATTAACTGTGCGCTTTCTTTGCAATGTCTCAGGATCTTCTGCTATGTGAAGATGAGAAAGCTCACTTCTCAGGTTGAGAAGATCAGAGAAACGGAGTAGTGATGGCTATGTGCTAACCACATGAACCCCTTAACCCATGGTCGCAATGCCGGGACCCTGCTCGTAGACCTTAGCGCGAGCTGTTGTGCTAAAGTATATACATACATACATACATACATACATACATACATACATACATACATACATGTGGAAGGAAATAAATTCTCTTTCTCATCAACTCAACACTAAAAAGTCTAATGAAAAAAGAGGAGATGTGACAAACGCATTTTCAATTTTTAACGTATTAATACCAGTCCATACCGTAAAAGGAAAATGGCGGTTTCTTTTCATCACTCCTTGTTGCAGAGCAAAACAAATTACATACCTCTCTACCTTCGCTTCATTTTCAACCCTTCAGCTCCGTCATCGAGGGATAAAAACGAAAATCGGTCGTCTGGACTGCTTCGCGTCCATATCTCATCCTGCCATTTTGAAGAAACGTTCTTCAAAGGTGAACTTCAGAGAAATAAGGTTATAAAAATACTATATCCGAATAATGGAAACGTCAAATGTTTAGTAGCAACAGACACGAGAACACTGGAGCCACAGAGTACAAGCCAACAAAAGCAATTTTCCGAGAGTGCGTATTAACTACTGTCACAGCAGAGAAACTGACATGCAAATGAACAAAAGTATTTCATCGGCGCACCTAGAACAATACCGAGGGCTCCGCCGCCACTCTATAATTGACCTCCAGCATTCCCTCGGAAACATCAGACCAATTCAACTCAATTAAACTCGCCTCGACAATCCCGGCTGGGGGCGATCTGAAATACGTGTCGCGCGGACCGCAATCCCTTTCTGAACAAGTGCCGCGCGCGTATTTGCATAGCTGCGGACACGACGCGGACTTTTTCTGCGCGCTGCACGCGCGTGCGTGAACATCCGCGCTTGCGCGAGGGAACGCGCGAGCGCGCGCGCGCCTGGGACGCGGCCGGCTGCGAGCGCACCGTGCAGACACCAGAGGCGAACCCAGAGCCCCGCGGCGACGGTGGTGGCGGCGGAGGCAGCAGCGGTGACAGGGGCAGCAGGGTGACGGCAGTGGCAGGGAGGCGGCGGGGCCGGCAGCAGAAGGGGCTGGGTGTAGTGGCGGGGGGGTGGCGGGCGCGGGAGGGGCGGCAGTAGGGGCGGCGCGGCAGGGGTGGAGGCAGCGGCGGCGGCAGGGGCGGCGGTGGCAGAGAGGCGCCGGGGCGGCAGCAGAAGCGGCGGCAGCGACGGCGGGGGCAGCGACGGCGGGGGCGGCGACAGCGAGGGCGGGGGCGACGATGGCGAGGACGGGGGTGGCAACAGCGAGGGCGGGGGCGGCAAGGACGGCGGCAGGGGCGACGACGGGGCCGCCGGCGGCGTGAGCGGCGGCGGGAGGGCGGGGGCGGCAGCAATGGCGGGGCGGGGCTGAGCTGGCGACCGAGCGCGGCGTCCGACCGCCACCGCAGGAACATCCCGCGCGGTCTCACGCGCTCGTTTGTCCTCTCACGCGCGCCTCCCGCCGCCGCGAGGCGTGGGGACGACGATGCGGCGGGTGGACGCGAGCGAGAGCGTTATGAGTGCAGCCCGGCAGTTCGGGCGTTTGTTTCGTCTAAAACTGCCACTCTAAAGGGCAGTTATTTTTCATTAAATAGACACAAAAAGGGATTAATTCTAGAAAAAATACGTGTTTAAAAAGGCAAGCAAAATGAGGACAAATATGCTTTAAAACTATGGTATACATTTAAAATACTCTCTAAAAGTATCAAAGGTGATATGCCATATTTAGACGTGATATTGGATACCTTGCGGGCGACGACAGCCTGTAGTCATCTGTGAAAGAAGTCCAACACTGGTTGCTGGTTGTAGACCCCTGTCGTATCGTTTCTGCTTTACTGCAGATGTTTTTACACTTGCTGTTCCTAGTGCCCGAGATCAACACTTTCTATCTGAAATTGTGCCTCCACTTGAAGAGGAAAAACGTGAGAATGTCCATGTGTACTCCAGTCTTGCAGGCAGGTATCCAGTTTAACAAGAAAGATGCCAGGAAAAACGAGGAAAATAATGACGGAAAAGGAAGAAACATTTTAAAAAGGGCAAAATATTTAAAATAAGCAAGGCAAAATGAAAACTTTCAAAACAATTCCAAAAAAGCGATTAAGTGATTCCTTAGATTAAAAGTCTTCAAATAGTAACAAAAAGTATAAGACGTGTTGCCAAACTTCCGGGCTGCAAATATGAATTTCGAAATTCGCGATGGCTTGAAGTTTATTAACTTCGTACGCGCACGACTGCATATTCGATCCTATTCGAGGGCGTTATTTTGGAATTATTTCATTTGAAAATGTAATGCCAGTGGCCCCATATAATTTCCAATGTAGGCGAAAGGTTGCTCGCCAAGCGAAGGACCCGTATGACTTCATTTGTGCACGTAAGAGTCGCTGCATTGTAGTCGTGAGCGGTTTCTTTATCACATGGCTCACACGAAAATGAAGTCATGTGATATACTTTTACTGTTTTTAGAAGAACGTTTGTAACAGCCGTACCGTCTTCCAATCTCACTTAAGGTGTATTTGGCCACTCAAAATTGGACATACGACCAGGAGCAAACCACGGAACACGATCACTGAGAACGAAATATTGAACAAATGCTCGATATTTTTAGAGTTTCATGTGCATAATCAGTGCAATGTTTAATTTATTTATGAAAGTTCGAATTATCTCTCAAGGGCTGTGCACAACTTTACTTTCTTAATCCCTGTCGAAGGCACTTTTCGTGTGGTTTCCCTGAGAGTAGTAAAGCTAGCTGTTCCAGATTGCACATACAATCGAATATCGATATCGATATTGGGATACAAGTCCCCATTTCTTTTCACCGATTGAAGTTTACAATGTGGATTACTTCAAATCAGAGTTCATGTTATTATCCTCGTTAGGCGAAAGGAAGCATACGTTAGATGACTAATCAATAAGAGGGCATACAGTACAACAAAATGTCTTATGCATAAAGTGTTTTGAATATTGTAACTTCAAACTACATTCTCTTCACACAATCTTCGAAACATCATCTTGCTGATGCTGACATACTGAACTAACGGTTTAAACGAGACCTACTATGATACTACCGAAAGTAAATGAAAAGGTTTAAGCAAAAGTAGCTATTTTTGGAGATCTCTACTCAACATCAACTTTACTTATTTCTATACCACATTTATTTCCATCATTATATGTATGCCTGTTGGGAATTAAATAATTTCAATTGTGATTTCCATACACAATTTCGAACCTTTCACACAACAATATTACGATTTAACAATATTTTGCTACTGCTTCCCTACGTACCGCTTTACAAACATCGTTACATTTGTATTGCGGCTACAGTCTGTGGTTGTCTTAAAAGGTGAATAATTAGGACAGAGCTACGCAATTGCAACCCAGCTCCCTTAATGAACCGACTTGGTGCTTTCCGTCGTATCCGGCGTCAAGCAGTTTCAGATCGATGGTTTGCAGTGGAGACAAGTGAAACGGGGTATCTGGCGCTGACGTTCCCTCCTCGTGGTGATGATGACAAGGCAACTGCGGGGACGGTGAGGGTGGCGATTACAACTACGGTAGGGGAGACTGCGGAAATGAGGATGAGACAGGCGGCGAACAGGACTGCGCAAGCTGTTGGGACAATCGGGGTGGCGATTCACTGTCATTGGACGAGCAGAGGGCGAGCAGAGGGCGAGCAGAGGGCGAGCTGGGGAGCGAGCATGGGGCGAGCAGGGGACAAGCAAGAGGCGTGCAGAGGGGAAGAGAGCAGAGGGGATGAGAGCAGAGGGGATGAGAGCAGAGGGGAAGAGAGCAGAGGGGAAGAGAGATGAGGGGAAGAGAGATGAGGGGAAGGGAGCTGAGGGGAAGGGAGCTGAAGGGAAGAGAGCAGAGGGGGAGGGCCAGCAGAGGGCGAGCTGAGAGGGGGAGCAGCGGTGGTGAGCAGAGGGGACGAGCAGAGGGGATAAGCAGAGGGATCGAGCAGGGATGGACAGGGAGCGAGCAGAGGGTGCGAGCAGAGCGAGCAGGGGGTGGAAAAGAGGCAGGGACGCGAGCAGGGAGGACGACCAGGGAGCGAGCAGGAGGGGCAAGCAGGGGGCTGGCCGGAAGCGGGTGGGGGGGCTTGGGGCGGCAGGGGGCGAGCAGGGGTGGGCAGAGGGCGGACAGGCGCCGGGCAGGGGGTGGGCAGGGGGCGGGCAGGGGGCGGGCAGGGGGCGGGCAGGGGGCGGGCAGGGGGCGGGCAGGTGGCGGTTTGGAGATGGTTTGGGGGGCGGATTGGGATAGGGTTGGGGCGGGTTAGGGTGGTTTGGGGCGGGTTGGGAGTGGGTCGGGGTGATTTGGGGGCGGGTTGGGAGTGGGTCGGGGTGATTTGGGGGCGGGTTGGGAGTGGGTCGGGGGTGATTTGGGGGCGGGTTGGGAGTGGGTCGGAGTGATTTGGGGGCGGGTTGGGAGTGGGTCGGGGTGATTTGGGGGCGGGTTGGGAGTGGGTCGGGGGTGATTTGGGGGTAAGTTGGGGGCGGAATGGTGGCGGTCTGAAGGTAGGCTGGGGCGGAGGAGGAGTCTGTAGGATGGCAAGGACAATGAGAGGACTGGGAGAACAAGTTCAATAAGTGAACGGAATAGCGAATGAAGCGGAGTGGCGGGACAGCTAAATGATAGGTACTGAGTTGGTACGACGGGGATGATTGGGTCGACGATGCAAGTGGGGCAGATAGCAGATATGCCGAGACAGATGGCAAAGGCATCCGAGAAGACTGAGACCACAGCAAGCGTGACAGCGCTGCTACGTGCAGCTAGTTAAAGCCGCGCAAATCCCCAACGAGCGAATTAAACTGTGGGTAAATGTGTCGCGAACAGTAGCTCCATCCTGGTCCTTGTCGTCGACGGTGTTGTCTTCGTCGGTGTCGTAACCGCTGCCGCCGCGGTCGCAGGCGCGTGATCCGTGTTCGAAGAGACGTGGCACGTTCAGAGTCAGGACGACGCGCGGCGTGCCTCGCTTGGCGTATGTGCGAAACGGACAGGAAATTACAAGTCGAGATCACAATCGCCAAAACTGTTCCTGCAATTGGCATCGATCATATCTGATGTAGACGTTACTGGTGAGGTCCCTCGAGATGTTAAGAGCGATGACACAAATACGGCGGCAGACATACAAAAAGAAGTGCTTAAGGACCACGAGATTGAAAAACTAGAATCACTGAAAAGCAGCTTCGGTTTGCTGTTTCTTATCGACATTTAGGAAGGCCGACCACAACGTACGGTTTTCATTGCCAAATGACAATGAGCGTCAATAATTCAGAAGTCAAAAAACCAGACCGTCAGAAATCCTGATTCGATTCTGGCGAAAAAAAAAATCATATGTACTGTATGTTATGTGTATATTCCTTTAATGCATCAAGTTGTCTTAATAAAATTATAAGCACCAATGACTGCACACAATTGTACCTGTAACCATCAGAGTGCATTATGAATGATTTTTAGTACGTTTGTTTTATGTTGAAAACGTCTATCGGCCCTTTTATTGGATAATTTCGAAAATACGGATAATAATATAATATGGAAGCAGTCCGGTCCCAATTAATCTGGATTGTCGACGTTCTACTGTATCTCAATCACATCGAAGGAAACATCCTAAGGTAGGAACTTTCAAACTATTAAACAATGGTTGTTATTTTCTGTTGCAATTAGTGTGGATAGTGTAAAGCAACAAATTAATGCAAAATGCATACATTTAAATATTTCAAACTGTTTTCAGAACTTAAAATAATAAACTGACCTATCTCCTATCAATATTTCCAATATTTGAAGAGAAGAGCACACGCATCACTATATAAAACCAGTTGCATGTCCTGTACTAATACCTAAGATTAAAGTTAGGAATGTTTTCACAATACTCTGTTTACTAGTTCCATTTCATTGAAGAGGCAAACTACGTAAGGTTATCGCATTGAAATATGCGTCGGCATTTATCGAAACGTCTTATGAACGTCTGGAGTTTGAACGAAAAAAAAGGTTCTCAGTGGACAGCTGGTAACAGCAAAACATTCCACACGAAGCGACTGATTGACCTTGAACTGAAAGAGGCATGTGGACGACAGTTGATTGCAAGTTATTTGCATGAGGATATCGCATCTACGAGTTAGTCCAGCATGATGTAGGTGTACCGAAGAGCGGATGTTTCATGATTTCTCTTTATGTTCTGGTCAACGCAAGGAAAACATTTTCTTGGCATCGCAAATACGATTTGAAACCGTCAGTTCATTTGTAGCTTGACTTTAAATAAACATTTTACAATTTTGCAAAATGCGCTTTGAAAAAACACTGCTACCAGATTTTTCAAAGAACAATGCTGTTTATTAATTTCTTGAATAATTTAATTTATGATCGGTGCTGACTAACTCACAGAATACAAGTGACATTTATTTATATTTCAAGATATACAGTACATCTCTATGAAGAAATTCAAGAGTATAAATTAAAATAATATCAATATGTTAAATATATTTTTTAAACAATATCAAATTCAAAACGTTTGAACATTCCGAAGTAACTAACAATGTAAAACCTTCACACATGCCTCAAATGTTTTATCCTCTAAGAACGCACAGATAATTAAATAAAACAATAAAATTCATCCTGAATTCTTAATGGGGAACAATGCCAATCATTAGAAATGTTAATATCTTATCAAATTGACATATTCATCAACTAATGACAAAAATATTTATCAACTATGAAAATAGAATGAAAGATACATGATATACAGAAAAAAAAGAACTAAAAAATTGTCATTAGTAAGTTTTGCACAAGATGAGTTGAGTCACTACATTATCATGAGAAGGTCAAAGCTTAGAAGAAGGAAGAACACACTTCTCAAACAACGATAACACATTCCATCACCAAACGTTATTATACGCGTATCCAAGAGTTCGCTTCCTTCAACGGTCGACTGGCGGATTTGGTTCGCGCAATCCAGCAGCAGCGGCGGCGGAGGAGGACGATACGGTCGACGGGGAGGGAACTGGGAGGTGGAACACTGGCAGATGACAATCAGAACAGGGAGGTGTGGTAATATAGTGCTAATAGTAATAATCAGTTTAAAATAATTAATCAAAATAAGGAATGGTAATGACCTACAAATACAGGAACTATTAGTGAAATAATGTCGTTCACATGAGGTGACCTTGGTCAGCACCCTCCATCACCAAGCAACGGCCATTGCCTAAAAATAGAACACACTTCTCAAACAAAACTAACTCATTCCACTAGCAGCCATTGTATGCGTATATCCAGAAGCTCTCTCCATTAGTCGACCGGTGGGGTCGGGTCGTGTAATACGGCAGCTGCGGAGGAGGATGCATTGGCGGAGAGGGGCACCGAGGCGAGGTGGAGGCAGACGGGGGGAGCGAGAGGGCGGGGGCGTGGCCCGAGGCGAGGGAGGGGACACGGGATCGCGGCTCCGGTCTGCCCGGGCGTCGATAACGATGAATAAATAAAAGGCGCGCGGCGCCGCGGACGTGGCGGCGGGCGGGCGCGAGGTGACGGATGCTATGAGCCCGGGTTGACGCCCGCGCCCGCCCTCCGGGGGCGTTAAGTCGCCGCGAAATGGCGCCCGCGTAAACAATGGACAGGCACAAAGAAGGGGCGGAGGACTTTTCTGGGGACGGGGCTGAAAGTGGACTGCAGCTGCCACATGGTTGCCGTTTGTACAAGCTAAACCCGCTCAAAATAGAAATTTCATATTTTCGCCGGTGTTTTTCATTTTCTAATTTAAAATTGACATTACTTCATTATTCAACTGAAAGAATTATGTATTCGTTAATATTATCCACAACCAAGAAGAGTTAGTACGGATCTTTAAATGGTATGAGTCCACGTTACTCCACATCTATCATTTGCAAATATCGCGCGTGTTTAAAAAAATATATATTTTTTGTGAGTAAATATGCATTGAATGTGCATTTTTCTTTAGCGTGAAACATAAAAGTTACAATTCCTTGAAATTATTAACAAAACATAGCAAAGACACCTGTTTGACTTCGGAAAATTACAATTCTTGCTCTTTTCTCTTGGCCTCTTTAAATATGCGAATACTAAATCAAGCAATCTAAAATTGTAGAAGAAAATGAAATCGGGAATTAGGCAGCAAGGTATATTACAGTAATGACACTGCTGAAAAAATATTTGGCCTACCAGCATCATGACGTGATCCTTCTACAATTGTTCACAGTTATTTACTTGCGATATCACATTGCATAGGTAGATTCATCGAGGTAGAATACGTGACATTCAGCACCCATTGATTTTTCAGGAGACACTCCCGAGATCTCTGATCTCGTGTGATTTACGCGAGACTAGGGATGTTTACAACATTACACTTAACTCGTTTTTAATTATTCTTGTGTGAGCAGTGTTTAAACACCAGACCACCCAACTAAAATTATATTCTCACTGTTAATCCGTGAAAACAAAGTCCCTGGCAGCACTCAAAGTGGCCTGACGAAGAACTACATGAATTACCCGCATCGCGTTACATTGTAGCTTTGAAAGTTATTTGCTTTTAATATCTTTCATGATGTTACCTTTTCAATAATATTAGGCAATATTCTAAGGAAATATATTGTCAGTAAGGGTGCCTTATTTCTAGTAGTCAATTTAACAATTTTAGTACGCAAGTCATGTAATTATGTCATGTGAAACGAAACAGTACACACAAAAAAACATACAAATAAAATGAATTACCATTATTATTATTATTATTATTATTATTATTATTATTATTATTATTATTATTATTATTATTATTAATATTTATTTTTTAGACAATTCCTTTTCCATCATTGTAAACCAATTACATAAACCATAATGCCTGGACGAATGACCGAAAAAACATGAAAACGTTCGTCCATGAGTACGCAAGAAGGAAATAGCAGCTGGGTATCACGTATGAATAAAGCAACCAATAAATCATCGCACTCCATTCTAATAACAAGCACTGCAAGGGGCTAGCACTTTATTGTCAGTTTCTGTATCCCACTTTCACGCCCGTGGTTAAAAGCATATTGAATTACTGTTAAATCAGATTAATCTACTAAAGAGTAAAATCAATTGTATTTTTTCATTTCTTCTCCAGCAAACGTGAGTCATGCACTATATCTGTGAAAATAGAAACTTTTGGGTACTTACAGGGAGCTTTGAAAGGGAATATGGTTCAATTTGCAATCACCTGATCTCATGCGCGAACGACGAGTAAACACATTACGTAGGGCAAATCCTTTGATTGCTCGAGGGTCAGGATTAAGATAATCCTTCTCAAAGCCCATGTTTGACCGAGAACACTTACCCTCGCTCACTATTAAAGCGACTCTAGAGAAACTGAGATCGATTTTGACTACGAACAGCGTCAGGCTTTGATTTTATTTATTTGATTTATTTTCTTCAAAGAACAGTAGAAAAATGTCTGTGAAATAGGGAAGAAGAACAATCTGCGCACGTATTCTTGAGCTCAAGAATCTCTTCTCCACCCTTTAACCCCTTTCCAAATAAGCGTAAATAAATATCCCAGGAAATAAATAATAAAGATAATATCGTTATTATGTTCTACTTATTATTAATGAATTCTATTAAATGTCATAAAGATAAGACAATAATAACAAATCATATAATTTTTTTCAAAAGTGACAAGACAAACTGTATTGTCACTTTTGATATTGATAAAGGCAGCTCGATTGTCATTTTATACCAATCCAGAAAAAAATTACAATAAAATTGCTTTTCATGAGCAAGGTTGTGAAACTGGGTATTAAAAAATCGCATAACTAGTGTATGTTATACGTTTGAATATATCATCTTTAATGAAACAGATTCTGCCCTTAATCAATATAATGACTAATTTTTACACGAAAAATGAGATACGCAACCAATTATTTCATACATTAACGCCGTAGACTGTCATTACAGATACTGAAAAGAAAATAGCACTACGTTGTAGCGAAATAAAGATAGTGCCTGAAGAACGTGATGTTAATAATAGTAAAAATAATAATAATAATAATAATAATAATAATAATAATAACAACAACAATATAATATTGGCATTTCAATAACGTTTATGTGAATTCGGAGACAAATCACCGTTCCCCATTCTCGATCACGTTTCGTGCGCAACGTCTCACCTTCAGATTTCCACCCTGATCGCCACCGGCGACGAAGCGCTTCTCCGCCATCGTGGCGCGGCGTCGCGCCGTGCCGCTTCCGGCATTTAATATCGAAGCGGCCGCGCGCGCGCGACGCTTCACGGCCCGGCGCTTCGCGACGCGATTTCCAAATCCGCGAGCGGATTTCTTTCTTGCGCAGTCCGCCTCCGCCACGAGGCGGTGCGACGCGACGCGACGGGGCGTTTCCGGTCAGCAGCGGCGGTGAGGGCGGCTGCGCCTGGCATCCACCGCGACTGAAAACGCCTCGCAGGCGGGCGGCGGGCGCGCTTTACGTACATCTCGTAAAAAAAATGTTTGCGTTGTTTGTTGGCTTTTAATATATCGGGTGGGACGGCATATGGATCGGTTTATAGCATCCAATATCCCAGTTTTATAGATCGCGTCAGTCATCGGGCAGACTTCTTTGAAATTTTCGATTACTTCGATTTCACCCTAATTCGATTCTTGGGGACCTCTCCATGCCTTTTTTTCCATTTCTCGATAACGAATCCGGATATTGTTAAATGTGCTCATTAGATTTCTTTTTGCACACTCCGCTTTTAAACACTGTACGCACATTTAAATACATGGATAGCAACTATTTTATATCTATATTATTTAATGGATGTTCTTCCTTATAGATTAATTTTACAATAAAAAATTATATGAAAATTTACTAGCAAAATATAACGAAAATGAAAAATATTCCCTAACTGTACATTGTAAAATAGAAAATATATTTAGGTAGCTCTTAGATACAATTTTTTATTTCGCTTAGCAATGAATTCTTATGAAAATAAGCGAAAATGTGATTTTCAAAAGATAATAGGAGATTTCTTCAAACATTTATTGAAATGATAATCCGTCCTACGCTACTCATGAAATGGTAATATAATCTGATTCCCAAAATTGCTCCACAGTGTTTCAAAATCTTGCTAGCATTTTTTCTTCGCATTTAAAGTTGAATAACCTGTACATACACAATTAAAGAAACGAGAGATCGTGCGGTAGTAGTCTCCAACCTTGCAAAAGCTTCATCCTGAAATTCGGCGTTGGCAGACATGAATATTCGCCGTCTCGGCGCTGAGTGTCTGGCGCCGCAAGTTGAATGGGATTATTGTCACGGGCTGTGCAAAATGCTTGGGTTTCTTTGATGTTAATTCGCTTATGGCGGCGGTAAAAGCAAATTGTCGCGAATCACGTTTCCTCAGTCTTCGCGTAACGTTGTAGCCCGAACTAATGAGAAGCAACTGTGCGTGTCGGGCGTCTGCCAGCAAAACGCCTCCAAGCCTATCACGCTGCTGGGTTCTCCGTCGCGCACTGATTTTTTCACGCACTCGCCACGACGGAGGGCGCACGATGACGCACGCGGCATTTAATCCCTGCTCCTCATTATCGGCGAACGCACGTCGTTCGCCGACGACGCGAGGTACAGACAGCCTCCTCATTCACAGACAATCGAAGATACATAAGTACAGAAGTATCGCAATTTGAGAACACTTGATAATAATGTTCCATCTTGGAAAATACTGAATATAAAAGAAAGAAACGTGCGTAAAATCTACAATAAGTTGTGTTGTAATTTAGTTCTTACCGTTGCAATTTAGTTCTTAGCGTACAACTCGTACGGCATGCATGCAACAGTGTTAATATGGCTGAACGCAGATAGAATTAAATTGTGTATCATATAATTAACACATTAATTGTAATTTGGACAGCGAGCAACGGCCAAAGGTGGCTCAGTACAACAACTGTCACTACAGTGCCTCTGACTGGGTGGTCCTATGGTTCGAGTCCCGACGGTGGTGGCAGAATTTTTTCAACACTTGCTTGTCAGCTACGTCGAATTCAGCCGCTGTCTGGAGGGGAATTCTAGCGGCCGGCTGCTGTGATCGGTAGTTTTCGGTGTTTTTTCAGATTATCACAGCGCGAATGCCGAAGCACTACCCTAACAAACGAGCCATGGACCACACGCGATCTTTCGTTCTTCCTTGTCCGGTCCTCACCCTTTACTTACATGCTGGTCCCGGCTGGGGCCGTACCACGCTTACGGGAGATAAATGGTTGGGAAAATCCCCGCAAGCCGACGTAGGTCGGCACCGGATCTTGCCAGTCAGCGGGGAAAGATCACCGCCACCTCCCGCGATAAGAACATAGACTTCACTTACGCAACTCATGGCCTTAGCAGTTGACGCGCCAATCAATCAATAGCGAGCACGGTTTGTTCTCTATGATTTTATTGTCTGGGATCGTCCACAATTCGTATCGTGACTACGAACGCAACTGCAATAATAATAATAATAATAATAATAATAATAATAATAATAATAAATGCAACACCAAGTATTTACCAATGAAGAGGTTAGTGAAGTAATCAAAAATTTGCTTAACTGGAAAGCACCAGGACCAGATAAAATTCATAATTTCTGGTATAAAAGGTTCTGGTGCGCCCACCAAAAACTAACTGAGCTGATTAACGATGTTCTACAGCACCCAGATAAGATGCCAGAATTTCTTTCTCAGGGTGTTACGTATTTAATACCAAAAGACTTCCAAAATCAAGAAGATCCAACAAATATCGCCCTATCTCGTGCTTGCCAACGATGTATAAAATCATCACATCGTTACTTTCACAACGCATATACTCTCACTGTAGTAACAATAATATCATTGCAGTGCAGCAGAAAGGCTGTAGCAAAGGGTCCATGGGGTGTAAAGAACAATTGACAATTGATTCAGTGCTATGTGGTCAGGCCTATCTAAAACACCGCAATCTGCATATGGCATATATTGATTATAAGAAAGCCTTTGATTCAGTTCCACATACTTGGCTGATAGAAATTCTTGAGATCTACGACATCAATTCAACTGTTATCTCGTTCTTGAAGCATGTGGATGTTGAAATGGCAAACAAAAGTCATCCTGAGTACACCCGTTAACTATATCGAAACGGAAATGATTAAAGTACGAAGAGGTATTTTCCAGGGAGACTCACTTAGCCCTCTCTGGTTTGTCCTCTGCATGAATCCCTTGTCAAATCTGTTGAATTCCACAAACTATGGCTTTGGAATTAAAGTAGGAACAACTGTGATGTACCGCTTAAATCATCTTTTGTATATGGATGACCTGAAGTTGTTTGGGTCTACGAAAACTCAACTTGAACATCTTCTGAGAATTGTAGAATCATTTTCGAGAGATATCGGGATGAAGTTTGGCTTGGACAAATGTAGAACAGTAAATATTGTGAAAGGAAAACTGCAGGAAAGAGCCTTTGAACTTGAAGACAGACAGATGATACAGGCAATATCTGGTGAGGAAACATACAGATATCTGGGAATGAGACAACTAAGGTGTATTGACCAAAGTAAAATGAAGGAAGAACTTTCTGAAGAATTTTACCGAAGGATTCGGAAGGTGTTGAAAACAAAACTGAATGGAAGGAATATTATCAAGGCTATAAACACCTATGCTGTTCCTGTCTTGAACTACTCCTTTGGCATTATTAAATGGAGCAAAACCGATATTGACAGCTTACAACGTAAGGTTAGAGTTTTAATGACAAAAGCGCGCATGCATCACCCGAAGTCTTCAGTTGAACGCACTACATTGCCGAGAAATATGGGTGGGAGAGGACTGGTGGATATTGGCAATCAGCTTTGTCAGCAAGTGACAAATATGAGAAAGTTTTTCATTTCTGCAGCAAATACATCACGTCTGCATAAAGCAATTTGTGAAGCAGATACATTTACACCTTTAGAGTTGTCACGACAAGAGGTTGCTGACTTCACATGTCGCGATCGTGAGAAGCTGGATTCATGGATGGCGAAATCTCTTCATGGAAGACACCCTCATGAGATGAGTCAAGCGCATGTCGACATGAAAGCGTCGAACTTCTGGCTCATATCAGGACAAATCTTCCCAGAAACTGAAGGTTTCATGCTGGCCATTCAGGACCAAGTGATCCCAACAAGAAGTTACCTAAAGCTAATTGTCAAAGATGGAAGTGTGGAGAATGAGTACTGTCGGTATGGTTGCCCAACTGTTGAATCAGTCCAACATGTTACTTCGGGATGCACACATTTCTGTGGAACAGAATATAAGCAACGGCATGACGCAGTGGCCAAGATTTTACACCAAACGTTGGCTGAGAAATTTCAACTTCTCCCTGAAGCTAAAGTGCCCTATTTTAAGTACCAACCTGTAAGTGTGCTGGAAAACGAAGAATGGCGTTTATATTGGGATAGAACTATTTTAACAGATCGGACGGTAATGAACAACAGACCAGACCTGACTGTCTTTAACAAGAGAGAGAAATATGTCGCGCTGATAGATATCTCTATCCCAAATACTAGCAACCTGCAAAGTAAATACGCCGAAAAAATTAATAAGTACTCAGAACTCACTGAATCCATAAAGAAACAATGGTATGTTGAAAAGGTTGAAGTTATTCCAGTAATCCTCTCAAGCACAGGTGTCATCCCTAGAAATTTGATGCGGAGCCTTCAACATCTGGGAGTGATAGTAGACATATACAAACTTATGCAGAAGTCAGTGGTGATTGCAACGACAGGAATAGTGCGGAAATTTCTGGGAAATTATGCGGTGTGAATTAGTGTTTCATGTTTCATAAATGTTGTATATTGATTGTGCTTTGATTTTGTAAATCTGTACAATTAATAATATTAATTACCAAAAAATGAGGAAAATAAAGAAAAATAATAATAATAGGAAAATATAAAAGATAATTCGAAGTAACTAGTTCTGAGTCGAACAAAACGAAAATTATTTCGTTGCGCAGAGAGGGCAAGATACAAGCAAAGTTGCACTACAAGAGTATTCCAACAAAACATCGCGCGCGTACAGCTAACATAATATTCTTACACTCGTACGCAAAGAGTTCAGCATATTACTACAATTTACATACGATTGGTTGATTGTTCGTGATTCCGAGCGCGTCAACTACAGAGGTCATCAATCCCGTAAGTGCAGTGCTTGTTTTCCCCTCGGGAGGTGGCGGTGAACTTTTCCCCGCTGGATGGCGAGATCCGGTGCCGGCCTACCGTCGACTGGCGGGGTTTTCCCAGCTAGCGGGGTCGACCAGCGGGGCACCGCCCCTGCCAGGACAAGCTCTAAGCTCCCGACTGGTCTCCCAGCATGTGTGATAGTGTAGTGCATGTTAGTGTAAGTGTGTGTGTAAGAGGTGAGGATAGGACAAGGAAGAGGAAGGAAAGATCGCGCGCGGTCCGTGGCCCGTTTGTTAGAGTACTGCTCCGCCATTCGCCTGGTATTGATCGGAGAAACCACGAAAGACTACCGATCAGAGCAGCCGGCCGATAGAATTCTCCAGATAGCGAATTCGACCTAGCTGACAAGCTAGTGTCGAAAATCCTGCAGCCGCCGGGACTCGAACCTAGGACCTCCCGGTCAGAGGGACTGTAGTGACATCAGTTGATGCACTGAGCCATCTCTCTCGGTTTTACATACGAAAGTATGTTGCTTTCATACCACACCCTATTTGTGGGGAATGGCGTCAATTCAAGCTAGCTGATATTGCTCGCAGCATGTTTTACAATTCTCTTTGATCCCTGAAGGCACATACAGAATTATACTCAAAACCAAAATTTATAACGAGAAATATTGCCCCTTCTCCAGCTATTTAAGAATTTGTTCCAGACTACACAAGAAAGTTAATGACTGTCGATCAATTTAATATGGTACAGAACGAATTAGTAAATAAGTTAGGATTTGCGTAAGATATACCTCAGTCAAATTATCAACAGTTGATGCGGGAATTATTAGTGAAGTTCCCAACACCTCTGGAAAATAAGTAAAGAACTAAAATACCATTTTCATATTATATTTCTCATATTCCCTGGATTGTCAACTACTCGTATCAAAAATAAGTGTAAATGCGACAAAGTAAATATATTTCTCCTTCAAGCAACACCTAGTCAATTTTCCATTTGCACGGGGCAATTTGAATGAAACAAGTACGGGTAGGCGCATATGAATGACAAGCGATGAGTAAA
Source organism: Acheta domesticus (assembly GCA_031308135.1). Lineage (NCBI taxonomy): Eukaryota > Metazoa > Arthropoda > Insecta > Orthoptera > Gryllidae > Acheta > Acheta domesticus. Next base: position 223,164,442 of record JAHLJT010008446.1, on the reverse strand, counting down.
CACTGCTGACGGAAATGACGAACACTGATTCCGCTACAGCGTTCTTTAGTGCAGAGCTCTGATTTTTACAAAACAAGTATTCTCGGTCAGCGCGACTTTCTAAGCCCTTTTTGCCAGGGCGATGACACTCGTGTACTGAGGGCCGCTCGACCATGTTAACTGCAATGGATGACATCCGCCCGATTCTGCAGAAAACCTCATGGGAAAGGAGGAGAATACTGGTTCGAGTTTTGGAACATTTGTTTCATTCTCTCACAAAACAAAAAGAAATATATTGTAAAAAGAATCAATTAATACATTAACTGTTGTAAAAAGGTGAAAGTCTAAAATGAAATAAAAACTCCTTAATAAAATTCTTCTTAATTGAACTTAATACATTCTCATTGATTTTTTTTTTTTTTTTTTTGTGGAAGGGTTTAGTTACACACAGACTTGCTTTAGTAGCGCAAACCATTTTTTGAAGGGTCGTGGCAGCGTAGTGGTTACGACACACGCTTGCTAACCTGAGGGACCCGGGTTCAAATCCAAGCTAGGGATTTTTATCCGATTCAGAGCGATCCTAAGGTACACTCAGCCTTCTTTCCAAATGAGTATCAATATTTACTGGCTTTATTAACAGTAAATATTGGGTAAAAAGGTGTCCGGTTGAAGCATGACGCTTGCCACGCCATCTTCACTCCACTTCTAGTCATACGACCATCTAAGAGAAATCTGTTACATTCTTCTGTACAGAGGGCCGTGGAAGTGGGGATAAACCGGAAAAATGGCTGAAAGAGGAGTCCTCTAACCCTAAGCAGGATAATCCTGCAGCACTTTAAATGTTAAGGGTAAAATAAAATAAAAATAAAACAACCATCGTTTAACGCCAGAAAAGACTGCGCGACACTACGCTCAATAACATAACACAAAAGATTCCATAAGCAGATTTCAGAAGACGAGACGAGAGTGTCATAGAGATTCCTTTTTGTATTAATGCTTTTTTTCGCGCTACGTTCATTAACTAATTAATCCAATTTCTTGTATTAACTTTGGAACGTATAAATAATTTGTATATGTTATATACTCCCACTAACTAACCCCCGGAGAAGTATCTTGCAGAGGGGGCACATTCAAAAAATATCATAGATCTTTGAGCGCTTGAATTTTAAGATTAAAACTCTGCGACTAAAGTATTTACCCTACCATTTTATAGTCTCGAAAGCACATTTAAGGCGCTGTTCTCCTCCAGCGGATCCGCTTCTGTCTCTATTACGCATTATTAGGTATACGATACCAGTTCTGTAAACAACACATACACTAAACCCCTATCAAAGCATTCTTTCATCATAATTCAAATCATCCCACGCCATATGGCATTCCAAAGCCCTTTTCACCATCGTAAAGAATCTGCCTGCAGGAAGCGGTGGATGGTTTCATTACCTCTGGCGGGCACTAACCGGCCGAGTACTTTCCTTGGCGACGGCTGCTGGGGTCGCCGATCGGCAACATACCCAGAGCGCTTGGTTACGGACGTTCTTTCGCGGTAGTTCGCTCCGGGAACGTAACAAAACACGCGGCGACAGGCAGCGGAAATGCACCCGTCCGAAGCCGGTTACTTAGCGTCGCTTCGCTGCACTGCTGGCCCACTGCTCTCGTCGCCGCCCTTCCCTGCACCCCTCTCGGGTAAGCAAGCTTGCCGGTCCACTGGCCCAAAGGCTCGTTGTACGGCACTCAATAATGGATGTCTCTTTTTACGTGAATAGCTGGCAACCAAGGTGACATGAATTAGGTGAACCATGAAAAGTAAGTTCACGATCTTATTTCCGTTATTTGAAAGTTGCCCCACCCTCGTGGCCTGTCACTTTTTACAGCTGTACTGAAGTGCACTGTACTGAAATGTGAAAAGTGTACTGGGATATATATCACGAATGAGACTAAAAATTTTCACAAAATATAATAAACTTTCAATTTTGAAACTGAATGTAGTATACCCCATTATCTAATATTAAAAATGAATTAATCCATTACCCACAATGAACTGTGAAACTGAAAAGTGAGTAATCGCTTGCTAAGAGTGTACATGATCAATGTTCTATCGACAGACGAGAAACAAGAATACTTACAATAATGGCTATGAAGTTATTATAACTGCACTCCAGTACAATGTAGACTTCCGCTTTGAGATTTGAAGGTGTGAAAGTGACCTGGAGAACTGCTTGCCACAATGTTCGATATTAATCGAGAGTTGCCATTTGAATCACGCAGCTCGACAGTACGTGTTTGTTATTAACTGCATCATTCCATCCCATTTGTCGACGTGGCGAATTTCGCTGGCCCTCGAAAATTCCTGCTGCTCATGGTCGCGCATTGCCATACACTGAATCAGTCGCACAGTTATTTCGCGAATGACTCGTGGTCTGGAATTATTTTTCGTTTCACTTATTTTTCATTATCGAGCGCAGTAACTGGTGGTCTGCCGCTCGTCGCCCTGGTATTCCATTAGTCTTCCACAGTTGGAAATGCTCGAGCAGTTTCTATTGATCGAACGTACGCTATATTTGTCACTTCCCAGTGTCTCTCTTTCACTTCCCTATTTTCTCACACTCTCTGCTCTGTCTCTGTTTCTCTGTTGGAATGTCCCTTAATCTACCTTCTGTACATAACTCATTCTTTTCTTGCCTCTTTCTTTCTACTCATCTACCGTTCTATTTACATTTGTCGACAACCAGTCCTTCCCTCTCTCACCGTCTCTCCACTATCTTTTATTACTTCTTATTTGACATTTTAGCGACAGCCGATAGCGACAAAATAGACATACATATGTGTTTTTTTATCGACCGATGAATTGTTAAAAAGTACCTTTTGAAAGAGGCGGCGAATCTATTCGACCGTACGCGTTCGTTAAGTCAGTGTTCCAATATCGGTTCCAGCAACGTCACCCGAAGCGTGAAGAAAGGCGAAGACATTTCATACGTTCTTGAGGTTTTCTGTGCACCGCGTCAGAGGTATTTGAAAGGTATCTCTCTCAGGAGAGTCGCACCGAGGGGGCGCGCCCTTCGGGAAGCACTGCTGCAACGGTTCCCCCGCAGTGACGTGCGAAACGGTAAATTACGAATCCACCGCGTGCACGCGCCCGCGCCCGCGCCCGGGCCTTTCGAGCTCCACCTCGCGTCGGCTCCGCGCGCTGGTTATTTGAAAAGATATCTCTCCGACGCGTTCAGAAGAGCGACTTGTCGTCCCGCTCACCTCCCCCTCCCCTTCTTTCCGCCATAGGCGATGTCGGATGATTCGAGGGAGGGCGATCCGCAGCCGTGATGGGGCGACGGACGGGGAGGAGAGACGTCGCGCAGCACCGCGCCGCTAGGAACGGTGGAAGCGGCGGCGGCGTCCCGGTGCTCGGGGCGCCCGCAAAACGAGGAAGAGGAGAAATAAGACTACGAGGAGATACCGTCGATAAAGAACAATAAGATAACGCGAGCGGCCTAGCGCGAACGAGCTGCGCCGAGTGTTGGGGGCGGGCGGAAAGAGACGAGGGCGATGGGGGTGAAGGCGCCCGCGCCGCGGCGTCCCGGGGGCGGCGCAAGGCGCAGGCAACTCAAGGCGCGAGTGGGAGGGCAGGCGAACGGGCGGGCGGGCGAACGGGCGGGCGGGCGGGCGGGCGAACGGGCGGGCGGGCGGGCGGGGCGAACGGGCGGGCGGGCGGGCGGGCGGGCGGGCGGGCGGGCGGGGCGAACGGGCGGGCGGGCGAGCGGGCGAACGGGCGGGCGGGCGGGCGGGCGGGCGGGCGGGCGGGCGGGCGGGCGGGCGGGCGGGCGGGCGGGCGGGCGGGCGGGCGGGCGAACGGGCGGGCGGGCGGGCGAACGGGCGGGCGGGGCGGGCGGGCGGGCAAACGGGCGGGCGGGCGGGCAAACGGGCGGGCGGGCGGGCGGGCGGGCGAACGGGCGGGCGGGAGAACGGGCGGGCGGGCGAACGGGCGGGCGGGAGAACGGGCGGGCGGGCGGGCGAACGGGCGGGCGGGCGGGCGAACGGGCGGGCGGGCGGGCGAACGGGCGGGCGGGCGGGCGGGCGAACGGGCGGGCGGGCGGGCGAACGGGCGGGCGGGCGGGCGAACGGGCGGGCGGGGCGAACGGGCGGGGCGGGCGGGCGGGGCGAACGGGCGGCGAACGGCGGGCGGGCGGGCGAACGGGCGGGCTGGCGGGCGGGCGAACGGGCGGGGCGGGCGAACGGGCAGGCGAACGGGCGGGCGAACGGGCGGGCGAACGGGCGGACGGACGAACGGGCCGGGCGAACGGGCGGGCGAACGGGCGGGCGAACGGGCGGGCGGGCGTGCAGGTGTGTGTGTGTGTCTGTGGGGGGGGGGGGGCGTCGATGGGCGGATGGGCGGGCGGCAAGGCGTGGGCGAACTCTACGGCCTAACGTACGATAAAAAATGCACGTGCCTTCTACAGTTTCCTGCACAATAAATAGCAAGTCTAGTCTGTCAGGCTTTATGCAGATCGTCGTAAGTGACAGTATTTAGTGTTTCCAAGCGGCGCGTGAACTACTTTGGTCATCAGTCTCGTGAGTGTATGATAGCTGGTAGGTGGCGGTGGTCCTTCTCGGAAGAACGAGATTATCGTCTTGCCAGACGTTTATTTCATTGTATAGAAAAGTAAAAACAATTTCGTTCTACTATTTATTACATCCCTTGATGTAATGTAATGAAAAACTAACTCCTTTAGGTACGAAGTAAAAAAGTCTTTTCCACTTGTTTGTATACAAATTTGGTAGAGTTAAAAACGAATACGTATACGTTGTTATATTGTTATAAAATTCTGAATGATCTTAGTTTCTAATTTACCGAAAACATTAAGAACCATATTAAAGTATGTCTTAAGTACATGCGAGGGATATCTTATTTCCATAACTTTGTACCAAAACACTCTAAATTGACATTTCCGCAGAAATAGGTTGCAAGTGCTCCATTGCACAAACGATGACAGCTAAACGACTGTTCCTACTGATGAAAACGGAAATACTGTAGTTTTTGTGCAAGGCACAACATTGTAAAAAGCAGTGGTAACTGTCAGCTGGATTTGATGTTGCATGCTACGTTGCATTAGCGAATGTGCTATAGAGGGTTGGAAGTCATAGTGTGATAATAAAGGGGTAATACCTATAAACAAATGCAAATACCAGAAGATAGTGAATAAACTTGTTCTTGCCATATACAAGCGAACGTTGCTGTTTACCAGTCTTATGTGTATCCTGAGAAATTTCCATTTTTCTACTTATAGAGTTATGGAAATGCACGTCTCATGTATAATACTGTAAAGTGTTTCCCTTCAAATCAAATACTGATATCGTCTGACAACAAGAAAAAACATGAGAATATTTATACTGAATAACTACACATTTCTATTGCCAATATTGAAAATAAATAGAGAATCATCAATGTAAAATTGATTCAAGTCATTTCCAAGCATCGAGGTTAGGAAAAACAAAGACAAAGAAATCGTACGAACAGTGAAGTATATCATCTTTAAGACACAAATTGACGCACTGAATTTTGCCTGTCAGATCACGATTGTGCAATCCAGGTTTGTAGTTGACAATCCAAGAGACTTCGGTGTAAAACAAAGCAAAATATTTTTTGTAAAATGATTCACCGATTTGGCAGAAATGTAATTAAATGAATAAAACGCACACATCTCATATAGCACACACGTCTGAAAATTTTGAACGCAAAATTGTAACTAATAATGACGAACGGAAATAGTCGTCATTACGAGGTCCAATTATATAAATTTGCCATCCAGATTCGCTGTTTATACCAGAATCAATAACTCAAATGCATCATTAATTTCAGACCAAAGTATCGTGTGTACTCCATCTACTGGTAGTAAGATTTATATGCAAACTGCATGCCACTGTTGTTTATTTCATAAACTATTCTCTGCAAATTTTAAATAAGAAAATATAATAAATCAGGCATCTTATCTGTAATGAATACATACGTCACTCATCACTTATATTATTCGAAAAGTGCAACAATAATAAAATAAGGTAAATAAATACAATACATACCGCTGCCAACTCGATACTACTTGGAACGTCCTCGCAGTAGCAAAGACGTAAAGAGCGAAATATAAATACCCCAAAGACCTAACAGATAACAACGAAATCCACGTTGGACTGCGGTTCCTATATTTCCCACCAGCCTACCCACTACGTTCACGGTCTTTATTTTCTCCTTCGCTTCGCAAGCATTCGCCGCTGCCTACAAACGTGGCGAAAGCGATTAATCCCGTAATGGGAACTTCGCCTCTTTCTCTCGAGTCGCCCCTCAGTGCGCGGCGCGTGAGCGCGGGATGCGGGGCCCGCGAGATCTCCTCCCGGCCCGGCCCTCGCGCCGCGCGCTGGAGGCGGGGACGGGGTGGAAGGCAATACCCAGCAGGAGGAAAGGCGGGGCAAGGCGCCTAAGACGGAGTGAGGTAGGGAAGGGGAAAGGACTCTCAGGTTGAGCGGGGGGGGGAGGAACGGAACGGTGTGTGAAGGAGGGTGTGGTCCTGAAGTGGAAAGAGGAACAGGATGGTGAAGAGCGAGGCGCTTGTTGGGAAGAAGTGAAGTGGAGGGGGTGGGGCGGTGGGGAGATGGCGGGTGCGAGATGGAGAGGCGCGAGGAGGAGGAAAGATGCGAGGAGCGGTGCGGGGAGAAGCGATGCGTGGAGAAGGGGGTTGGAGGGGAACGGTTGCGGGGAGGAATGTTGTTGTGGAGAGGATCGGTGAGGAGAGGTGTGATGCGCGGTGCGGTACAGGGTAGGAGCGGAGTGGTGAGGACCGATGCGAGGAGAAGCGGTCCGGGGAGCAGCGATACGAGGAGAGGCGATGCGAGGAGTGGCGGGGCCGGGAGGGGTGGTGTAGGCAGGAGCAGTGCGGGAAGTCGGGGCAGGGAGAAAGTGGAGCGGGGGCTGGGAGAAATGGGACGGTGAGCGAAGGGGAGAACGGCGTTAAAAAAGGACGAACAGATGCCGGGAAATTCGACGGGGGTGAGGAGTGGGGCAGTGGATGGGATGGAGACAGTGGATGGGGCGTGGTGGGGTGGGACGTGGCGGGGTGAGGCGGAGTAGGGAGGGTGAGGAGGGGGTGGGGCGGGCCCGCGGGGCCGCGCGGGCGGTCCCAGAGCAGAGTGTCTCGCCGTTTGGCGGCGGCGCTGGTCCCGCCCTCCCGCGATCGTACAACGAAGAGATGCAGCGGCGGCGGCGGCGGAAGCGGCGCGTCGTTTGGAAATGGCGTACACCGAACCGGCGCTTTCCAGCTCCGGTTCATCGAAAACGCCCGAATTCTGCCTTCAGTGCTCGTTCCATTCAAATGGAACCGATAACTAAACATGTTTAAATATACAAATTCTGAATTGCTATTCTTTTTTGTGCCACATACTATGTTGAACCTGTGCTCTCCTGAGAATTTACGGAATGATCTTTCAATTCAACCGAAAAATTGTCTCGACATGGAGGATGTCGACAGAACACACAAAACCCGAAGACATATTTCCTCTAGAAATTCAAAATCCTGGCATTTTGGAGTCGCTCGAAAGACTCAGTGCACATCATGAATGCCAATCAACAGACGTATGAATTCGAAGCACTGAAGTATGTTCAGAAACGAGAGACATTAACAGTCAAGGCTGCACAAATTAACTCGAGCTTCCGCAATGAATGTCCACAGCCGGAGCTCAATTACAGAGAATATAAATCCTAGTCGCTCCGTCGAACTGCGAGTATTCACACACTGGGCTCGTAGACAGTGTTATGTATTTTAAATATAAAAAAGCAAATACTAAAAAATTTAAACACTGGAATTTATCAAGTTCGCAAATGCACAGTCAATCTTCAAAAACATAATCAGAAGATAGTCGCAGTAAACTCAGTGTATCATTATTTTGTCTTTTCCACGTACCGAACTAACGTCCGCATCTCCTGTTCTATTCTTCACAAACTGACGCGAAAATCAGAACCGAACTGTTCATAAATAAAACATAAATTTAGTAATGTCCTAGTATTTGTATATTGGAGATACGGTTAAATATTATTCATGACAAAAGCTCACTTACTGAATTAACGAAGAAAATACAAAGTTCATGCACTAGATTTGCTTCTCGTTACAAATGAACTCATGTTGACGCCTACAGAGAGTGCTATTTGCGCCTACATCTGTCAACCGATGTCCAACAAGAACACCCTTACGTCGAGACCTCAGGCAGGTTCAAACAGCACCGCGTTCAGCTGCGAGCCCTCTAACTCGCTCTTCCCATTCCTGCGACCGGAGATATCACACCGCTCCCCCCCACTACCCCGACCCCGCCCACCACCTCTTAAGCACGCAGCGCGCGGTCTTCGCAAGAGCCCGACCGGCGACCGCCTCGCTTCTTCGCCTCGGGGTCGCCGCGAAACGCTAAATATTTTTAATCCCTCCAAAAGTTTTTAAAAATAAAACTTTCTTCTCCGGCTTCGCCCCACGCTCGATCCGCCCGCCGCCGCCGCTGTCGCTACATACCGACCCCGCGTCGCCGGCACTCGAAGGCAGTGAGGTCGTCTTTGCCGTTGTCGTCTGAGTGGCCACTCACCTGGAAACAAGAAACATAATACGTAAAAACTTCATCCTCTCTCGAAAATACAGTTTGTTTGGACTGTCGTAAGTTCTTATTATATCTTCGGTAAGAATCTTGTGACGTCTTTTCATTGAGACTTAGATAAGTAAAACACGTGTTTTGATAAAATTGTTAGCAAATAAAAAATAGCACACTCTACAGAAGAGAAATACCAAAAAAAGGACTCAATTAGTATTAAAAAAATATACCGCATATGAAGTAACATGTATAATGAGCACAAACAGAACTCCATAAGAAAATTAAAAACGATTTTTAGAGCATGCCAGGCAGTCCAAATATTTTCCCAAACACTTTTGCGTTAATAATTGGCAGCTCCTAAATGTGTACATATCTAATTTAAGAACCAATTTAAACGAGGTTATGCTTTAAAATATCTGATTTTTCTCAATTAATCATTATTTTCTCGAGCATTTGAAACGTTTGCAAAACACAGAAGTCTAAATAGTGATTCTTTTACTTCCTCGTCATACTACGTGCCTACGTATTGTAGTAAAGGGAAAGTATTGTAATGCTTCACCGAAAGTGGCGTTTTTTGTCAGAAAAAGCTCACATTGTGAGGCCATAATATCGAAAAAGTGAATAAATCTTGTTCCTTTACGCAGTAATTACTTTCCCTAAAACATGTAGACAGAATCCACGTTTTGTGGATTCCTGTTATCGAAAAATTGGTTTCTGACAAAACGCGTTTGTCAGTCTGTTATCTTGTGCCTAAACCGTTTGGACTGACATTCCCTGATCGATATGGCGAATATGAAACGCCTTCCAGGCCTTGCCAATTTGAAACGGATATTTTGGTTTTTGGACGTACATTACATGAAGCCTCAACAGCATTTTCAGTCTAGTGGATAAATGCAGAGATTATGTATAAGCTCTGGCACGATTGCCGAGAAAAAGGGTACTTACAAATATCAATAGTGGATCGGATAGAAACGTATTGGATGTCTCATCACGAGTAACGATGCCAAAATCCAAATCATTAAAAGAGGTATCAGAGGTAGAGTTACTCCAGAGTAATATTTATTCGAGATATCTTAATTCCCTCAATCCTCCTCACTCTCTTTTACTAATCACTTCTTTCCAGTCATGAGAATGCACAATTCTCTAAAATTCGCATCTACATTTAAACTAGCAAATTCATGGAAACGCGAACACTGCATTTCAACGGCAGACAATAAAATCGTGCGCACTTAAGTTGGAAGGTTTCCGTGTCACAGCAGTGGTAATTGAGGGGTCTCGGACACGCGAAGGATGGCAGGCGGGGCTGGTGGACATCAGGAGCGCTCCTAATGCAGAAACGAAGCTACGTATTGAAGTGAATTGTGAACAGCTTATATTTCCCATACCGCTGGTACATCAATTACTCATGACAAGATGTAGTAAGGTCAAAGAAAACCAGGCTATCATAAAATTGCTTCTCATTCACAACAAAACAAGCTCAACAATCTCAAAGTAAAAAATAAGTAAATTAATATAATTAGACCCACGTAATTTCGCTTAATTACCTTACCTAGTCGATTAATACAATGCCGAGGTATTAATGACGGAAATTCAGCTTTTTAACTGTATTGTGTATCAAAACACAAATATCCAATTCCACTAAAGAAAAATAAATAATTATCTGCCATACAAATGTTCAATTATTTTTATTTTCATATTATGTTATTCCCAGAAATACTGATAAGAGTCGCAATTTAAAGGCCAAAACATGTGTAAGTACGAGTATGTGGATCAGAGGAATTTCCAATATTCACAGTTGGTGATGCGCGTCTTACACCATATCGGTATACCACACATCCATGTTTTCTTTCTCATTGCAGCAATTGGACACCGAACAAGAAAACATAATCCTTCAACTGAATTTTTCGGTTGTGTCCATTTCAAGGGCGACATTTTAATTGAGAATATTCTCTTTGTTCAAAGATAATCTAAAAATATCAAATTACTCTGAAAGAAGAAAAAAACACGTCAAACATCACTAATTTCTCATGTTTGTATTCTTAATCTCCAGCTCCATTATATTTCTATCAGCTTCTGAATGTACTGCATCAGGAAGTATCAATTAATTATACTCCCAGATGCACTACGTATCGCAGTTAGATGCAGAGGAACAGTATCCAAAAGTCGAAAGTTGGAATGGATGTTTTTCCCACGTTTCTCAGGCAAGGAGGGTAAAGAGTAATTCCTACATACTCCGTAAAATCATTCAAATCATATCTCATTCCTCTCCATATCCTAAACCATCGATGATATGACCCACTTACAAGGATACACTCCTCCACATAGAATTTCAAGGAGGATTTGGATGAAGCGTTTACAATTGTAAGCGAGTCTGAGACTGCTTAACCCTGAATCCTATCTAATACGAAGATACGCTCAGACAGCCGTGTCAGCCACAATCCAGTAGCCAGTCAACTTACAGGATTACCCATGAGAAAAGTTAGCGTTATGGTTTTGGACGGGGCATACAATATGCGAAGTAGGCCTATGGATGACCACGCGAGCGTGCTAACCTAATTGATAACGTTCCTTCAAACGGATGCTACGTATTAGCCACAAGCCAGTACGCCGTTAGCCCACCCTGTTAACCGCGTGAAAAGCTCCCCTCGAAAGTAACCTCTGTTCGAAACAAGGTCTCCCCACTTAGCGCAAACATAAGACATCCTCCTCTCCGCGACCCCGCGCAACGAACCGTGCTCCGTCGTCGGCTCGGATCCCCGCCGCTCTCGCACGCGAAGCATTTTAACGCCAAAACGGTTCCCACCGTAGCGCCGAGCCGGCGCGCATCTGCGACCACGTGACCTTCCAACTACCTTATCTCCATCTCGTGCAGTAAAAAGCCTCCGCGGCTAAGCCGCTTTACCGGAGGCCGCCAAACGCTCACGTTCGTTAGCATGACTAGCAGAAGAATCGCGTCCGCGGCTGCAGGAGAGAGGGGCCAGAACGGTGCGGGGGCGGGGGTGGGGCCCGGGGCGTGGGACGTGGGACCGAGACGTGGGACCGGCCAGAGGCGTTTCACCGACCTCCGGGGAGAGGGGACTTTTTCCACGGTGGGCGGTGCCGTCTCTGGCTACCCCGTGGTCGCGCTTCTTCCCGCCGCCGGCCGCCCGTGACGGGGAAGTCGTTAGGGGGAAAAACGACAGATTGAATGTAAACTTGGGGGTCTTGTCGGAAAAGGTCGCCCTTTAAAACTTTCTCTCCTGTGTCTGGTACTGGAACAATTAGTGCAAGCCGCTGTAATTGCTGTTTTCTCTAATTAGCACGGCAGGGGCAGGGCGGCCAAGAGGTTTCTCGCCGCTGATGCCGCCACCGTCTGCTTCGGAGCGGAGGGACGTGTGGGTGGGGCGGTGGGCGGGTGGCGAGGAGAGGGAATGTGGAAGCAGGCGAGGAAGTATTGCGCGCTGCGGAAGGAAGGTGGAGGCAGAGAGAGGAAAGATGGTGGCGCGGATAGTCCGGGTAGTTCAGGTGGCAATTACTCGAACCGAGACGATTCACGACTCGTTACCCGAGCCGAGACGCCTACGACTACATTGGCTTCCGCTCGACTAGGTTTCACTGCGCCGAGGAACGGAAACAAACTTCGCACACTCGATTTCATTAATGAGTCTAAGGAGGGGAACTATTCTAACAATGAAAGTAGAACGTGATCTACCTAATTGACTAAAACATTTTTATGAACGTGGTATTTTAAATTTGCATATCACAGTAGTGCATATAATTTCGTATTATTCAAGCTTTCATTGTAAATGTCCTTTAGTGTATCTAGGCTGAACATCCGCTTGCTGGTCAGTCTCTTCGACCGACCGTCGGTGAATTCGGCAATTGTACTTCATTTAACGTTTTAACTTCCGCAAATGTTTATATAAATGTTTATATAAGTGTTAGAGAAGTTTATAATTGAATTCAACCGTTCTAGCTAAATTCTTATAAACAGAAAAAATGAACCGCGTCCTTATTCTTGCTTCAGCCAAAAAAATCGAGAATGCTCAAAGAAGTTCATATACACAAATATGTTTTGCACTTCCTTTGGTTTAAAAAAAATGTACATGTCATAGTGAAAGTGGAAGTTTCAGTGAAGGTTCATCTCTAGTTATGGTACACCTCTAACCTGTAGGATCCGGATTTATATGCATCATGAATCTATTAAGATGTACGCGTGCAGACAGTAAAAACTTAGAAAATATGTACAAAAATATGCAGTATAAAGTATATTAAATCATCATAATACTTACACTTTTTATGCAAAGATCATTCGACCCTTTTTTATTACTACACAACTCAATGAAATTTCGAAGAGTAGTAATACTTGCTAGTATTTTGCTAATACTTGCTATACACTGTCAAAAATGTCATTAAATCACACGTAAAATACACTGGCCGACATTTTTGAACTTTTGAAAAGTTACAGAAACAAAACTCACTGATTCTGACCAATTTTGGGTCGCTGAATACGAATATGATAGCCGTTTTACTGGATTAGCTCGTATTTTTGTGTAACGCGTTGTTGCCAAATTTACCATAATAGGCATAATGAGCTGTCTTCAAAGTACCGGAGAGTGCGTTGTTTTGACTGCAAAAAGGGAATCAATTTCGTTTTGTCACTTGTGTCAAAGACAATCAATTTTTAAAATTCTATAAATTAATTTATTAAATTTAAACAATTAAAAAACTATTTATTCAGTTAGTTTACTAGCACTATACTTTAGCATTTACGTACTCAGAATAGTTTATAAGGTATAATGTTCACAGATGTATACAAACCAATTAGATTCGGAAAACCCTAAGATACTTAAATCCTTCAGCTTCTTTGTCTAATCCTTTAAGAAATTCATGAGGTCCAACTTAATGTGCAGTTGGAAGCAGTACCTTGCCTGGATCGATCAGAGGCTTATTTTTGACATTTTTGGTACCGGGCTTAAATTACTCTCTGGGGGTCCCTCTTTTTGTGAGAAATTTTTCCAGTAGCCCTTGAGTCCCAAAGACACAAAAAACAAAAGTGCTTTGTAAATCCACCTTCCAGACATTGGTCTGGTCCAGACATTGGACATTAAAATATTGCAAATACTTTTACATGTCCACAAATTTGCCAGACATTATCTTTGTATTTGATACGATTTAAAATGAGTGTGAGATCCTCGTAAGTATCATTCATTGGAACAGAGTGTGCCACAGGCAGCTTATTTCCATTATGAAGCAAAACTGCTTTCAGACTGTACTTAGATGAATCTATGAAAAGACACCAATCAGATGGATTACGTTGGATTCCTAACTCATTCATCAGGCCATTGATGTCCGTATATACGCAAAGGGAATCTTCCATTCTGTAATATTTTGAAAAGGCTTCTTTTCCTATGCTGAGTGTTAAGTAGTTCCGGGAGACAGTAAATTCCATTCTTTGAGTCTAGCACCCAAGAATTAAGCTTTCTCTTTCGAAAGTTGTAGGTCTCTTGCTAAATCGTTCAATTCATATTGAAGGATGAAATAACTCTCATCTTTTAAGTGGAAGGGACTATCTCTCAGTTCTTCATCTGCAGATATTGAGTTAGTGTCCTCATCGGTTCCTGTAGGTGCTGCAATAGTTTCCCAATCGTTCGGAGGAGTAGGTGCAGGTAAATTGTCTCCATGAGGCACTGGTCTGATCGCGGATTGCAAGATTGAATATTCGATGGCACACTGTTTCTTCTTGTTACTTCCTGCTGTATTCGTCATACAGAAACAAAACGCCATAGTGATCCCGGGGTTCTCTTCATATCATCGGAACAGCAAAAGGCATCCTTTTTTTGGATCCTTTAAGCCAGGTCTTCAGCCCATCTTTTATACTGATCCTCAATCTTACAGTCAAAATAAAAATAATATAATTCCCTGACGACATCATTCATCGATCTAATCTGAGACTTAACCATAACACGCCACAGATGTAACAAAATCAGCCTGGTGAGTTTTTACAACCTCTGCGGGAAGAACTTGACACTTTGCGCAGGAAAGCGAAACTTAGAACCACAGAACAACCATGAAAGCACTGCATGATAACAGTAAAACATTCCCGAAAATACAGGACAATAACTGAAGTTACTGAGTAAAACTTCGTAAGTCGATTCCCACGACAAACATTTTCATACTTCAGAGATTACTTACTGCAATACATACTCGTAAGAGTAAGACTGAGCCACGCAACAATGGCACTTCCTACTTTATATATTTGCTCGCCCGCGTCATCGTGCCGCCCATTGGTGCCACATAGACGAGGCGGCTACATTCAGTGTGTAAAAAAAAACTTAAAAAACAAACAAAGAAGGGGAAGGAACGCAAGTGTCAAGGTTTTCAATCATCGCGAATTTTTCTCCCTCCGTTCATATATACATATATATATATATATATATATATATATATATATATATATACACACACACACACAACAAGAATCTCCTGAATTTCACCAACTGAGTGAAATACTATTTATTTCTCACTCTAGGAACATTGTGGAAATGGTTACTTTGATGACAACTGAAGCCAAAATGGTAAAAACTGGCAACTACGCGTTACAGAAAAATACGAGCTAATCTAGAAAAACGGCTGTCAATTTCGAATGTAGCATCCTGAAATTAGTCGGAATTAGTGGTTTTCCTTTTTGTAACTAAACTGACGTCGGCCTGTGTTAATGTAATGTACATGAAAACTTAATGTAACCTTGCACATTGAAATGAGTTTAATATACATTAAATTTAGTACAAAAGTTACAATCAATGTAGATTTAATGTACAGGTTCTCCCGTTTCCCCTGCTTTTCATCATTTATTCATAATCACCACTCCATTAAGATCATTCATTCCATATATAACCATAAAACTTTGACTCTCGCATCCTAATGAACATATGTACAGTAAATTCGTGTTTAATATAAATTACATTAAAGTAATTATCGTAAAGTAATGCGGTAATTTCTGACAGTGTAGTGGAGCTACTACAGCACATACTTTCATCTATTCTTCTCATTATTATTACTTTTCCACTACATCACGACTAAAGATGTTATGAGTCGACTGAATATAAAATCTACTCCACGTTGCAACCAGCTACCTAAGGAGCAGATTATTATTACTATTATTATTATTATTATTATTATTATTATTATTATTACTATTAATATTAATACAATACTAATTGAACCTATGCGAAGATTTAGCACACCTGAACTCGATTGCATACGATAGGTCTCCAGCCTCGGATTACTTCACAGAGATCACCTTGACCCAACATTTACCTTTCTGAGTGTTCCCAAATCGCAAAAATATTTCCTCGAGCTGGGTTTTGAACTTTGCATCCAGCACGATAGCTATTATATCGGCGGATAGTTAAAAAATCTTCAAGTATTAGTGCCAAACAGTCCACGATTTATCTCAAATTACGCTAATGATGTTTTCGAACATTTACTCACTATTGTAAATGTAATTAAAATTACAATTTAATACAGCCTTTTTGAAATACATTTATAATAAAGAAATAATAAAGTAAAGCCAATATGGATAGCCGAGATCGCTGAGGCAGTTGTGCCGTGGCGATCTCGGACGGAAGGATCGCAGATTCCGGTCCCGCCTCGGGCATGGTAGTGAGTGTGTTCGTATGTTTGTGATTCTCCATTCATCCTTCATCATCATCATCATCATCATCATTATCATCTCTTACTTCATTCCCCAGGGCTAACAACCCTGGGGGGTAAAAACGGATTCGGCATAAATAAGCTGAATCCATTTTTACACCAAAAGAAAGGTCACGTGTTCTTGCGCCCGGGAAAATATAACTGGGCCTCGACGGGTACAAGTCGCGCGTTCGCGTGATCCTAGGATAGCCAATTTGCGACAAAAAATGTGAAGTGATCATATAAATTTTCATTTACAAATACACAAGGGGATAATTAAGTCATGATGATCATATATGGCCACAATGGCGATGCAAAAATACAACGCTATTCTGCAATGCACCGTCATAAAAATTAAAATTGATTAAGGAGACAAAAAAATGAATGGAGACGTGATCCTCCGCGAAATGGCACTGACTGCCTAGGCTGCGCCGTGCTGCAGGAGACAGGGCTGTAGGAGAGGCACTAACTCCCGGGCGCGGGAGCCGCATCGGCGGAGCGGGAGAGGGGGAAGGGGCGAGGCGGCAGCAAAGGCACCTCGGCGCGCACATTATCGTACCACAAATTTCGCACCCTCTGCAACGCGCCTTTACGGCGCTCCAACGACGCCGTCGCCGGTTCCGCAGATATTACCGGCGAGAAGGTGATTTTTCCTCGCGGTAATTCGCGTAAGCTGCTCGTGAAGGTTACGTTTGCGTCGGCACACTCCTGAATATGCATAAAGAGCGACGACGTGCTGCAGGAAAAACAATACCGCTTGCCCCTCTCTCGCCCGTCCCGCGACTGGACAGCGCCTCGCCGCGGACAAACGAGGAGCAAACAGTGATAAACGTAACGAGTACACCGTTTCCATGGTGGCGGCGACGCGGCCGATAACGAGCCCAAGCTGCGTCTGCAGATCGAACGGGTGGCTCTCGTTTGTTCTGTGAGAGGAAAAAAAAAATTCTCATCGTACAAAAAGCAGCGTCAAATGAAATGACAAAGCGTTTGAATGAAACTATGAATGGCACAGATTATATGTGGGCAAGATGGAATTTAAAATGTTCCGCAAATTGAAGTTGATCCGGAAGACTGCACGACAAATCACTTGACTGACAGGATCGACGTTATTTTCTGTGGACGTGAAAAAAAATGCGTTTATCCACTCGGATGATCTCAACAACGTGACGTCTTGAGAGGGTATTTTCTCATTGGGGGAATGCAGTTTTGTAGGGGCCCTTATTCCCTCAAACCATTCAAGGCCCGAAGTATTTTCGAGTACCCACACGGACCCACAATGTTAATTACATTTCCTCAAGATTCCCAAGACACAAGACAACTCTTAACAGCTAAAAGCATAGCGCCAATATTTCACACGTTAAACTCAACTTATTGGAGATAATGGACTGCAAATATCCATGAAGCAACCAAACAAAAAGGTGATGTGGAGGTTGAGTAGAAAAGCCAGAGAAGAAAAGGGTGACGACAAACCCTACGAGAAGAAAACACAAAAGACAGAAGAGCAGGACATATATGAAGACTGAGAGGAAGAAAGGGAAGCAAGAGTGACAGAGAGAGGCGACGTAAACCTCTCAGACTTGCAATAAAAGCCAGAAAGATCCATAAAAGCCTGAAAGATCCAAGAATAATTAAAGTGCTACTTAAGAAAGGATCCCGCAGTTAATATGTTTTAATCCATCTACTTCTCCACGTACATTAACAAACTGGAAATACGAAATCTTGGATCCGTCACAATTCGACTAGGAGACTCGTTTTCCAAGCGGGTTCACCCACCTCGGTCGGCGCTCCCCGTCCGGCCGCCACTAAACGCGAGCTCGCAATCAGATATTCGACCGCAGCCAACGGCACGCCAACGGGCAGGGGGAGGGGGAATGGCGCGCGGTGGGGAGGGGTGGCGGCGGCATGGCGAGCGGGCACAAAGGCGCGATCGCGCGCGCCCGCCCGGAGACGGGGCCCTCCGGCGGCGTTTATTTTCGTTTAATTAACTCATCAAAGCCGCGTGAGTGTTTAACACCGCGCCGCTACACGCGTATGACGCGTCGCGTCGCGCCGCTTGCCGTTCCAGATGCATTTTCCTGCGGTCGATACACCTCGCGCGAGCCAACCGGTCCGCTCGCTCGGTCACTCACTCGCTCCCTCGCGCGCGAACGAACGAACGAACGAACGAACGAACGAACGAACGAGCGCTCGCGTATTATAACACACCCGCCGAGTGACGGACTGACACTTGATGGCTCGTTCAAAACCGAATGGGTGAGCGATCCGCTCGACTGACGGAGCCATTCAATAGATTTCGAGCGGCTGACAGTCACCCGAGGTGGCTTTATCCGGCCGCGCATCCGCCGCCGAACACGTTCCGCCCCCGTGGGCAGCGCGTCGCCCGCGCCCCCACCGGCGACTCGGACGCTGATCGGGTGGCGGGTGGGCGGGCACGCGACCGCAACGGGCGCACATGCCCCCCACCACTTCCCCACCCCCTCCGGCAGCCGCGGAAGAGACCGCTGGACAGTCAAAGAAGAGACCTCGAAGTCGATTCCTCCGTGGAGAGAATTTTTCAGTGCATTAGACACATCCCTCACGTTTAACTCAGGGAACTGCTGTTAACGGTCTTAGTGTGGTCATTTCATTATTCAAACATAAACAGCATCAGGTTAGTGAACACGCCGTATAGGTTAAGAGGCATTGCCTTCTAATGCGAAAATAGCTCTCGGCTGGCCAAGTAATATATTTTCGAAGCTTAGTGATTGTCACACATGAGATATTTAAATCATTCTTCTCTTGAAGCTAGGTCTGAAGGAAGCACATCCTCTTGGTAGCTAAACGCATCGAAATCGAAAAAAAGTACTCATCAGAATGGCACTCCCATTAAATACAAAGAAGAATTCACAAGAATACTTGAAAACAATTCTTCACATCGCAAAATGAAAATAATGCGAATAGAAGGAAAAGGTACATCGTTACATGACACTGTGCTCCATCCACATGTGCTAGATCAGAGCTATCTATTTACAAGGGCTTATTGACCACATATCAAATTCTAGTTAAGGCGCGAACAGCACCGTAATTTAAGATGGTTTTTACCCTTACAACTGACATTATACTGAAAAAATATACATTATATACGACTTTTATTCTACGTATTTAATGATTAATGTACATGTGAGAAAATTAACATATTAAATGAAAATAAGATAAAGTGTGCAATTGTATTGTACCAGCGGGCAGATCCAGCGGGCCACATGCGGACCGCCAGGTGGAAAGCTGTGCTAGATAATAGTCTTACACATCTTTAAAGTCTTAGTCACAGGAGTAATTTTACTCTGAAGGAGAGAATGTCAAATATAGTTGATTATTAGCTGTCTAAAAAACAATTAAGGTTGGCGGATCCGCAATTCTAAGTTATTAATTGCAGCACATCGTAATTTACTTAAATGCAAGAAGAATCTATATAACTGATAGTCTCTACAAAGAAATGATGAAAGAGAAAAGTCAAGGTTAGATACGGTTGCCCAGTGATTTTAGCGCTGATTTCTCTCCCGATAATTTTGCATTTCTCGCCAATAGTAACGGACGCAATCAATTATCTACTGGAACGAACGCCACAGGATTCACTCGACAGAACAATTGTCTTCACTCTCAATTTTCTATTTCTTTTTTTCCTTTTTACGGTGTGTTAAAACCATTTAAAAACCTTCACTTTCACACAGGGAACTACAAAAATATGAAAGCGTTAACTAAATTACATCACAGCACTGTTTTTTGCAGCCTATTTAATAATCTTAGTTTTTTTTATAAATTGCGCGAAATGTTCGTGTTTTATTTGCATAAAAAACAAATGTGTACGTAATGTAGATAGAAGAAGACAGAAAAATTTAAATACATTATAAGAAACATGTTTCAATATAATTTCTACGATTTGCTCATGATCGGATGGTAACTTGTTCAAATGATTTTGACGGACTTCAGTCAACAAACACAACATTGTTCATATACATTTTATTTAAATAAAATCCCTTAACCGATCTGATAAATAATAAAAAATATTAAGTACATGTAAGGCCAATTGTTAAAAATATACAAAACAAGCGAATGTAGATGAGTTAATATGTAATGCGATCCCGATAAAAAAATTAATGATAATAAAATAAAAATAAATACAATGAGTTATTCAGTGAACCTATTTGAATTTGCAATAAGAGTGTAGGGTGCAACTAATTTGGAATCTACGCTGGGCTATTCCATTGTGATGTGTGTAACATTGATTGTGTTAGCAAATACTGTATCGAAGTGGTTTTAATTGGTTAATGTACACAGTAATGAATTTGAATTCAAGAGATTCAACTAATATAAACGAGCAAATTCACCTTTTTTTTAAGTGTGCGTGGTATCATTGGAGTAGACAACCACTGTCCCGATAAGAATTAAATATCTGCTCATTGCAGCAGTATTCTGTACAAACAATGAAACTTTCCGGAAGAATCAGTTTTCATTAAGTTTCAGTCTACTACTTCTTGTGACGTCATTCATTATTACAACTTTTCATTCTCTCCTGCTCTTTTGGCATCTAGTCAACTGAGTGTCACTCATGCAGAACTATTCAAATCTAATTCGATTGCAAATTTCTCCAGAAAATTGTCTCAAATGATCTTGGCGGTTTCCGCCGATATCTTCGAGAAGTGTATTGGTTGAAGATTACACGTGTTCATACTGGTCAAATAATACGATTTTGGCAAAGCACGCATGGATAAGGCTTAACGAATCCCTTAACTTCGTACGAACTCTCACATACCTTAATTTTACCTCCATTAATCGTATCCCATTTTAAATTTCATGAAGAACTTGAAATATTAGAAATGACTCCTACCATACACATTTTAATACTAATGACATGGTTATCTTTCTATATAATATTATTTACTCAAATACAGCGTAATAACTTTCCTAGATGCATCAAATGATAGGTAATTATACAGAGTACAAGTATATACAGATTATAATCTGTTAAAAAAAGAATTAAGGAGGCAAAAACGTTTATTTCAAAACTATATTTTGAATACACGGAAACGCACTCACGTATTTTTACTAATACGAAAATGGGCAATGCCGCTTCGATTCGCTGTGCTCATTTTAATGAAATAAGTGTGCAGGACATTCACCATACTTCCTTAGAGGGGAAAGGTGTGTTCCCACAAACGTCGCGCATCACGAACTCGGAGGGTCGCCAGTACGCAGAACGAGCACGCCCGCTACACCACACACACAAGACTTTCCTCCATGCAGTTTACTGCAGTCCATATAATGATGCTAACCCCTCTCAGTAAAAACGACTAATGACTCCAACGGTAACAGAGAGCACCCCATTCTCAGTGGACACCGGCCGAGTGTACCCTACCAGTACAGTGAACTGGCAATTTCTTGCGGCCCAGGAAAGTCTTGGTTTCGTGAGCCTTCTTCCCTGCTCTAAGAGGGAAAGGTTTAGAACTGAAGATAACATTTAAGCCGTGGCCAAGTTCATGGACGCAACGTCAAAGCTGAGCTTAACGGCAACGAGCAACTGAGGCACGGAATCTTAGCACAGATCTGAAGAAATTCGAATCGAGGAAACAGAAGAAAAGTGTGGCTCTTACAGACAACGGCGAAAAAGTAAAAACAAGGTTCCATGGTCATAAGAATGGAAAAAAGATGTAATACATCTCATATTTTAATGATTTTATTTTTTGTTATGCTCCAACTGTAGACTCGCAGCTGTATAATATTGGAGGAAGTACAGGAGAAAGTATAAAAGGGGACGCAGAAAATGTCAACATGAGACACGAGTGCGCAAAGCACAACCGATGGCCGCGTTGGTATAGGTTTTAACTTAACCGTTTAACAGCAAGGGTTTTTTTAACTAAAACGACGACGAAACAACGCAAGGAAAAAAGCGTGACGTATTGCTCAACCTTTTAGAAGAAAAAAAAAATTCAAACGAATTTTTCAAATTCGAAAAATTGCCCAGCACAATATGACGAATGGCAGCTCAGACAGAAGCTCACGATAAAGACTAAACCTAGATCCCTTATTTTAATGATTTCATTTTTTGTTACACTCCAAATGTAGAAACTGACGGCTCTACAGTACTGGAGGATGTACAGGAGGAAAACAGAAAGTATAGTGCGATTTTTCTAACTCTGCCCCTCAAGCCCCTATGGCCACGATGGAATATCACACGGCATTTCGCTCTCTTTCTCCGTTGCGCCGCTAGAAGGCGAATGATCGCAAGCACTGCTTGATACGGACGCGATCGTGCGATATCTGGCGGCACGACTGAGAACGTCGCGAAATACCGTGACATATTCCATAGTGAAGACGGGCCTTGATGGCAAAAGTTAGAAAAATCACAGTATATAAAAGCGGCCTCGGAAAATCTCATCAAGAGAGCCACGTGCGCGAAGCAGAGCCGGTGACCGCGCAGAGCGTGCGGCACAGCGCGAGCGGCGTGGGCTGACGCAAGGCGAAGTCGCTCGCGCAGGTCGGCGGCCGCCGCGCCGGCCTCCACCCACCGCACCGCCCGCACCGCATCGGGCCAGCCAGCCAGCCGGCCGGCCGGATAACGATCACGGCATGACAGAAGCATGTCGCAAAGACACGAGCCACGCGGCGCTACGGTGGCGCCCTTCGCCGGCGTAGAGTCGCGGGCATGTGGACGGTGACTCACTTCAGAGGGGGGAAGTGGGCGGCCACCATTTTTAGCCGGGCAACAGGATTACCGTTCAATTAAAATACCAAAACCTGACACGCTGGATTTAGTGTGTGTGTGTGTGTGTGTGTGTGTGTGTGTGTGTGTGTGTGTGTGTGAGAGAGAGTATATCTGCAAACATCAAAATTAAGGTACGGCCCCATGAGGTTTCATAATTAAGTTATGACCCAATGAGCGGCCAGTGGGATCTTGAAGAATATTGAACCAAAGCTGAATTCAGAACATGTATCTGCCACCATCATCGCTGCGACCTCTTGATCCTCACCTCCGGCCACTGCCTTCGTCTCCGTAATCTCCTCCATTGCCATGCTCAAGCTCCTTTCATTCCCTGGGCCCCTTCTTTTTTTCCCCAACCTCCAAAGAGCGCTCCGAGCGACACAAGCTTCATGCGACTGCGGAGCTGCCCTTTCCCCTTTGGGGCGCTCCAGACGTGCTCGCGCGCGCGTTCCTTGATTAGCGAATTCCCTTTCGAACCGTTTTGGAGGAGCGCTGAACTGTGTCCATCGCGTGGCAGAAGAGAGCACCGGATGGCGGACGCGGAATATCAAGCACGGTGCACACTTGCTATTTGTCTTTTGGTCGCCGAAATAGGCGCACGCAAAGATGATCAAAAGTTCGTGAACTCCAAAACATAGTGAGGTATGAAATATAAATCAGTAATACACACAGGGCACAGTAAAAATTGCGATACACACGCGAAGGCCAATAAAATGTGTGGACAACTCAGGAAATTAGAAATAACGATATGAAAGTAGCATTTGGTAATTCTAGTCCAAAAATGACCGAGCCTCGCAAATTGGGAGGCACCTGAACATAGAGGTGTTGCACCATTGTAAATTAGCAACTCTTAACAGAATTTTTTGAACGCTTTACCTAATTCAAGTAAGGGGAAACAATGAAAAATATAAATAATATATTATCACATGTTATTTGTTATTTTTCATCGATAGCCATTGTTATAAGACCATTTTTATCAAAATTATTTTAAAACTCACTTGCCATTTGTTATATTCTGAATTCTCTGTTTTAATTGCATACAGGAAACTAAAATGTACAGAAGCAAAAATGCTCCTGAACTAAACTACACAAAATGTTGCAGAACAAATGATTTTCCAAAAAGTAATATACAAACTCAAGAACAAAAAAATAACAGACCAAATGAACATTGCAATATAGTGTAGTGTATTTATACAGTACAACAGTCCTTTACATACCAACAATATCAAAATAGTTACTATTTCAAAACGTGAATTGCTAATATTTGATGGGGCGGCCGCTTCTTTGGAGCTTTACTGGTGCATGATGTCAGCTGTGGCGTACGCAGTGACGCACTGAGTGTGAGAAGTCAATCGTTACGCGAAGGATGAAAATAGGCGGAATTTCACAATCAAATATTTGCAGTTTCTAATCAAAAATCCATACTGCATTATTGTTTTTCCGACTGCCCAGGAATCTGTAGAAACCATAGACATCTCTCCAGAGCCGGACGCTGCCTAGTTTTCTTTCAATTTCTGTGCGCATCGGTAATCATTTTGTTGTTGCTGTTGTTGTTGTTGTTGTATTTTCTCTGAGTTTCTAGGTATCTAATCAAACCATGAATAACTCTCTAAAGGCGGGAGACTGCAAAGTTTTCTTTCAATTTCTTGGAAATCGGTAATATAGATTTACTGTAAAACTTAAAAAACGAGATATATTAAGTTTAACAGAAATTTTATAAATTACCCTTCCATTTACGCGAATTAAAATTACTTGCTCTCTTTGCGTGGACAGCTTAATAACTAAATGTAGCGTTATCTAAACAAAAATTCGCATCTATATATTACAATTTTTAAGGTTAATTTATCATAATATCTTACACTCAAATGTAAGTAAAAGCATCTCCAGTACGTTTTATGATAAAAAATAAAGTAATGTTTAAAAATTTGGAAATATTTAACAACTATTTGAGGAAAATCGAATGAGTCAATCTCTTCAACCTCTTTCCGACAGGAAGTTAAGTCGTTGGCCTCGGGAAGTATATTTACTACATATGAAGGAGGATACTTGGCAATCAGCCATTTCAAAACTCCGGATATTTCAAAATAAATGACAGACGGAAAAGCATTCCTCGGAAACGTCTCCCCTTATGTACCTAAGAACTCATCACACGTGTATTTATTTCTTATATGCTGAGTTTCGTTCTCACCTTTAAGTATTCTATTCTAAGAAAGACATTGGTACTAGTGTAATTATGATCATTTAATACGTCTTTTTAATTCGTTCATTCGTATTTATCCCGATATCTTATTTGCAAATTCATAGTTGACATAATACTAAAACAAAAATACATAAATACGAGTGAGCAAACCTCAGCAACTCATATAAACGAAAGAATGTTACAGTCAACTATCTCGTCACTAGCTGCAGAGTTCGAATTGCACTCGAAGGAAATACATATGACTTCGTAATATATATCACAACAATTCAAAGCGTAAAGTAACTTCTTCCTTTTCTTTCATGATTACGAATGAGACTCGTGACCGACCATTTTTGACAGATTCGTTAACAATAAAGTTTCATTCGTACACTGACATGTAAATATCGAGCCACACCGCCACGAAATATTTTCCTGATGATTCCGTTGAGCGCGCACCGAGGATGATCGACATTTCATGAAAACTATTTCATTTTAGGGGAAAATACTCAGAAAATAAGTTTCTGCAGATAAGACGAGGCATATATTTTCGTAAAGGTTTTATAGTTTTAGTATGCATTTCTCCTATTAGAAGACCACTACACTATCAACGGCCTGTGAGCAACGATCATCATTTCGCTCTGTGATTTCGTGATCAAATCATCGGAAAACGTGAAAGTGGAAACCGTGATCAAATCCTTCACAAAGAGTGGGATTTCTAAAATTATAAATGGCACTGAGGATGATTTCTTAAGGGGTACTGATGACGAACAGAAAATCGACTCGCTAAGTACAGAGTGAAACGCATAGAGGAACTTTTGTCTCAGATGATGAATGAGATAATTTTAAGTCTTTTTGAATCTGTCCTTTAAGCTGATCCCGTAGTTTGGGGGATGTTTTTGTGATTCATCTATAGTCTTATCTGCCGAAATATACGGTAATTTAAAAATGGGGTGGTGTAATTGATATTCTGTGAGATTGCCACGCAACATCCCATACTACATTTACCTACATTTTTCGCATGGTGGCAGGACGTAATGAACAGGAACGAAACAAATACCAAAAAGCAGGAAACGACACCTTCATTGCTATGGAAATGAGAACTTTGCTTGTACACGTTTCTCGAGCTTCATACATATTAAGCTCTTTTTAGATTGCAAGCAGTAAATACAAACATGCCTCAAACTAGAATGAAAGCAAATTTCCAAAGACATTTACTAAAAATATCGCAATAAAACGCCCAGAACTAAAAATAACTACCACTATTTTATCTTACAGCAACACGGCTAAGGTCATTACGTGTCTGTCACACTCTTTCATAAATGTGGTCGTAAACTTCCACTCGAACCTCAGCTTTGTTCTGTATTCATATAAATATCATTTTATTAATACTAGCTGAGTTCTTCTGCTGTAATTGGTGACCCATGAACTCAGTCGACAACGAAACGCATGGGAAAGTTGTATGTATGAAGCAAGTGAACCCTAAGCAATCTTATACGATGTACTCAATGCGTGAATCGCAAAGGGCACGAACACACAATTATGGACAACTTTGAAACAACGTCTCTTCTGACATCAATTGCATCGATGCATGTGGGTCAGAATGCCGTAAGCGTGTTCAAAATGTTTTTT
Organism: Acheta domesticus; assembly: GCA_031308135.1. NCBI lineage: Eukaryota > Metazoa > Arthropoda > Insecta > Orthoptera > Gryllidae > Acheta > Acheta domesticus. Next base: position 223,137,638 of record JAHLJT010008446.1, on the reverse strand, counting down.
AGTTAGGAATTTCGTAATAATGGGTTGGATACAATGTCGTTGGGATGATTAAATTACACTCACAGGAACGTCCGTCCGTTTTTGGTGAAGGTTGTATTTCAGTCAAACATAAAATTCCTTTGTTAACGACGCGTTAGGTTAGTGGTTAGCTAGCCGGATGGAAATCGTTGAGCACCGTTTAGTTAAAAAATTGTACTGTGTATTCGAATTTTGAAATGGAGGCTGTTTCGTAAGGAACGTAATTAAATACAAATCCCTATTTAATTGTTTAATCATATATTACGGGACCTTATAGGATCTGCCGTTTTCAATTTTCCGATGTTGATGACAAATTCATAATTAGCAAGGTCCAAAAAATTCATTATACCCCTTTTTGTTCACGTTGGCGGGGATTTTGAATTATGGAGACGGTTCTGCACACTGACCAAATAAGCGAATGGAGACAGAACAACGTTCGTCTTACACCAAAACCTAGAGTTTTACTTGCGTCAATGTAATCTTCCATACTTTCAATATAAATCACCATTAGTTTTGAACATAATTAGTACGCAATTAATCAAATACATAAGCGAACTAAGTATTTTACCGAAAGAACTGTCATGTGTTTACCATTAATTGTTAAAATAGAGGCACCCACATTTTCTTCATCGGAATACATTATAAAAGCAGTAATAAGTATTGATTTTTTCTAGCAACATAGTATTTCTAAATCATGTGACGCGAGACATTAGTTTTCAATTAAATTTATAACTGAGTATTTCCAGTCTGTGTTCATTTTTCAAACAGCTTAAAATAATTTTAGAGCTCCTGAATTCATTAAACTCACAAGTAAACCCTCGTGCACACGGAGTATTTTTCGATCAGCACAACTCGCTAGTATTGCAGTAAGTGTGATTATTGATTGCGATATTAAACACGCTTAACCGCGCACACAACAATATTCTCTCACGCCCGTCTCTCTCTCTCTTTCTCTCTCTCTCTCTCTCTCTCTCTAACACACACCCACACACCACTTTCGTTCTTCTCTCCTTACTACGGACAGCCCTCAGCAGGGGCGCAACAGCTTTCAGCGGGGAGCTAATAGGAGCGGAGGCGTTGCCGCCACCACTGCGGCGCGGCGCTGTGTGTATGGCGAAGGGCGTAGGGAGTAGGGGGTTCCCCGGAGGCGTGCGCGCGACGGACGGAAATGGGAAGGGCAAGTGCCCGGTGACAAGCACGCCACTATTAGCGGCCGATGGGCTGCGCGGGCGGGCGCCGAGCAGAAAGAGCCGCTGAGCCCACGGACAGGGACCGGAAGTGGAGCATTCACGCTGCCGCTAATTAGTTGCACGGTGGGAGGACTAATAGAGAAATTGACTGCGCTGCCGCATTTTCAAGGAGAAAGATGGGGATTGAAAAGCAGCAAGATATGATTATCAATAATGGAAGAGGAAGGCGGGCAAAAGACGAACACAACTCCTGGATAATCTGACACGATAAAGATGCACCGTACTGCACGCTATGGTGAGTGACAGTATGTGTAGTGCACATTAATTGTCACTAATTATTCTTTTAGTGGCGAATTTTGCTTGAGTGTATGCTAAGAAATTTTACATTTGTAATTCGTTAGTAATAAGCCAGTCATTCTTAAAATAATTTTATTAATACACTATTTCTTTATTATAAAGTGTAAACAATGTATTATTAGTAGGAACATGGAAATACATAATCGCTGAAAGTAAGGAGTAGTATAGCATGAATGTTTAAAATACAAGAAACATTATTTTAAAAATTCAATTATTACAATAAAAACATGGATACAACTTTGTGATTATAAGCTACTTCCTACCGTCGATTTTATCATTCTCAGGGATTTTAATTTTGAATGAACGGTAACTAAAAGATTTGCAAGACTATTATAATTTTCTTTATCTATGCATTGCTTGCCCCCAGAGATATTTTAGTTTCTTCGCAATGACTCTTCCGAGAAGAAAATACCGATCAAGGAATTCATCCGAATTCCGCTTGGCTGACATCGTTCCTACCGTCAATTAACTAAATTGTCAAAATGACTTTTAACTTCTTAACAAAAACAGAAAGTGGAGAGAATCAACTTTCGACGTTTTCCCCGAAACCATGCAGCAACATTTGTCGCGGATTTCTTCTATTTAAAGAAGCATAAACAACGAATTAGTCAGCCGCAACGCACCGGTTTTCGGCAATGGTCATTCTTTTTTAACGCTGAAGAAGAAAATGTCTTCGCCCTAAGTAAGAAATTCACCGATTAGTCTTGCAATTGTTTTACACAAAAAAATCTCCATGTAATAAGAAATGAATAAAATTGGAAGAGCATTTATTCCCTCCATAAAAACACTATTAAGTTAATTCTACGCTGACAACTCCAGCGTGTTTTTTGGGCTATTTTTTTTTACATAGGAGTATGAAATGACGTTAGCTCGTTAATATTGATTATGCATTCTCCCCCTCCCCAGTTGGTATGGAGACTAGTAAACTGTCATCCAAAACCTACGTTCCAGGGTTCAATCCCAGCTGTGGGCGGACGATTTATGAAGGGCGGAAGATCCTTAGTATGTCATGTCACGTTTGTAGCATGTAAAAGTACCCTGGCAGGTGCCCGGCAAAATTAAAATTTCCGGCAATACTCCCGTCCTCTCGAGATCTCACGGTCACATGTCCAGATAATTCAGTTATAGTTAATTGAGATCGACATTTAGCGGAGAAACTGAAAATCACATCTAGGCACTGCAAGGAACGCCCAGAACAAGAAGTTACTCGAAGATCACTCGGAGCCGCGACGGGATAGGCTTCAAAGGAAATGTAGGTAGAAAATACGGATAAGGAACTGCGGCCAATAGCTGCATCCCGACAACTCCAAGAATTCTCGCTCACAATGGCAAGATTCCTGCAAGAAGACTCCTTCACCCACCACAGCAAAGGTTCTCTATTTTTATTAAAGAAGCTGGCGGCTAATAACTAAGGAGAGGATTTTTATGCCCTAAAAACTTCAAGTATGCTTTCAAAAATATGCATGTATGCCCTAAAAATTCTAAAATATGCATTTTAATATGCAATTAAAATTAAAAATATTTCATTTCCAGTATAAATCTTCCTTTATAAAATTCAGAAGACTTTTATGCTTGGAACGAAAAGATAACTTTTCTGCAAACATAATATAACCTAGCATACTGCGCGAGAGAAATAATGCAAGTTAAAATGCAACTTAGTGAAGTACATTGTATGTCTGGTGGCATTTTTTGACTGGTTTAACAAATATGATATTCAGAAATATCCTACAGTTACACGAGTATTTTATCATTTATACAAAAGAAAACAACTCGAACTCTGACAAGCTCTTTCTAATCAATGAATGCTCACAAATCAACAGATTCTAAGAAAAAATTGAACGTTTTACAGATAAATCTCAATTTTAACACAAAATACAAAATATGCTCCTACTAAGCGTACCCGTGCGAGAACTCTCGCAAGCTATACCCCACCCTTTTCCTTATTTTTTCCATTTCCACATTAAGCCTGTAATACATATTTTTCTTCAAGACTCTTATCCTGCGTCACTTGTTCTATATGTCGCCTTATAATTGATAACAATATAATACACCCTTGTCAATACAAACTATTCTTATTTAACTTTATTATCGAGCAAAGAGTGTAATTCAATCGCATAAAATATCAAGTAATTAGTAATTTCACATACTTGCAGATTCTACAGGCTCTGAACAGACGGGATAGAATCGAGAAGCGTCGAACCGGGAAAAACGTAATAAAATGTTCAAGATCTCATCCCGTAGAATAGTGTGATGAACCTTTATTTGAGGCTCAGATGCGTATTTTAAATAAATCCTGTATATTTTGAAGGACAATGTGCCATTCGTCAGATCTCCGTGAAATTCTCATTCTTTAGAGACCTCATTTATAAAGATTGGTTGCGTGTGAGAGCCGAAAAGGAAGGTATACTACTGAAATAATATAGGAGACAATAATTACACGAAATGCCTCAGGAAAAATCATCCACATATGCACTAACATATTAATCTACATAGCATCCAATTCTAACCAAATGTCAAGAAATGTCACTTAGGTATGCCCTGAAGCGACGGACAAAAATATGCAAAATCAAGGAAATCCGCTCCTTACTAATAACTCTTACCAAGAATAATAATGACTGTCAATAATAAAAACCTGAACAGACTCTAACATTGACATATACTGACGAATAAATTATACTACAAATTAATTAAACAAATAGGAACTCACCAAGTTCTTAGAAAATTAATACTAAACCCGGGAAAAGGAAGTGATTCACGTGCCTACAGAGGAGAGTGAGTGCGGCACTCTGCTCACAAGTGATTTATATCACCGGAGCGGCAAACACTAATACAGTGGCATTAAACCAGAAAAAAATCTATCTTTTTTATGCGTAGAGGGACAGTGGCTTAAGACGTAATTTAGACGCGTCCGGTTGTCGAACCGTTTTGGAATTTTAGCGAGCGCGCGCATGCGCGGTGTGGCATCTGTCCTGGGGTTCCGCAACTGAATGTGCTTGCGTGCGTTCATCTCCAAAATCGTTCGACAAAAAGGAAGCATGTAAATTGGGTCGTATGTTGATTGCGAACAGCATAAACACCATACACACCACCTTTTTTCTGAATAAGAATAAGAAGAAGAAGCCGAAGAAGAAGAAGAAGAAGAAGTGACTCCCCGGCAGAGGAGTCGGCGGAGCAGGGGCGGATTCAGCCAATTATTGGGGGAGGGGGTGACATCGTAAATTTGTTACATAATACACATATTTGATAATATATTGCAAATTATGTATAGTAGATATGATACTATACAATATTATTGTTTAAATAATTACTTAATTCGAACATAAATATATAAATCAATTGTGCCAAATAAAGGAAGGTGAACAAAAACTCAAGACCTTTATTTGGGGGGGGGAGCATGGCCTCCACCTGGATCCGCCAGTGCGGCGGACACGGGGCGTCGCGACGCGCGCGTCTCGGGACAGGCGCGGCGCGCGCCGCAGCCTCGAGTCGATGTGTTCACGGCCACGCGGGGGGCGGGCACGCGGGCGGCCTCGGGCCCGAGCGGAGCCCGGTGAGACACGAGGAGCGGCGCAGCGGCCGATGCGCACGAGGCGAACCGCACCCGGAGGGGCGATCCGACTTCGGAAGGAGCTGTTGGTGCAGGGGGAGTGGCGGGAAACAGCTACTGCGTTGGACGCTGAAAGAGCGAACAAACGGCAACGCGGGCGAGATGGAGTTGCAGTGGACGGAACGGGATTCACGACACTCTGCGAGACGGGATGGGGGCGTGCGTGGACGAGTGATGAACGGGTCCTACATATCGTGACAAAAAAATTGGGAGTTGGGGTGAGGCTGGTAGTAGAAACGAAGTTCTGTAAACAACGAGATACGAACTATGCACCGGAGAGAAGCAGACAATGGAATGCACTGGAGGAGTCACGGCGAAACGGAGAAGTGGACCATGCGGGTCGACGGCGTAAGAAGCTGAAGGCGCGGGGCGTGTGGAAACTTTACAGTGTTGAACACTATAAATAGGAAGTTAAGGCGACTCGGGTAGTATGCTAAGATGATGGGGTAAGGTCATGGTGCAAGAGGGAACAATCTATGTGACCTGACGGTGTGATAGACGAAAGAATGAGGATTGGCATGGCAACTGATGATAAGGGAAACAATGAGGTCCTTGGGCGGTCATGTACTCGGGTCTCACGGGAAATGAGCGAGGCTTACCCTAGACATGTAGGCTAGTATAAAGCGATTAATACTGAAATAAGCTTTTCACTGCAAATAATAAACAATGCAACTGGATGAAGTTATGCAACAATGTAATGGTATTGAAAACGAGCAATGAGTTTTAAAGGCAGATACAGAAAACAAAAGTTTAATCTGGTAGGTTCTCGAACTTCTGAATTGAGAGAATAATTAGAATTCCGATGACGAGTAGTGCCCCATTGGTATATTCTGTTTTGCGTTGATTACAGGCGTTAAATGTGGTGAGTGTTCATCAGTAGATGTAAAATTCCTGGTCTAAATTAATGCCACACACATTGATTAAACAGTTCAAATATCTAAAAGAAAAATAAATTTCGTGAATGACGAGATCGTTTCAGGTAGCTCACGTCCCAACAACGCCACGCGAAACGCGAGACGTAATCCAAGGAGCAGGGCACAAGAAATCGAGGTGGCACTGTGGACTGAATGGTGACTGTGAGAGAAGGGGATCGAGTTAGAAGCGGGGGCGAGGGAAGGACGGGGAGAGCAGTGTCCCGGCGGTGGTTGCCGAACTGGCAGCCGCGGGGTACGATCGTTTTGCAACACCACGGGGTTATTGCTAGACTGTGAGTTGCTTTGTGCCTTGAACCGCGTCCATTTCTCAAGCACTAGACTTCGTTGTAAGTGTGGCTAAATGTCATGAACCTGAAGTAGTTTCTTGCAACTTGAAACGTGAAGGTTTAAGTATCTGTCCGAGGCAATGTTCGTAAAAAATGACGGTCCCCATGAATACAAAGCAAAATATTATTTCATCTAAACATTTTTGCAATAAAATTAGAATATGGTAAACATCAAAAACTTAAATATAAAGATTATGGCGCGAAGGTACTGGTATAGGTTTAGCCCTCACAAGCCTGAAAATTAGTAAATAATTATTAATAAATTTTGTAAAACTAGCCTACAACTTTCTCATCAAATACTAGATATTAGGGGATATACGATTTAGTTGTCAGTATTTGTTCTCAAAACGAAAAAGCATTTCAAGAATGTTATCGTGATTTTCTAATTAGCGAACTATGTCGACACCAATAAATTACCGTTTAACGTTGTCAGTATTCCTGTAAATTAAGTATTAAATTCCATTTCCATTTACAGTTAGGTCATTTAATATCATAATAGCTTACAGAACGTATAAAAATACAAATGTCCAGAAGTTACAGAAAGGAAATTTCGATTAATTAGTTGAACACGAAATACCCAGGAAGCTTTGCACGGACTTTATCGAATTTGTGAGTTTCCACTTTCGTAATTAACGTACTTTAGAAAAAGAGTAAGTTGTTCAAATTACACAAAATTTCGCAATAAACTAATCACATAGATTTTACAAAAGTGTTGAAATAGCCACATGATCAATTTTCAAAGACGAAACTATACGCGAAAAGAGTCTAACAACAAAATATTTTGCGACTCTAACTGTAGAAAAAAATATTTATACATTCATTTCATATTGCAATGTAGTGTCACTTCTTCCTCGGTGTATTTACAGTCTAATAGCAATGTTGAAAGATACGTATTATGTCAAACCTCAAACTTGTTTTACACAAACACGAGACAAATTTGAAAGAACGTGAAACATCTTTCTTGCACAAATAAAACTTCTGGCAAAGAAATCCTCCTACCAGATCGACTGGTGGAATACATCCGTTTCGGCGGCGACGTTTTGCATCACTTTCAATAACTTTTCCGTGAGCGGAGTTGGTAAGAGACTAAGGCAAGCTTTTTTCATCCTAAAGTGAAAAATGTGCCCATGAATCTTGAGTCTCTCTGCTTGGATGCACTTATGGGCCCTTACTTTTTGTTACGTTTCAGATGCATCCTACTTTGCGATTTCTTGCAGACATTGGCAGAAATTCTTGTGTTCCTTTAGGAGACTTTCTCTTTAAAACAATACTACTAAATAGTGAGCGGTCTTCATGCCGAGACACATTAAGGCGGTCAATAACGTGCTATGTTTTGAAAGTAATTTTCTAAGATAAAGGAACACCACCACGCACAACAGTTAATAAATACAAAGCGAGGGAATATAACGTGCACTGGAAAATGTTTAAGAAAATTACATTTCCAATATAAAATATTCATTATGAAAAAGTACCCAAGAAAATGAAGGTCTATTATAAAACAGCGACGTTGAAGTGCGGTAACGAACGACATATATATTTTAATACATACACATATTCAGGGTGGCCCAGTTAACTTGACAATTCAAATAACTTGAAAAATATGCAATGTACCAAAAAATGGAAAAGGTAAAAAATCAATATCTCCAAGAGACTCATCTGTCAGACCTACAATCAAACTTCCCCGCTCACCCCTTGGGGGTGAGGCGGGAACCAACTTTGAAATCTTAAAAGGGAACCCCAACTTTTTATAGCAGATTCGGATTCTACACTAAAAAATTAACACAAAGTTTGGTCTAAAACATTTTTTGATCGAGAGAGACGATCCAGACATGTTCCAGGCACAAATATAAATATATCCAATGGGAAAAAATCTGCCTGACCTAAAATCAAATCTCCCAGCCCCGCCCTCTAGGGGTGGGGGGACGTATCCTTGAAGTATTAAATGGAACCCCCATTTTTTCATTAAAGAGTTTGATTTAACGTGGTTAAATCAGCGCGGGCGATTTGAAACCGCTGGACGTACATGATGCAAATAATTGGATCGTCTCTCTCGATCCAAAAATATTTTACAACAAACTTATGTATTTATTGTGTAGAATCCGAATCTGAAATAAAAAGTAGGCGTTTCCCATTTCAAAGTTGGCAAATTTCAAGATTTCAAAGTTGGCTCCCGCCTTACCCTCAAGGGGTGAGCGGGAAAGTTTGATGTTAGGTCTGACAGATGTTCCCCTTGGAGATATTAATTTTCTGCCCATATTTTTCGAGTCAAGTGCCAAATGATGCAATACAAACGAAAAAAACAAAAACTAGTGGGAATGCGTGGGACACTGAGTTTTCCTCTTCTTACAGTTATTTCTCACAAACTACTCATTTTCTTAAGTGCATGATATCATTGAAAGATCTACAACTGAAGAAGAAATTGCATCGAGAAAGAAACATCTGGCTATAAATTTTTATGAGATGTTGGAAAAACACTATTTGACTTTTGCAGTTTTCAAAATTTCAAAGGTTTTATTCAAAATTGGAAAGATACCATATTTACCGGTGTAATTTCCTCTATTTAAGCAACCATTTTTTAAAACCATTTGCAGCCATTCCTCAGAGAAATTTGCAAATTTCACAGGTGATTCATGTAAAGTACCGCCAAAATTGAAAATATGTTAATGAAACCCAAAACCTCAAAACTTGAACTTATTCTTCACGCGTTTACCAAATTTTAACTCAAAAGCTTCTAATCTAACAAAGTTATGTGTAACACATTCTTCCATCCATCCATCCATCCATCCATCCATCCATCCATCCATCCATCCATCCATCCATCCATCCATCCATCCATTCATTCATTCATTCATTCATTCCATCCATCCATTCAAACATCCCGCTTTTCCGATATAAAACTGCCTGTATCTCAATGCCACCTGTACCGATTTAAAATCATCTCTGGAACAGCAATAGTAGGCCTTTAATATGACGTGAGTGCTATGTTACGGCTTAAAAGACACTCAAAACACTAATTTAACGACTGAACAATTGAAATCATAATGTAAAGGTAATTCCAATACTTTTCCTTGCTAAATCTGATAAACCTACGGGAGCGGATACTATTGTTTACGGTCGTTAAAGGGGTCGTCCATAAATTACGTAACGCTAAAGATGGGAAGGAGTTTGATGCAGAGTTACGCTGCGTTACATAGGGGTAGGGGGTACAAGTTTTAATGTTACGTAACAATGACATTTTTTTTATATTTTTCAACATTTGCTGAAATAATTCTTTTTTTTAGACTTGTACTAAAATATAAAAATATTAAGTAATGAATTTAAAAACAAAGATATATATTGTAAATTGTCACAAATGGAGACAGCTTTTCATCAACTTTTATCGGACCTCAAAGATTATTCCAAAGAGAAGAAAATATTCCAAATTGATATGTAGTGTATTCTAAAATCCATTTAAATTGCCGCAGTAGACAGTCGCCTATGATCGTGTGTGAATGGCTTGTGATTAAAACTGTTCACGCCTATGCGTTCTTCCTCCATTCACAACTTGCCCCCACTTCTTGCATTCACAAGGGAGGGTGTTGTTGCAAGCGTTACGTAATTATTTAGAGGTGGTTTAAGCGCGTGTTACGGGTGTGTTACAGGGGGGAGAGGGGGTATCCAAATTTGCGTTACGTAATTTATGGACGGCCTGTAACAGAGGAAAACTACTTGTGACTTAAATGATTAATTCGCTCTATTTTTTCTGTAATATTTATTTAATAATGTTTAAGCCTCCAAACTATTTCCTATACTTTTCAAAATATTTTAATGATAATTCGCTTAAAAAATTTAACATTTTAATTTAACTTAACACACATTGAACACCCATAATATTTTACTTGCACATTCAATTTCCATCGATGACTAACACACTTTCACATTTTTAAATTTACACAAAAAATCGAAAATTGTATTAATTTATAGAAATTCCACGCAATTCAGTGCAGTTATCGCAAAAGCTTCAAACCTAACATACACATACCACTTTGGTGAGAAAAAATTAAACTTTACAAAGTCAATTGCTGTACAGCTTTAAACTATTTTCTCTTCAGGTATGAACACGATGATACAATGATTGGTGGTCAAGGGACAGAGTTCTCCGAATAAGAAGTGTAATGGATTTTGCAATGAATACCAAATGTGAGGAAAAGAATAATTCGAAAACCCGCATTCATTTTCTCAAATAATCTTTCTCTCTCTCTCTCTCTCTCTCTCTCTCTCTCTCTCTCTCTCTCTCTCTCTCTCTCTCTCTTTCTCTTTCATAATTTAATAAAAGTATGAAATTTGGTAACAATTGCGTTCGAGGTCGCTAGATCAAGTGTTTCAATTTTTTCCCTTTACATTATGCACGACTATTTTCAGCTGTCCCGAGATTCATGTTCGAATCTGACATTAGACTATGGAGTTCTTTGATATGATAATCAGTGACATGTACGTGCGTGCAGCACGTAAATGAACTCTTGAATTTCCAAAATAATCTCAGCAGAATAAGTATCCAAATTCAGTTCTAGCACTCACTCCTACATGGCGACGTAAGACGACCTCTAAATCATGGTTGCGATACAAATATGGATAGTGTCGCGTGGCCGCAGACGGCTGGCGCCCGCGTAAGCATAATGACGTAGCTCCGCCGCGGAAAGAGCGTCTCAGCAGAAAAGGCCTATATAACGACTTAACCTCCGCTTAGCGGGGGGACGAATGCTACTCGTGAGCTCGTCGCCCGCGTGCACGGACCTTCCGCTCCCCGTCGGTTCAGATCGGCCCAAACTGGCCCTGCCGACTTCCCTTCGCCCCTAGTCGGTTCAGATCGGCCCAAACTGGCCCTGCCGACCTCCCTTCCCCTCCCCGTCGGTTCAGATCGGCCCTAACTGGCCCTGCCGACACTCCTCAATCCCGCTAGTCCAGACAGACCCTCCGGGGTCCTGCTAGCAGCTTCCAGCCCTTGCCCCTGATCACCGTGCACTCCCAGTGTCGCCATGGCCGCTGCTAAGTCGCTCTTCCGGAGGACCGTCCTCGCCGAGGCTGGGCTACGTCAGCTGCCTGTGTAAGTAACACCTCTCCAATAAACTGCTGTTTGCCATGACTGGGGTCATCCCTGTTCTGATTGCTCCCTCTCATCCGCTTTAGGCCTTTAACAGAATAGGGAACGGCCCAGAGGACACCTTCCGCCCTTACCGTCCTTCCACTCCCCTGCACGTGGTGCCAGACCCCAACCCCCACGACGCGATGTTTCTGTTCTCTTTTTAGTTTTTCGCCTATTAGGTACTTACTAAACAGAAAGTATAGTAATGCATCAGAAGTGGCGATTTTTCGCCAGAAATCTCGTCTTGGGGGACCCTGATACGAAAAAATGCATAAATCGTGTTGCTATTTGTAGCAAAATACTTCCTCTAACTCGTTGTGAAGTCAAAATCGACGCTGATATTACCCGGTCATTCTGGCCGAACTAAAAACCCTGGAAATTTGAAATGGATATTTTGATTTTTCTGGGCACTTTACACAAAGTTTTTACAACCTTTTCAAAATTTTCTCCAACATGGCTGCAAATTTTCGGATTACATTTTTTCCACGAATACAGCAAAGGGCGCTTAAAAATGGTTTCATTTCGCACTACTATTTTTCATCTCTCTATTTTCGAAATTTACAAAAGTTCAAAATGTTTTCATCGTCTTTCTTCAACTATAACATTCCAAGAGATTATTTTTTTAATGAAATCGGTTCTTAAAATACAGATCGCCAAATACGGTCATGTACAATTTTTTCAGAATAAGGGTAGTTTTCGCGTGAAAGATACGCAATTTCAAAAAAATTTTTCTAAAGTGGCTCTTAATCTTTTCTTTAATTGTTTTTCCGAATAGAGCTTATAAAACCGGCGGAGGGCTTACGCTTATAAAAATGACGCTGGTCACATTTTCGATGAAATATTCTTAATTTTCGAAAATTGCATAAGTTACAAATAACACAAGAAAGTATAAGTTGTATCATTACTAGTTGTGAAGCTACAAGTGGATGATTTCATGGATATAATTTTGTTACATTACATACTACAAAAGAAAAAATAAAACTTTTACTAGGAAGCCTCTAGAAGTGCTCACAAATCCAAATTAAAAATCAGAAGAAAATGTCTTATCTACATCAGAAAAAATGTATTCTTAAAAGAGGATAATATTTAGTTGGAAACGTTTACAGTATACTCCTCTTCAAAATGTTAATTTCACACTAAAAGTAACAACTCAATATAGTATAAGAATGAATGTAGAAATTCCAGAGCTCAAGAAAAAGTGCACAAATTGCACCTCCCCCTGTGTACATCTCAAACAGAATTACACTTTTTAACGATTTTCGACGTTAAAACAAATAAACGATATATTTTGATCAAAAGAATTGATAGAGGTAATGATTTTTTTTATAGTTCGTGGGAAATGATTGTATGGGTCTGTGATTTTTTCAGATTTCCACACCCAAGTAGAACACCACCAAATGTTCTTTTGTCCCTCTCTCGTATAACACTACACAATATTATCATAAATGACAATAAATATACTTAATACCAATGACGCATTGACATATAATTCTCATTTTTTGAAGTGTAGTCGTAAAATTATTTCTTAATTTGATCACAAATTTTGAACTACATTGTTGTTTGCGAATCTCATTCAATAATTTGCCAATAACTACAATAGTTTCAAGGATTTCCCGAAGAAAAACTTCAACAGTATCGAACTCGTATATGTTAACTTAAATTTGCGCGGGCTCGACTGTTTAAAACCGGATTTCTTTCTCAGATCTAGCACATTCTCACTTTTTCCGGCACCCTCGTACTCCACGACCGCTTCACTCACCGTTTCCTCCTACGTGGCCTCCGCTGGGGTGGGATAAAACCGAGACAGCGAGGGCGGGCGGAGTCGGGGCCCGCTGACAAATGGGGATGTACAGAACAAAGGCCGCGGGGGGCAGCGGGGTGGCCGAGAGAAGGGGGCGGGGGAAAGGAGTTGCGACTCCTACGCGGAGTCTCGGCAGTAACCGCACCGTCGCGCCGAGCTCCTCCCCCTCCCCCTCTCTCTTCCCCTCCCTCTCCTCACCACCGCGCAGCACCGGCAAGAAAAGCGAACAATTCAACAGCCCGAAAAGAATCGCAATCAATCATTATTTTTCAGCCTGATAAAACGCCCGTAAGATTGCCTTCCTCCCCGGGCATGTTTTCCGAGCAGACGACTGATCCTCTCGGGCCCTGGCACCTCTCCGCAGCCCGCCGACTAGCCAGCCGAGTGGCGTAGCAGCTCTCGCGCTCCGCGGCAGCACCGGCATGCCCGTCAATTTCGAACCCATACTTGTCACCCCGCCGATACGGAAGGGCGCGAAATATTAGCGAGGATAGAGAGCGGTGAAGGGGGTGGCGGGCTCCTCTGGATACAGAGCGGCCGTTTCTCAAGACAGCGCGTATGATATTACGCTCGGCGCGTTCCGCTATGCGGCGGCGCTCTGCTGTGCCGGCGCCGCTTCCTTCGTGGCGTCGTAGCGGGGCGGGGCGGGGCGGGGGTCGGGACGAGGGGCGGGGCGCAGTGGGGCAAGGCGAGGCGGGGCGGGGCGGGGCGAGGCGGGGGCCGGGCGTGGCGGGGCGGGGAGGGTCGGGGCGGGGAGAGGCGGGGAGGGGAGAGGCGGGGAGGGGAGAGGCGGGGAGGGGGCGGGGACGCGCGGGGCCGGGGCGGAGGCGTTAATACGCCCGGGAACAAGCGCCGTCGACGCACACGCGCCGCAGCGCCCAGCTTCCTCCCCCTGCAGAGTTGCCAACTACCCTGCTCCAAAGAATTAAAAGTAAGTCGGTGTATAAGTCGCCGGGGCGCCTAACACGCAGGTGGGTAGGCCGGCAGGCACGCAGCAGTTCATCCCTTTTTGCTCGCGGGAATTAACAACCCAACGTCTTCGCCGCACAGCACAGTTTTCTACCATTTAACATGTTAGCGTTCGCCCAATACGGCCAAATTCAACTGCATTTAATTTGTACAGAGTTTTAGACCGTTCCATTTCTTTGTTTAGATTCTACAAGGAAAGAAAAATTGCTAATTAACAGGCCGTATACGAATAAATGTTAAATACGTTTTAAAAAAGCAGGAAAGGCGAAAATGATCACCTTTGCCAGTGTGTATATAGTGATAAATGGCGAAAAATCTCATAAAGCCATGTGACCCTCATAACGACATGAAATTTGAGGCGTCAGAACTTACTTCGTGACTCTTTGACGGCGTCAGAACTTATACCTGCCCAACACTAGTACACGATGTGGTTGGTTTCAAGGAATCCGAAGTAGTTGGAGTACTTCCTGTCCGTAACAACTATTTTCACGAACTAGCTTACGTCCTAGAAGAGCCCAACTCCTGGACGTATTTCACATGTAAATGAGTCACCACAACTTTTCAAACCATATATCGAAATTATTTATCTTGATCAATTTGTACTTGTAGATCTACCAGTATTTCATGAAAAAGTTTCTGAAATTTCTTCAGGACAAAACGTAAGCTGAAACTAAAATATCTAGAGAAATCAGGCAGATATTTTTGTCGAAAATATTCACGAATTATAATTTTAAATATATCGCATTGCATTTTCAGGTAAACAAGTGTTCGACAAACTTTGCTGGCTACTAATTAACAAAAACCATTGAAAAAGCGCAAACAAGACAAGACGATTCGTGCATATACAAGATTATAAGCCCTCAATCCACGTTTAAAGAGGATTCTACTGACATGGAGCATACGCGACGTGGAATGACGAAACAGAAAGCAGCTGATCTTATAACATAAAATATCTTACAACATTTTTATATTAATAACTAGGGAGAGGATACTTATGCCCTAAAAAATCTTGAAATATTCTTTCAAAAATATGCATTTATTGACCTAAAAATTATTATATATGCTCTTTAATATGCAAATAAAATTAACAATATTTCATTTCCCGTACAGATAAACGTCAGGAGAAGCATGCTTGGAATGAAAAAATTATATATACACACACACACACTTGTGCAAACATAATGTAATCCACCTTACTTCGCCGGAGAAATAATTGAAGTAAATATTCACCTAGCATGTCTTGTTCCATTTCTTCGGCCTGGATTAAAAAAAATATCAAGAACCTACATTTGCACAAGTATTTTATAGAAAGGAAGAAGAAAAAACAAACGCAAACTGTGACAAGCTCTTTCGAATTAATGAACTTTCACAAATCCGTTTTGTGGGTCCTTGATACCGAAAAACCAATTGAAAAGCAAAACGTCCATCCGTCTGTCCGTCCGTCCCCCGCAGGGGGTGGGGGTCGTGGCTGCGTAGGTGGACACGACCTCTGGTGGACCACTCATATCTCTAGTCTCGCGGCCTCACTCATGTCGTTAGCCTAACGTGTAGGCAGTGAGTAAGCGATGCTAAGCTCCTGGTTGACGGTTCAACCCGGCAACCCACCAGTTGGGCCCCTGGCGCGTCGACCTCATGGCAGGATTGGGTGCAGGAGACCACTCGGGGTGCTCTGAATCCCACAATTAGAAGTCCGGCGGTTAAACGACCATCCGCCAGGTTGCCTTGGTCACGGTTCCACCCAGATCGAGAGCCTGAAGGTGCAGGCAGTGGGTAGACGGGATGGGGGCCCCGAGCCGCCCGGACCTTAGTTCGGGTGGCCCCAGTTGGGCTCTTGGCTTCGTCGCGGCAGTGGCCCGATACTCTGGGCATAGAGGAGGAACTTGGTGTCCCCAGGCGCATGTGAGTGGCGCGTCGTCATACAGGGCGATATTGACTCCGGTACTAGCCCGAATAGATAGTAGCTCTGAGCTGGCAGAGCGGCCCTATACTCAGGCATTGTATGGGGAGGTTGCCGCCACGGCTAACAGCGTTCCGGCGGGATCCGGATATTGGTCGGAAAGTGTCCTTGTACACCCGACGAGGGTGCGGATAGAGGCAAACGCCTAGGTGCCCACCCTGGGGCTTCGGTCCCCTAATAAAGTACAAGTGCTGGGGTGCCTATTAGGTAAGCACGTTTATACACATACACTGTCCGTCCGTCCATCTGTCTGTCCATCCATCTGTGAACACCACTAGCGCCTAAACCACTCGTAGGATTTTTTTCCAAATTGAAGAAACTCCTGTCCATCTGACTCTAGTAGAAAGCTTTGAGATTTTGAAAAACTTTCTTCAAAATTTTGGGGTAGTTTACAAGAAGTCCCCCGGACATTTTCAAAATTTTCTCAAAAACGGCTCCAATTTTTTTCTTTAAAATTTCTTGTAAGAATAAGTAAAATACACTTATAAATGTGGTATATATCCGATTCTCACAGTCAACTCTGAATTTTCGAAAATTGCGAAAGTTTTAATTTTTTTCGGCACCTTCCTACAACAACAATATTAAAGTTGGAGATTTTTCCCCCAAATAAAATTTGTTCTCCAAAGTGAAGTCTTTCATTAATGTCCTGTACTTTTTTTGAAAATTTTAGTAGTTTTCGCGCAATATTGCGTGCAATATGTGCAATTTAAAAAAGTTACAGAAACAAGATTTTCTCAAAAATGGCTCCATATTTTTTCTTTAAGTTTTTGGACGGCTCTAAATTTTTCGAAGAAAATTGCCATTTAGAGCGAGGTTTCACTGTTCTTCAATATTCTTAAAATAATATTTCCGTTCTATTAAGAAACCGAAAAATTAAGAAAATGTTTTAAAAAAGTAATTTAGGAGGCGATAGATGGCATCTGGCAAGAGTGTGTCAATTCCGAATTGCTAGCCGAGACCAAAGGAAATAGAAAACATACTGAGAGTCTGTGCCATTCTGTAGCACCACTAGTTATTGAATGTCATAAAACAAATTTACCTATTCAGAATACTGCACAATTGATTCTAAATACAGCATAAAATGAATTTATGGTGAACAATGTGGACTATATTGGCAGTTAAGAACGAAAGAACAAAGATGAGGAAAAATTAATGATTTGTGAATAATAAGTTTGATGATCGTAACTTCAATTTATAGTCGCATCACTAGGTTATCACTTGATTTCCTTTTCTTTCTGCACAATGTTTGCACTCTGCAAAACAATGTAAGTTGCCAATGTTGCAAAGTTGTTTAGCAAAAATTTCAATATTGGTGATTTAGGAATCACATCTGACCAAATATGAAACATTCTCAAATAACCAATGTTCCTGTTTTCGTAAGTGGACTAAATGGTGTGTTTAGCAGTCTCACGATGGGAAAGTCCTCTTCGTTGGTAACTCTTGCTATAGCGATTCCTTCACGGACAGAACTCAACATCAGTGATTTATTTTACCAATTTAGTGCGGTGTTTTTAACAAATATACGCGATATTACAGACCCCTTTCATCCCCTACAACCTTAAAAATATTGTTTACTAAAGTGGATATTTCCACGCAAAAAGCCCCTTTCAACTGTTTTCAAAAGCCAAAGTCCCTGCCGTTGGCAACCCTGTTACCAAGAGGCACGGTCGGGGAACAACGGCGTTGCGGTTCAACGAAGGGCCGTCCTTCGTTCTTCTTCCTTCCTCCGTCTTTGGAAGCGCCTGGGATCGATTTAAGTTAATAGCGTTCATAAATATTGAAGTGCTTGGGCTGAGAGAAATGCATGCCTTCATAATTATTCCTCTTCGCGGTTTTATTACAGCGTTATCAGTGCTTCGTATTAAACCGGGACAGCAGTAGATAAATCAAGGGACACAATCGATCATGAAATTAGTTATGAGCGAAGAAGCTGCGAAATGTCCGCTTAAGTAACTACATCAAATTTATACATGAATTTTATTTTCAACACGACACTAGTAAATGAATTTTCCTCGTGTAATGCATTCACACACATGAAACATTTTAACACGAATTTTTGGGTCGGAATAAAACCAAATTGAAATTAGCATCTCGGCCTGTGAAATATTTTTCCCAGCCGACAATTTAAAACCTCGTTACTTGATTCAGAGCGCAGAGGCTCATTCAATTCAAAACCGTCGCATACATCTAATTTACAGTAACTCAAATTGATGTTCTGCAAATCGACAAGCTATGTTTTGAAATCTCGAATTGTATTAAAAATAATGCTACTCTTTACAACATCTTCATTAAAACAGAAGTTCCTATTAAAGACAAAGAAATTTGCGCAAAGAGCTATGAAAAAATGTTTTTTCCTCTTATTTCCAGAATGTACGTAGGAATGTACAATTGCAATGAAACAAGTTTCACCCGTTTACATTCGTTTGCTCCAATTGAAACTTTCTTCTTCGAAATCATACAAAGAATCATTAAGAGACGACTCATTCACTCTGGACATCAATGGTACCCTCCCCACATGGCGCTAATACTTTGAGAACAGAAAGGCTGACAGACTGATTCAATGGTACGCCCAAGGTCCTCGCCGGGAAGAAAGGAATCGGAGGCCAGCACAACGGCGTCCGGGAGTGAATCGCATTTCGGAACGACACCGCAAGCCGGGGGAGGACGGGGCGGGGTCGTCTGAACGGATAGAAGACGCGCAATACGGAGGGAAAAGGACGGGGGTTGAACGGCGGGCGGCGCCAAGGAACGTTCCACGACGCTCCGCGGACGGCGACCGAGGAGGACGGAAACGACGCAGGGAGGAGGAGCGGAGAGGAGAAAAAGCTCGCAGAGAGGGGGGGGGAGGATAGGGTTGAGGCCTCCCTGGCCAGCCGCGGTCCCGCAACCCGCGGTCGCAATATCAAGGCCCCGCCGAGTTCCGCAGGCTTGCACACGAGTTTGTTCGGACCGGGGTGGACTTTCCAGTCCAAGTCCATATGTATGCAATGTAGCCGGTTAAATTGCTCGAAAAGTTCCGTATGAAATTCGAGGCCGGACGGAGCGGAGACGGGCAGGCCGAGCGGGGCGGAGGGGGGAGGAGACCGCGGGCTCGCGGCGCGGACCACGCTACCACCGCCGCCGCAGGAGCGGGCCTTCCGCATTGCACTCACGTCCGCCGCCACATTGAATTATGCATGGCGCCTCGGAAGTTGAAGTGGGGGCTCTATTCCGGTTTCTCCTTGGCCGGATCAAAATGAAATCAAGGTCCTCCTTAACATAGACAGAAAGCGGCGCTCCCCGCGCCCGCCGCTGGAATTTGTCGATACTAAGGCGCGCGTTCGGTGCGGCGGGCGTTTTGAGAGCCTTCGTGGGGCAAGGGGAGAGGGAGGGGGGTTCTCCGCCTTCGCTTCCGTTGTCTCCCTGCCGCGATCGCGACTTTTTGTCGCGGTACGAGACGTTCGGTTTTTCTTGGTTTCGAATCTTTCGGTGGGCATCCGTATCTAAATATTCGTTGGTCCGCTTTATGGTCTATACCCGCAACTAAACCATTGCAACGATGGGCAACTTGTCAAATAAACAAAATGAGCACTTCATAGAACGATCAATGGCAAATCCAACACCTCCTTCCTTCCCGCTCCCATTAAACTTTTTTAATAACACCTATTTACAGATGCATTTTTTCTTGTTAAATTTAAACATTACAGAAAATACTCGAAGTTTTTCCTTCATGAAGAAAGTGTGTGTCGTAGGTGCTATTGGTTACTGTAGTGAAATCTGTTTCTTTCTATAGAGCTTAGATTGAGATAAACAAGAAAAGGACGAATTTTGCATTTTTTAAAATTTAATTGAAAGAATAAACACAGGTTCAACACCTATTTAAGTATACTTTTGAGTGTAGGCACCCGAAACGTGACCCGCTTCCATTTTCAAGAATAGTTTGGAAGTATCGACACACCCTAGATTCCTTTGTATGTCTGCTCTAAAATTTCAATTGACTGATGAAGACTCACACCTCCATCTGACACAACTCCCAAGGTGTGCTGGCATTAGCTCCAGAGTGAAAATAAGCATTTAAGGGTCATGTAGTATCTCATATCTTAGTAACTCGACAATAGCTCTTCGAAGAGTCGCACTTAGTTATCACTCTTCCTTTTTCCCACAAAGTTTTCAGTTTCGTTTCTGAATAAAATATTCAACTTCTTTGTCACGTTCATTAATCATGTCTTCAAAACTTTTGTCTTTTGTTAGCTGCAATATTTGAGGGGCTAGTTAAAAAACCTTCCTTTACTTTCAACATTATTTCCTTCACAAGTGACGCGCAGGAAGATCAGTTTTGTTGTAAATATTGATTCCGTTTGGCCAATCTTCCCCATTCACAGAAGAAACAATATGTGGTGTAGCCGGGTAGTAAGCCTAACAGCAAGCCTGTAACTTTCAAGTCTCCGCAAATTTTCTGTGTTTGCGCATGCTGTCAGTCACTGATTCTTCCAATCAAACTGTGTTCCTCACTAGGGTACGTAAAAAACAACTTTTGAGTACATTTCCTTTCTTTTCTCGCACAACTGCATTTTCTCTAAATGGAAGTCCGATACTGAAAAATTAATTACTCTCGAATTCAGCAGAAAAAATCCTTTAATAAGCAGTTATTAGCTTCCCCAAAGTAAAATCTGTGTAAGGTAACGTAATATTTTACAAATGTTATAATGAATTTAAATAATTCTCAGTTATTATTTGCAAAAAACGACATCAGTTAATGATGTATCAATAAACATCGCTAATAACAAATATAGAAATGAATGCATGTAAATAACTCAAATGACTCTCAGGCATTCAAAAACTTAATTCATTAAAACAGAATTCTGACATAACCTCACATAATAGTTTGGACGAGGGCGCGTGAAAATCAATACACCTACGACTTATAATGTCTCAGAATAATTTATTTCCTTTTTTCCGGTTATTGATTAATCGTCGATTACAGGGAAATGAATGCAATCATCTACAAAATCTCCGTCCCATCCTGCGTGTCTAGCCCTCACCCAGCCTGACCTTCCCCGTCCCGGCCAATCTCACCCTGCCCCGACTCATCCACCCAGCCTCTACCTTGTCCCTCTTCACCCTGCCCCAGTCCACCTACTTTTGCTTCACCAGCCCCGTCCTGCGAACACTGAGAGTGCTCACTTAAATTTTGCTTTCGAGGATAGAAAAAAAGAATAGGAATAATTTTTACGAAATTTCATGCAGCCAGTAATTTTTCTTCTTTTTTACAGGACAGTTATTCAAAATGCCATTAAGACCGGATTAAAACTGTAGATTTGTATGGAAAACAAACAATAATTATTTTTTGCATAACAGCAAATAATAATTTGAAACATAATTTGCCGAAGTTAAGACCGACAAAACATTCTACCTTTCAGTGAAAACCCCATCAAAATCGGTTTGACCGTTTCAGAGATTAGCCCGAACAGACAAAAATCAAACTGCAAAACCTGAAGACTAAAAGAAAATATATTTAAATAAATACATGCGATTATAAAAAAGACAGTTCTTTTGAAATCAGAAACAGACACCCCAATTTTATTTATATCGAAGAAGATATTATCTAAGATTCGAACAATAAAGGGGTGTCAATCAATTATCCAAGTTAATGAAGTTTGAAATATTTATTTATAATCTGCCGGCTTCACTGAACATGATTTACCTGAGAAGTAGTACATCGCGCAGCCAAGCAATTGTTATAGCCGAATTGCATATAGTACATAGAACCAATTACGATCCTCAAAACATTACCGCTTCCGACGGAAATTCAGTGATCGCGCAACATTTCCGTTCAAAAAGATTCGTTATCATTTAGTTTTGCAGAATTTCAAACCAAATTGATTTGGTTTAAAATTCTGCCCCACGCATTAACGACGAAACGTCAAAAGCCGTAATAAAGTGAGTAATACGCAAAAGAGTTATAAAGATAAACATTCCACAGATTGAAATGCCCCAAGGCTAATAGAGTCGATGAGTGCGAAGCGAATGATGCGGGCTGCGCCGGTGACGCGAGCGACATGTACGACGTGCTGACACGAGCGTCACAAGAGACGGAGTGATGGGGATGACAAGAGTAATGCGGGCGACGGAGTTGACAAAACTGATGGGTTCGGGCCCGGGGGAGAGTGACACGATAACAAGATTAATGGATGTAAAAGAGTTAGGAAGTTCATCGCAGTGGCGGAGCCGAAAGACACGAAAGACGGGAAAGCGGAAGCGGTCGTGGCAGGGGGGGAAGGGTGTGAGGGAGCAAGGCGGAAACGAAGGCGACGGGAGGGATAACGCGGCGCTGGAAATGAGGCGGTGAGGCACGGTCTGTGCACTGAAGGTTGAAGCACGCGTCAAATATAGTGGCTTGTGACGATTCAACTACAGTGGTTTGTGACAGATCATCAGCTGGACGCGGTTATCCAATCAGGAGGTTATACCGCGATTTTTCTAACTTTGCCCCTGAAGGTCCGTCTACAGAATGGAATACGTCACGGTTTTTTGCGACGTTCTCAGTCGAGCCGCCAGATATCGCACGATAGCGACCGTATCAAGCAGTGCTTGCGATCATGCGACTTCTAGCGGCACGATGAAGAAAGAATGCGAAATGCCGTGTGATATTCCATCGTGGCCCTAGGGGCTTGAGGGGCCGAGTTAGAAAAATCGCACTACAGTTACGATTTTAATTTTAACTTTCGACGCCCCCGAGTGGATAACCCCGTCACAGCTAATGATCTGCCGGAAGTCACACTTGAATTGAACAATGGCCAGTGGTTTGAAATACAATGGAATTCAAAGAACTTGTTAATTTCGAACTCCGAGGGGAATTCGAACATATTCAAATAGTCTAATATGCGAATTTTCCAACAAACATTTTCCTAAAAAATATTAATGTCAATAAATACATTTTAACGCGGAAATAAGTACGCAACAGCTCTTAACATCCTAAATTGTTAGACCTCTTTCCACTGTCAGAAAAAACTTTTCCCGCTACGTAAATTTGCTATTCACGTACTTAAATATCGTGATAGCAAGACTGACAAAAAATTCTTTCATCGCAATATTGTGATGGAATCTGAAAGCTCATGCACCCACATCAGTGCCTATTCATCCTCCAATCCAATACGGGAATTTATTTCAGGAGACAGGAGAGGTACTGTCAATTCTTTTGCTTTAGCAATTTCAATGCAATTATTTGAAGTCCATCATACAATATTTAATTCACAGAAAGAATACAAGCACTGGATACAATCTGACGAGGTTTTCACAAAATATTTCTGAATAAAAATTTTGCAATCATGATATTAAAGTAAGATGTGAATCGCAAAATTTACTTAGCAGATGTCTCAACAGGTGTATTGTCGTCAATGGACGTGCGCATGAATTGGTCATATCTAACATGTTACTCGTTTTTCTGTGACGTTCACTTCATCTGCACTTCTCTCTAAACACTTGTCCCTGTTCTTGGGCATGTCGAACTTTTGTTTTTCCCCAGCTTGCCGTTACTAACTGTTCTGTCTTTGACAGTAACATTATTTCCATAATTTCTTCGTAAAACAATTTACTACCTCGTAACATTTTATCCTATACATACAGTTTACTCACTTAAGTGTATACAAACATCGCACAGATTTCTTTGTCTATCTTGCACAATCTCGAACAAGGAAATTAATATTCGCTTGTTTTGCATTCTACATAAGCGTTTCAACAGCAATAAATGTCACGCAGAAATAGACCGTCAAAGGTCAGCGAGATAGAGCTGTCAAACACATGCACCAAGTCATCAAAATTTACTGCAGTTTCTGTTCAGTGCTGCCATTGCGACGGCGAGATCGCGGACTTAATTGTTCGACCTCGTCGCTCGAAGAGAACTGTGACGCCAACGCAGCTTATCGCGCACGCGACTGCAAGCACCAAGTTTGCGGACCGCGAGCCACATTTCCTTCCCCGCCCCTTTCCGCCTCGCTTCCCCCGAGCACACGACTCATTTGACCGTCCGATTCAGACTGCTTCGAGATACCTTGAAAGCGTGCCTTCTGCTTACAAGTGAGCAGAGTCAACCGTTAATTGGGCTAATTTGAACTGACCCTAGATACCGTAAAACCCAAACCATTTTAGAATGAACTGTAGAAGAAATGAAACAAACAAGTCAAAGCAAACCAACTACGAGTTATCTACATGTTAATCTCAAATGCCGAAAACTCTTAATAAAGAATTAAGGATTTACCAAAACGAGGAAACTAACTGAAATGAAGGTATATTCTTGATGATAGCTGAAATGTTTTTTCTGTGCGAATAAGTTGTGGTACGGTACCATATTTATTTCGCTATGTATATCGGTGACAATCAGTGTTCATCGCAAATATTTCATTCATATAACCAAGGATTTTTTCAGATTCCAAATGATTGGATAAATCTACTATATGGTATATTACAATATGTGTATTTCAGAACTCAGTGGAATCACTGTTCCAACATGGCCAAAAAGTATGTAAAAGATGAAAATTCCTTAATGTAATATTTTTTTAAATAAAATCATGATCGAAAAACTGTTACATAAATTTGTAGCACCACTAATCATCCATCAATTAAAATTCATCAACAATTTCTATTTGTCTATTTTTTCAGAGAACGATGATCAACAGGTTCTTTTTTTAATTTAATCACATTCACGTCTATAAAAATTATTCATTTTTATCTTAATTAATGTTTTATTTCTCTCAATATTCATTTGCATCAATGAGTCTGAAGCACTGCATGCTTCACTGTCACAACAGAACGTCGAATTTTTCTGAAGACCAGGAATATTTTTGAGGAAGCTACATGTATATGCCGTTGCAGATGATTCGACAAAAAAAAATTGACAAAATTAAGAAGATGCTCTAGTGTTGCAAACATTGGACATGAACCCTACTTCTTAATATTTAAGATTCTTCCGCAATCTGTATAGCGGAAAACACTCTTTCATTCTACAACGTGAAGAAAGAGCTTCCTCAATCCCTGATAGTAAAGAAATTACTTTTCAAAGAAGGTAGTATTTTAATTTCTTTTGATAAAAAGTAATATATACATTCGTTTTCATTGCAAACACATTTAATCACTTTACTTACCAACTTCATTTTCATACTAATGTAATTTCTCTTTAATGTAACGAGTAAAGGGCAAGTTTATTTTATTTGGAGACGTTTGTGTCCAGTTTCCTGCTTTCGCTAATGCATACGCATGAAATTCTGAAGTTTTAAAACCGTTTTTTCTGGATGAAAGACATTTTTAATGAACAGTTATCGTTATTGGCTCTTTATCATTTTTACTTGAAATTGGAATAACAAAATACTTTTTAAAAGACTCTAAGGATTGGAAAATATTATTTTCGAAAGGCACTGTACATTGGTCAGGACTGTACACATACTAAGATATGTAGAATATTCTTACTAAGATATGCAGAATATTATTTTCCAAGGCATTCAGTTGTTTATACTTGTGATTCATTGTTGCGTTTGTTTTCGAAGCAGCAGAATTCATCAGAGCTTTTATAAACATAACAGAACGCGATGTGATTATTTTAAAAGTACCTGACGCATCGCGGCTGTTTAAAATGACCAGAACACGTTCTGGTTACTTCAAATGTGCCAGAAGAGCCCAACACGAAATTTCACGTTGTGGTCATTTTCAAACAACCACAACGCGTTCTAATCATTTTTTTCGCACGATGAACATTTTCAGTCTTTTATCCAAATATATCAAATAATAAGAGGTAACTATTATAAATGGGGGCGGATTTTAATGAAATGTCATTTTTTTTTGACTTCAGAAAAATGCCGTTCAGTATAGAAATTATTTTTATATTATGACAAAACGAAATGACCAATTTTCATAATAATTTAAAGTCATTTTTGTTGCCTTTTTCGTCGATTTCAACTAATAAGTCATTTTTTACGTTTTCCCGTCATTTTAATATATTTTTTGCCGATTTGATCGCTTTTAATATCATTTTAATGGTACCTGCTTCAAATAATATTTACTAGATGCAACAAATGTGTTCCCCAGAATTCCTGAGTAGCCTATTCGATTTCTTCGCTCAAAAATTGTAATATCAGCGACTGAGTACGTAATCTAAGGATCCTGTGACGCCTATCAGTGCCATTGTCGGCTTAGCCGCTTTTTAGGGATAACTAAAGACAGATTTACTGGTAAAAAACATTCCAAAACAAAAGTTTGCAAGCTGAATTCACTTGAACGAATAGAAGAAGCCTCGATTACAACAGTAACGTATCCCACAGCTTGAGTTGTGCATTCGAACTGGTTTTGATAACTTTTTTTTACGTCAATTTTCTGTATTTTTAGGGTATTTTAGAAACATTTAACAGTATTTTATTGATCATTTTTGGCGATGTTTTAGATCGTCAAAATCCGCTCCTAATTATAAATAACAAATCAATGTGATCGACTAGGCCGACATCTACTCGACAGCGCTGCATCTTTGCTTTTAACTCTCCCCGCCATCGCCATCGCCATCGTCGTGTCCATTCACTGCCACTTGTCCCAGCAGTTATTATGTCAGTCGAAGCGCCTCTTCTCCGCCCTCGCTCCTGGGCTATTCCTCTAAGGGCTGCACCCGTCAACACAGTCCTCGGTAGCGTACAGTAAAGAGCCATAACGGATCAAAAAGGGAACAAAGCCCTGCCATGCTACAATACCTATGACATTTCAAACGGCACAGAAGTTTTGAAGCGCTCAGTGTTTCACCCACGCACTTCCACCCTTCACGTATCTCCCCACTATGCGCGTAGTGCGCTCCGGTTTGAAACTCGCGCGTCCAGCCTCCCAACGCTTCGCGTCGCGTCTGGATCGCGCGCCGCGGGCCCGTGCCCCGCCGTTGGCCCCGGTCTCTCGGTCGCTGGCACCTTGCCGTCGCCCCCACCGCCCCCGCCCCCGCCGCCGCCCCCGCCGCCGCGCCGGTACGGAATGAATGCTCCTCTTTACGGACTCGTCGAGTCGAGAGCCGCTGCCTTCCGGAAACAGCTCACCGGAAACGAGCCTCATCGCTCCCCGCATCCGCCGTGCGTGCGGCGGCGTGCGGCGCGCGCTAGGGACGGGACGGGACGAATGCCGCCGCGGGGATGCGAGGAGGGATGGAGGGAGAGGAGAGGAGGCGGGGTGGATGATTCGGGGAACACGAGGGAGGACAGAATGCGAGTTTCCTCTACGCGGCCCGATGGCCAGATTTCTCTCCTGACACGGGATGATCCGTAGTCAACGACACGGACGTCAACTCTACGACCAGGCGCCACGCATGGCTTTATCTCCGTTATCGGCGTCCAAAATTAAGATTTTGAAGAATGGAGGTTTCAATTTGGCGAACCTATGAAAGACACAAATTCCATTACGAATCAGTAAAAGAAACGCACCTGCAAGTGCCAAACTTAGGGAATTTATTTCGATGTCGGGTAAACGGGAAACCAAATTTCTGTAACTAATTGCATACTATTACTTTATTTATATAATACATTTCTTCTTTTTTGGGCCTGTTATTGTAAAGAAAATGTTCTGTAAAGAGCAGCATGATTTAAATTTCTTTTTGAATTAACAACACACATGCTTAGCTATCAACACCGCACAACATTTTTCCATCCGAGCGCAATTATTTTTTTAGTCCGAGAAATACTACAAGTAAATTGATTCTTTTCATACGTCGCATCGATATCACTGTGATAATGGATCATAAGTTTCGAAGTACATGTAAAGAGAAGTCAAGAATTTTAACAAAATTTCTTCCAGACAAATTACCATTTATGTGCGTTTACTACCGTTTTTATAGAAGTCTTGAAGATCACTGTCATTCAAATTTATTCATGAGGTAATTAAAAATGGATAATGGAGCACAAACCTCGGATCTTTGTTGACACGTAGCATAATTCGAACAAACCTGTCCCGAACGAACCCTCAGAAAATATCTCAAAAGAACTGTATTTCTAGTCAATGTCTCTTTTTCAATATCTCATTACCAAATTACGATTACTACAACATTCGCAAATGGTGCAACTGGACTAAGTTCAAAATTATGAATTACAATTACAATTATGAATGCAAGTATGAAACGGGTGTGAAGAAAGCGGTTTATAAAATAATGGCGTGGGGGAAATGGGAATGATGGTCTTGAAAATTAACGGGGAAAAAGAGAAAAGAAAGAACGCTAGACACATTGTTGCTTTTCCGGAATACGCTTTAACTGAAAAAAAAATCTAAAATTGAGTTTTTTAAGGTAAATCAGTCAAAAAACATTTTTGTGCAGAATAAGCCTTTATCACTGACTTTATGCCAATTGCCGCTTGATAGCAGATGCATTGCTGTTTCATGGACGAAGATCGCCACTTATTTGTATGAAATAATGTTGCAAAAAATGCATAGTTTTATAAAATACATTTTCATAAATTAAAAACCAACAGACATAAACATTTTTATATAACTTGAATATCGTCGATTAATGGAAGACAAATGAAGTTGTGAGGAATTTAAATCACCATCTCCTGCACAAAACATGTTTTTGTGTTTCAACAGTATTCCGGAAAAGCAAAGACATGTTCAAGTTGTTCTCGATAAATTTACCTTTGAAGAATATTTGAATCTATCTAGAAGGTATCGGGATGCAGCCTTAAACATTGCGTGATTTATTACTTATCGTCTCAATCAGAAGTGATGAAAATGGATAAGAAAACGCTTTCATATATCATAATCATGAATAAATGAATGACTCTCCTCAAAATTACAGAACATATCCACACACGATTTCAGAAAAAACAACACACAATACTCATATCACTCGACATATCACAGGCATTCGACAGAGTATGGCACAAGGCACTAACATACAAACTAAAGAAAATTGGCACTCCACAGTACATCACCTCAATACTTCAAAACTACTTATCCAACAGAACCTTTGTAGTAACCATCAATAATCATCACTCAAAAACCCAGGTTAATCAAAGCAGGATTACCACAAGGATCCTTCCTTTCACCCACACTTTTCAATCTGTACGTAGCAGACATCCCCAAGCATCCAACAGTCAGAATAGCACAATTTGCAGATGATACACCAATTTTTGCATCCAACAACTCACTAATCGGCACTAAAAGCAACATACAATTAGAACCTAAACCTAATAGTGAGCTGGTCATCCAAATTAAAAGTAAACTAAACCCAAATTTAACTGCAACAATTTTTCATCAAGGCCATACACTCCACCAACAACTTTAACATTAAATAATGAGCCCATCCCATGGTACCCTCCCAATAAACCCATTAAATATTTACGACTGCACATGGACACCAAACTTACGACTGAACAGGAAACAACACATAGACACCAAAATAATACGAACTAAAATCAAATTACACAAACAAAAACACTAATTAACAGGAATCAATACCTCCCATATAGCACAGCAATAATTCTATACAAAACAATAATCAACCAGACACTTCTCTACGCCAACCCAGTATGGATCAATGCTGCAAAAACCAACATCAACAAAATACACATAGTTCAGAACCAATTCCTTCGCACCATCACCAATTTCCAACCACCAATTACACAATGAATTCAACCTCGATCCGGATCATTCACCATATTGCCAACATATCCCATAACTTCTTCTCCAATATTCACCACATCAAAAAGTTAACTTCATTCAACCTCTGTAAAACCCCACTCACACTACTCGAATCCGAAACAAATATCCATTTCATATATTTTGTAATCTGTTTTCATTTCTAGAATAGAGTATGAGGTGTCATCATGGTTTCCTCACCCTATGTATTAGTATTAAGTTTGGTTAAGATGGATTAAGCCATTCACTACATATGTATATTTCAATGAACTGGTCTATGTATAAAAAATCAAATAATAAAAAAATGAATGACTCATTTTGTTTATTTTAACATGTCTTTTTCATTCATGCAATGTTGATCAATAATTTTAATTCGAGTTTTATTAAACTGTCATAAATGTCCATTTTCCAGAACATTACTTAATGGCCAGCCTTTCGTTCTTTGTTCACTAACTGGGAAAACTAATTTTCGGGTGCGAGCCCATGAAGAGGGCAATGTAATATAGGGCTTTAAGGTCGTAACCTTTACAGCTAATGCAGTGAGTTGTAAATTAATTCCGCGAGGCATCCACGAGAAAGTTACTAGTTAAATTATGACGATATTCGCAGCAATGTTCTCATTCAAAGCACGGAAGTTGTCTTAAAAGCATTACGAGGTCGAGCTTTGGTCGCCATCGACATGGGCGCGGCGAATTGGGCTGGGACGCGAGTGGGCCGGCGATGGGCGTTAAGCCGGTCTCGCACGGTCGAATTCATATACATCAAAACGACTTGCAACGGCAGTTGGACACAGCTGGGAATTAGATACAAATACCAGTTGGAAGTAGTTTAATGTGAATTTCATGAAATAGAGACGATCATATCCACAGCAAATTTGCTGCCAGCCGAAGCGTGCAATTGTGCATTGCCCCCGCCCCCACAACGCACTAAACAAGCAAGGCAGCAATGTATGCAAAAGCTAAGTTGATTTAGTTGTATTTTTATTTTAAAACATGTAGACATTTGTAAAATTTGCACAGAACTTATTTCACCGTCCTAAAAACGCATACAGAACAACAGAAATGTATATAGGGATTTAATGAAATGGTATCGCGAAGGTCGATATTTTCACAATAACTTTGCACCTATTGCACGCCATTTAAAATTAATATGGTTCAATAAGTTTGATGAGTTTTTGCTTTCTTGCCATACTAGTACTTACGTGGTAAAGAGAATGTATTTTAAAGCTGCTGCGGAAAATGGCAATTTTTGCCAGAAAAAGGCGCATTCCGGGGGCCCTGATATCGAAAAAGTAAATTCACATTTCTACTTGTAAATTACTTCCCCTAACATATTGTGTAGTCAGACTTTTGTAGGTCCTTGATACGGAAAAATTGATTTACGACAAACTGGATGTCTGTCCCTCCATTTGCGTGCAACGTTAGCGACTAAATCGTTTAGAGGGTTATCGCCAAAATTGCTATTTCCCGATCGATCTAGTTGAAAGCCGAGATGGCTGAAAGCTGCGAATTTGAAACGGATATTTTAATGTTTGAAGGCAATTTACATGACCCCTAAAACCAGTTTCATCATTTCCCCCAAAACAACTCAAAATGTTTGAACTAAAATTTTTACTGGGAGAAAGGACGTTTAAAAAATTAGGCACGTATCATTTTCGTTGATTACCCAAAAAATTCCAAAAGTTACATTTTTACGCGGTCTTCCTACACTACAAATATACACATAAAACAATTATTTTCTAGAAACTTATCTAAATGATTTCTTGATATTTTTGGTCGAAGACAGCAAAGTACGCTTATAAAAATGGCACAGATCTAATATTTTGTGAATTCTTTGTATTTTAGGAAAACGCAAAAAATGAACATGCAAAACTATAATATTTATGGTAGAATATTTTGCGTAATGAAATATGTTCTAAAAAATATTAAAATCTTTTAAAAAAGGACCTGAACACTTTGTTTTATAAAATACGAGTAGTTCTCGCGTAATTTCTGCTGCATGTAAAGAAAATTTATCATAAAACATTCTCACAAACTGCTCCAATTTTGTTCTTAAAATTTTTATTCTGTGAATCAGCAAAGAAAACTTAGAAAATGGAGCATGTCTCATTTTAGCTGAACTTCCTAAATTTTCGAAAATTTCCAAAAGTGACAAGTAATACGAGAAAGTAAGTGATGTTGTAGCACCTATAGTTTCTCGTTCTAGACAAATTATGAACAGGCAATTGAACTTCAGTAAATGTAATGTGAAAGCTAATTGGAGAAAAGTAGAAATACGCTATGCTACACAGAATACATTTTCGAGTTGAATAAGCATCCCTAATGACGTCATGGGTAAAAAAAATTAGCAACCAAAAAACAACTTGAATTTGGATAATTCTTTAGAGTGAAATAATAACAGCACAGCAAAATTAAGTATCCTACGTAAGTCTCCACATGATTGAAAAAGTGGACACTAATTTTCGTCACGGTAATAAAGGAGTAATCTGTTAAGTCGATGTAGCACATTCTACGTATTTCTCTCGCAATGAACTAAATAATTTAATTGGTTTCATAATGTTATTTCATCACTTCTAAGGCAATACGTACATTTTTCATACATGTATTTACGATCTAGTTTTCATGTGATCGAACACTAGTAGCTTTTTATCCGAATAATTATAATTTGTATCACCTCAATAGCAAATAAATGTTAATTAAAATCATGAAAACTCGAGATTTTAATTAATTCCTAATTTTTTTATATAAATATTATCACACATCACTCTAAACACGAGGATCTACACCAGGATCTAAATGATGAACATCTAAAACAAATACGTAATGACTCCTGGCCCACTGTGCGGCGACTCCTGCTGAACGGACCGGCTTCAAGAGTCGTGTTGCATCGTCTCGCGTGGCGTGAGAGGACGGCGCGAGGGGCGGAGGGGGCGGGGGCGACGCCCCCGCAAACGCCTTTCGCTTCCGCCGACTTCAGGGAAAGCAGGTAAGGAGCTCCGCCCCTACCGTCTGCCGCCCGCCGCGCCGCCACCCCGCCGTGAAAATGGGGCTCTTCACGTAAATTCGTCTTCCCGCGCGTGCCGGGGTGCTCTCTGCCTCGGCTGGAGCTTGTATTCGCGTCCCTGGCCCCGCGGGCCCCTCACCCGAATGTGCTGATGCTCTGGGGCAGTTGTTTTCAAACTTTCCAAACATAGAATTACATTTACCCGAGGACAACACCTCAGAACCCGTAACCTACCGTTCATGATTTGTATCCGATGAACTTAGGTCAAGTACTCCTTGTTGTTCAAAAAGGCAACGATTGAAAGCTATCGCACGTTTCAGAAACGAGCATTTTTCGAAAACAAAGGCGAATGTTTTGCAATAAAAAAATAAATTACTTAAGAAGGAATATGAATTGATTTTCTCATTAAATGTGCAATTTCCAAAACTTGCATACTCCTGGTCTCTATGGACCTCGTTGGCGCACACTTGCAGACCCCTTGCTCTACAACGGTAGTTCTCAACAGCCAGACTACATGAAAATCTCTTGAAACATATCGTATTGAGATCTTCCATGAAAAGAAGCAAATTAAAATAATTCCAAGAGAATATAATTTAGTACGGGTTGAGATCATTCCAAGAGAAGGAAACGAAAATTTTCACAAATTAATAATTTTCGTTTCAGGTAACTCAAGTATGCTACAAGATTTCGCTAGTTTAGGGACAAACCATTAATATTTATAGGTAGTCCTAAAAGGTATGCAACATTTGGCATCGCGATGTAGCCTAAAGAAAGTTACAATAGCTAATGAAACGATTATTTCTACTATCGACTATCGACGAAATTCGACTATCTGGCTTACTTTTCGAAATACAAGAGATTCTAATAAGAAAACTGACGAAATTTTCCGGTGAATTTCCTAGACAACGCAGTCAAGCACGTTTTTACTGCTGATCACAACTATATTAACATACCGCTACATATCTTTTACGTCCATCCATATGAATATACGATGTATGTATATATCAACATGCTGCTTCATTAGGCAACGTTCTAAAAGTTTATAATATTATAATTGTATTATATTCATGTAAAAGTCTTAAATAGAAAGGTATTTGCCAGGAATTCAGAGGAGAAAATAAATATTTTCAGTGGCTCTCGCAAAGTTTTTCCGGAATAGTAGTAAACAAGCCGCAACACGTCATCAATATTTCTGTGGTCACTGGGTAAAAGTTCTTCAGTCAATTTTTGGCGAAATTGAGTTAAGTACTGAAACTACAACTTAAGTATCTATATTTTATTGTAGTAAAACGACCGGTTTCAAATGTTGCCTCCTAAACGAGAATAAAGCGTTGGGAAATAGTGTTGAGCATAGGAAGAAGCATTGGCTCAATAATCTAACCCTTGCTTTCTCCAAACTAAGATTTTTGACTTAAGAACTTTAATCTCGTGACCACAGATTTATCACACCAAACGTTATTAATAGGGGCGGATTTTGATGACCTAAAAGATTGCCAAAAGTGACCAATAAAATGCTCTTAAAATGTTTTTAAAATGGCCTAAAAGCAAAGAAAATGACGCATTTTTTTTATCAAAACACTTCAGATGAACAACTCAAGCTGTTGTATATGTTACTGATGCAATCGAGGATTCTTTCTTTTGTTCAAGTGAACCCAGCTTGCAACCTTTTGGTTTGGACTGTTCTTTAAAAGAAAATCTCTGCCTTTATTTATCGTGAAATCGACCGAACTGACAATAATCCGATAGATGTCACAGAATCTTAGATTGCATAGAACAACGGCTGACATAACAAGATATGAGCGAAGAAATCGAATTGGCTACTCAGGAATTCTGTGGTGAACATTTGTTGCATCTCGTAAATATTGTTTCAAGCAAGTACCATTAAAATCGATTAAATCAGCGAAAATGCATTACAAATGACGTAAAAAGGTAAAAAAAAATAGACGAAATGAACGAAAATTGCAAAAAAAAAAAAAAAAAAAACATATAAAATGGGTCATTTCGTTTTGTTATAACGTAAAATGAATTTCTATACTAAACGGAATTGTTCTGAAGTGAAAAGAAAAAAAAGAAGACATTTCATTAAAATCCGCCCCCCAGTTATTAAGAACTTCAGGCATTGAAAAACTTGAGGGGAATCACGTTGTATACTGGAAAGAGCACTTGCCTTTTACATCCGAGTACCAATCTCTCCATGTGGAATTCGCGAATGGCATCAGTTCTTGGAATACTTGATTTCCCGTCTGTTTTCCCAATGTATGTCTATTATTTGTTTTCTCTCAGCAAACATAAACACTCAACACATGCATCAGGCTATCATTCACCCTCAGGCACATTCAATAACCACCCGTGGTCCTCTTCAAAAAAATCAATCAAACAAACAAAACAAACATCAGCATGTAGATACTAAAATACTGAGTATAAGGTTCAATATTAAGTAAGAGATATTTTGCTTAAAAAGGAATCAATAAAAAACAATATATGATTTCAATGAAAGTATACATTGTAATTAATGTATTTTTATACACAGCTTAAGACAATTTAACGCAATTATAACGTAACTTGAAACCATTGCACGATAAAAAAAGACGTTTCAGTACAATTTATTAAAATCCCTATGGAAAAGATGGCCGAGGAAATAGGGTCGAAGACAATTAATGACTGATTTGTTTCAATTGGGAAATCCAAGCGTGACACGTTCATCAAAAATTACACATATAGATCTAGACGAAGGGACAATTTTCTGCGAAACAATGGAACAAATGTCATTAATGTTGAATAAAACCTCTATTCTGAGAAGGCCTTCGAAATTCTGCGGAACCTACGTTCGTGCTTGACGTTCGCGTACGGTAATCAACCTCAGACGGTAGTTGCGGGGGTCGGAACTGATTGTACAAGCGGCGCAGGCGGCGGCGGCGCAGCCGGGAGCGATGCAGGCGGCGGCGGCGGCGCCCGGCGTTACGGCGTGGGTGATGACGGCGGCGGAGCGTCGCGAGGCTGCAACGGAGCTGTGGCGAGTCCCTAGAGGCGGCGGCAGCGGGGGCGTGGGCTGGGGGCGACGGAGCTAAAACGGGCTTCCCTCGGGAGCTGCATAGGCGAACCCACGGCGACAGCGGCGGCGGCGACGGTGGAGGGGCAGGAGCGTGAGAGGGGGTGAGCGAAGGACAAGGCAGAGGCTGCATGAGCACAAAGCAGCTGAGAAGGAGGCGCAGCGTGGGCGGAGCAAGGGCCGGCCCGAAGAGGGACAAAAGGCTGAAGTGCGAAGAAGAAGAAAGAAACTTGCAGAATAGCGCGAGGAGCAGCACCGAAAGCGGTGACAACAAGACGGTACAGAAACGAAGGTGAAAAGGCGAGGAGCAGAGGCTTCAGGACAGAAAATAATTGAGAAATGCTGATTGTGGTAACGGGAGCACGAGTGGGATTGCGAGCCGGAACAAGATCAATCCGAAAACTATTGTAAAAGAGGCTGTATGCTGAGATTGGGAACAGTGGAAACTACTGACAAATTAGATGAAGGAATGAGATTGAAGCAGAAGGAGAACGGACGCCTCAGCCAGACAGTCATAAAAACTGAAGCAAAGGAAGCAGGCGGCAGCGGAGGCAGCATCGGGGGAGACACCGGAAGTTGCCGGAGTGGGAGCTGCGGTGGCGAGAGATCGGCGGAGACAACCAGAGACGACCGCAAGGACCTGGCCAGCAAGGGCGGCGTGGAGGACAGCAGATGGAGCGCCAGCGAGGACAAGAGCAGCGGAGCCAGAGCGGGCGGTGGGGGGCAGAAGCGAAGACGGCAGGAGAGTAACCCGAGACCAAGGCACCGACGGGGGCGACTGCAGCCGCAGATGCGAGGCGGCATAGGATAATAGAGCCAGTAGGGATCGCAGAAGCGCGCCGGCCGCGCGCTTGCTTGCTTGCTTGCGGAGCACGACAGTAGTGCCGTCGTGGTGCCGCCGCCGAAGTGATGTGGGCGCGGGTTGGGCCGCGCGGGCGGCGCGGGGGGGCCTGGCGCGTGCGTCGCCGGCAGAGCATTGCCGCCGTTCCGGACCGGTGCGGGCGACCGCCAGGCAGACGCACGGCGCGGCGGCGCGGCCCGGCGCCCGTGACGGCGCCACGGAAAATAAAACAATGAGACGCCGCCGCCGCCCTCGCCGCGCCGTGCCGCGCCGGGCCGGGCCGAGCCACGGCTGCCGGCACTACACCACTGCCGCCGTCGGCGCGCCGGCGCAGCGCACCCTGGCGCTCGGGCAGAATGCGAGGTCAGAATTCACAGGAGTGAATGAGTGGTTAAGTATTAATGTTAAACAAATATGAATGATTAGAAGAAAGAAAAAATATTTAACCCATACAAAAAGAAAACATATCCCAGCATTACGAAACAAATTCTAATTTAAATTAAGTATGCCAAAGTGCATGCATTCTTGAAGGTACAATTAGATTCCCTTAATTTTAGTTTATTAAGAAAAGCCTCCTCCCTTCTCTAGCTGCTTAAGCCACAAGGCAGTGGCTCAATCAGTAAATCGTCGCTTAAAACACATCCTCGCCTTCACAAGGTTACTGTGGAGGGGAAAGGAATGATCACGATTCATCTCCGTTCGCAGGACTTCCTTAAATGTCTCAGTTAACCACACTGCAGAAATTTAAGACCCTCGGGTTGCTCGTGGACAACGTGATAGCTTTCTGTGAGGCGGTCCCGGGTTCGATTGCCAGCCAGGGCATAAATGAAGATATAGCTTTGTAAAACAAAGCGTCTCATGCAGGCCAAGTAAGCTAGGTATAGTGATGGGAATACGTCATACTCGCCACATGTCTACCTTACTGAATTGAATTGATGCCTTATTTTACGTGGCGAGACTCAGGCCATGAGGTCTGCTCTTCCGTCTGACCACGCAAATTTCGCAACACTCCTTTCACCAACTAGCGGAGAAAGAAGGTATTATCTCGGGCGATGAAACAGGCGATTTGAATTTAGCTCAGAGGCTTCATTTAGGCTTGGGGATCTTTTACATGCAAGTAAATCTACTAACATGGGACAGCCGGCTTTACTTCCCCTCCGAAGGAAGGCGTACGAAGGAATATTTTTCGCCCTTAAAAATTACCTAACTCCCAGGCGTCGATAATTAATAAAAACACAGCCCGGCCTGGGAACTCCGCTAGTTGGCGGAAGTCGGACTAATCCGACCCTCCCTTGTAGTCAAATCCCTGAAAGGTGCAGTGACGGTTACAAATGTTCCTGCACGCATAACGTGTGCATGTGCCAAGAAGGAAAGTACACAAACAGGTGCCACATTTCCCAAGGTCGCAGATGCATAACTGGGCACGGTAAAAAAGCAATCCTTCGTAAATGTGCTCAGTGGCACTACTGCATCACCTGCATAATTCTTAACTAACACTGTAAATATTATTACGTGATCGTAACAGTGAAAATAATATCATGTTAATTGAATTCGTGGTTCGAACACATCATGCTACGTAACATTATCTTTGTTCTATCGTCATGCCAGGACTACTAAGTGTTTTTATGTTAAATGATGACATGCTTTCAGGAAAGGAACACGTGTTCAAAGTAAAAAGTTTCCGTTATGTCTTATTGCAAGTTTACATATTGTGACGTCACCATACTTTGGCGTTCTCACTGAATTCTCCATAACATTATGTGAAAGAATTGGTACAAAATGACCAACAGCAAAATATCATAAACATTCGTGTCTGAGTTAAGAAACTGTATACAACATTCTCTTTTCTACCATACATAGACGTTTTACACATTTTCTCGTTTTCATACATGTTGAAATATTGTTCGTCATTTTATACATATTTTTGTTTTAAAATGTAATATAAATAAATTCAGAATGTTTATAAACTTTGCCTTTGACTGTCGTTTGACTATAAAGTAAACAGTGGTTAGAAATTCGGTCTTATTCCCACAATTATGCATTAATGCTTACATAAATTTGTTCTCAATTTTCTGTTTGCAAAATCCGCATGTTCTCTACTTCAAAATATATTAAAGGTGCAGGACGGAATCTAAAGCATTATTTATATAATCCACAAACAAACGCATTGATTTCCCGAGTTCGATACAACTACGATAACAATGCATTTGGGCGCAATGTAACGGGATGGGCAAGTATTATTAGATTAGGCCAGTGCGAAGATGTTCCTATAATTCGCAAGGATATTTGCAGACCCAAATGACGGAGCCAGTCAGGATGTCAAGGACAAGTCGAGGAGGCGACGTCGGGCTTAACACGAGTTGTCGCGTTGGCGGTGAGTGTGGAGAGAGAGAGAGAAGAGAGAAGTACACCGAAGTGAAGGACGTCATTAGATCAACAAACTCTCCCACCATCCAGCGTTCTCGACCTCGTGCAACGACCCGCATATGGCTGGTTTGGACTCAGCTGGTCTCGGCTAACATGAATCCAAGATGTTTTGTTCACGGACCTTCTGCATGTCTCAAAATGACCAATTTACAATTCCCTACATCGCCTTTGGAGAAAACAACTGCGCAAGAACAGTAATTCTCACTTTTGGGGGCCATTTTCTTCGCAGACATTTGACGAATTTAACAAGAAATCCACAGTACGAAAATTACAAGTAGAACAGAACAGTAAGCTACAGTACAAGAAATACGCAATACGTATTTCTATTTTAAGTTACAATACATAAGATCCCGATCACTGTTGACAATTTTTTTTAAAAATTAAAATACACTCTGCACCTTTTTTTGCATTTAATGCGTATATTTTTGTGGAGTTTTGTCGACCGTCATTGTTTTATTATCACAAATAAAGACATAACCCCCTCATGCTCTGTGACTTGAGGCAGTATCATGCCATCTAAAATTATCAAGTACTTTGGTGGTTCTTTTCCGAAACGCTTTCTTCTGAAGCCACACCTGAAGGGCACTTCTCTGCACTTATAAACATATTTACAAAATGCAATATTTTGCTTTGTACTGAATTTTTTTTACAAAAAGAATACTATTACCAACGCTCTTTTGCCTCTGAATTGCCTCTGAATAAATCGCTACCTCGAGATTTACCGGCAAATGACGAGAAAACCACTCAAACACGTCGTTATCAATGATGCAAAGGCGGATGAAACTTATGAAGCTACGAGATGAGGTAAAATCCAAAACTGCAAGAAAATCTGACAAGAAAATCGGCCGCTTTGTATCATCACTATATTTTACAATTTTAATATTTACTGATCGGGATTTTTCCGGAACCACGAACCCTGAAGCAGAAATCCATCTGCATCAACACGGATCGCT
Source organism: Acheta domesticus (assembly GCA_031308135.1). Classification (NCBI taxonomy): domain Eukaryota; kingdom Metazoa; phylum Arthropoda; class Insecta; order Orthoptera; family Gryllidae; genus Acheta; species Acheta domesticus. Next base: position 223,097,463 of record JAHLJT010008446.1, on the reverse strand, counting down.
CACATTGGAATATATTATTTATTAATCAACGACATGTGAAACACATCTAATTACAGAGATTTATCGATTGATTTATCGCCAAAAATATTTATAAAAGGATGTGATAAAGAGAGTTATAACTCTGTGTGTGTTTTTTCTTGAACTGTGGAATCCCTACATCTTGTTTCTGTTGTTGAATGATTATCTTTTATCACCAAGCTTTATTATGTACATTTACACAATAAAAAGTGTTCTCACGTGTAATGGAAAAGATCTGCATTTGCAAATTAGTTATAGATTGCATTTGATGGTACACTTAACGAAGAAACAAACCCCAACTTTTCTTGCATCTAACAAAGAGTTCAAGAAAGTGCGGAGATAAAGAAGTTTCATTTTACTGTGCAGAAGAAAAGTCGCCTGATTTTTTATTTGGTTATGTTTGATTTACTTTCGTCAAAGAAGAGTAAGAAGTGTATGTGATGTACAGTGGAGAGGTATAAACTGTGCACGTTTTTTTGAGCTTCAGAATCCCTTTTCCGCCCTTGTACTATACATTCTTGAATGTTGAATCAGAAGAACAAACCGAAATTAGCAGCATTTGGAAAAATTATTATTTTCGTTCGCGAGTTATAGAAAAATTACGTTCATCGATAAACTACAGATACGCTATTTTTAGTACAGCTGACAAAATAACAACTCAACCCCCCGCTCTACTTTTACAATTAGCGAAAAGAGAGTTCAACAAAACGTGCGTAAAGTGAAGCTACATCAGATTATTTGTGCAATAGATCAGGGAAACTGGACGAAATATCTTATTAAGATGGGGTCATTGACCCAAAAGCTCAAATACATTTGATATAGGCATAGTTAGTATTTGAGAAATATAAAAATACAAATGGTAACTAATGCACTAATATCAGTTTGAAATAACAATTTTTGTTTTTGAAGCTCAGGATGGTATCCAATTTTAAATGTTTACCATCTTGCAATATGTTGTGCAATTATGAACACGTATTGTATGCGAGTTTTTTGGTGAGTGCAATAAATTATTGGTAATTGTAATGCATGAAACGATTCACGATTTGCATGAATTTTGTTTTTCAAGTTATCTTCGGAATATAATTGACATCATACGCCATTATTTATTCTATATATCTTAAGAATTTACACTACACCCATGGTATTGCTTTACAGACACTATTTCCCCACAGGGAATGAAAACTACATTTTGCCTCCATAAAATGAACATGTGCCAAGCATATGGAACCGTCTTTCCAGGAATAGCAAAGTTTATATTAAAAAAATAAACAATACATTGTGTGATAGGTCATGTTTACCAAAATTAGCTAGTTGGCATTAGTTTCATGAATACAGAAAATTAATATATAAAAATAACAGTTTTGAAAAGGTTCACAATCTAGGTAGGAAAATCATAATTAGATTTATTCGTCGAATTAGTCATCAAATATTTTTTTCACCTTTCTATACGTGTTGTTGTAGCTAGACTCCCCCTTCCGATACAAAATCATGTATCAGTAATCAGCTTATTTTAAAGTCTTCAAACAATGATCAGAGCCATATATCTAGACGGAAACGGGGAATATTTCATGTATGCGGAAATATTTCAAATACGAATAATTATTGTTCCAGTAGCACAAAAAGAAAAGTCGTTTTATCGTCTTGCATATTGAGGTTAGTGAAAGCTGATGCATCGTTCGTATGCAAATAGGGGTCCATCTGCGTTTTCAATCTATGCATCTTCAGCAACTGGGCTAGATCTAGCAAGAAGAAAGCGGTCATTGACCAAAAACTAAGCATATGCCGCACATCTACATTACAGAGGCATAACGAATAACCGCATTCATTAACACTAGATGATAAAATGTCAAGAGCAGAACGACCACGACCAATCGTTCCAGAAACACAGGAACCATACCACTACACCGCCACATGCCCCATTAATCGTATTCACAAAACGTGGAGCATGAGAAGAGAGAAGACTAATTAAAAGTAAAGGATGGCTGATGCTAAGTAATGAGCGACAGACACATGGAACAACGAGCAGAATGGAACCGAACCGCGTGGAGAGAATTCCTGCCGCAAGCACGTTTCGTCTTCCGGAATCTGCCGCAGGCACCCGAAGGTTGTAAGGCGACAGTTGAACCGCCACGCCGGGAAGTCAGGCCCGCCGTCATTCCTTCATTGCTCCGCCTGCCGGGCGAAAGATCCAGTATGTCCACACGTCTCGGGCAGTCGTCGCCGGCGCAAGTTGGTCGTCGGCCGCAGGTCGCATTGCAGAGGTCGGGCGAAGCTCCTCGCCCGAGCGGCAGCAGCCAATGAGATGGCTGCATCCCGCGGCGCGGCGACGTGAGTGAGGGCGGCAAGGCAACGGGAGTAGAAGCTCCCTCCTTAAGACTCGGACGTGTTTAGCATAGGATGGAGACGTGACAGCAGATCACCTGACAAAAAGCTACAACCCAAATTATTTAATTTATTACTCTCTGTACAGACACCGTTCGTTGTTTTGGCAGTGACTGCCAAAGAGATGTAAGGGATTGGTTTCGCAAGGAGTTAGTTTGGTGAAATTTGGTTTTGCAACTCACGATACAGCTACACATTTTTGTATCTCAACGGTACCTATGACGTTCGTGTTTTCTTCAGTTTATTATTGCTCATTGCTGAAATAAGTGACATTATCTATGAATATAATGTCAAGAAATTGTACGTGGATTCCGCATATTCGAATCACAACACGTAAACATTTACATAATACAGACACGTTAAAAAATTACAAAATTGAAATATTTAGTAGAAATGAAATATTCATGCATTGGATTCTGCTGCGACGACTGCACAAACATAAACAATTCGAATCCCTTATCATATAACGAAGAAAATTAGCAAAGTGCAAAGAGATATGTAGAAAGCCCATTACCCAAAATCCAGTCCCGAAATGTATAAATTGAGGCAGGGCACAAGATAAACAAATCAACATTCATCCGAGACGCATAGAAGCATGGCATAAATCTCAACCGATGCCCAGGCTCTCAGTGACTCACGTCAGTCGCCGGGCAGCCCTCGTAGATCCAAATTAAACTGCAATACCACGCTCCACCGATCACCTGTGCTAAACAGAGTTAACACCATCTCAACACCGCCTCCGCCGAAGTCATCCCAAACCACTCCCGCGCTGCCATACAGCATCGGCACCGCCGCCGCCGTCGCCGCGCCGTACTAAGTCGGCCCCGTTATCGCGTCGCTTAAAATTAACTGGTGGCCGGCGCGGCGGAGGCTTATCGGGTGACCTCCATTTCCGCAACTGTGTCCGCCCCCGGCGAAGGTCACGATGGCAGCGCGCCGAGGCGCGCGGCGCTGCGTGGCGCGTTCCCAGCCCGGCCCGGCCCGGCGCGGCGGCGTGGCGAGGCGAGGCAGCGGCGCCGGGCTTCGCGCCGGTCGTGACTGCCCGAGACGTCGGTGTCGGCGTCAGCGTTGTCGTTGTCGGTGTCGGCGGCGCCTTCATCGCGGCCGGCGCCGCCGTTGCCGTCGTGCCGGCGGCGCCGAGGGGAAACCCTCGTTTAATTAGCCGTAACAATGGGTTCGGAAACGCCGCGACTGGGGACGCTTGTTAATGTAATTGAGCCCCGCCCCCCTCGACGCCCGCGGCGTCACGCCCGAGGCGATCGCTGCTGCTGTTTCTGCCTCCGCCGAGGAGGCGACCTCCCATCCCAGTCCTCCCACGCGCACACAGTATTCCCCATCACCCAACTTCCCAGCTTCTTCGACTACGCCAGTGTTGTGAAGGTCGATGCCACGAGCGGGAGTCCACGGCACGAGTGCCACGACGAAATCGCCCCTCCACGCAGTTCATCACCCCGCTACCAGAGGCAACGCCATCACTATTGTAAAACGGCGGGGTTACTAATAGTTTCCTCACCCGACGCTAGTTGCGCAGAGAAACTCGTAACATATCACGGTGCCGCGAGGCGTGCCTCTGCCACCGATTTGAGACATTGACCACTGGACTACGCCGTCAGCCGCACTCCGAGAAATTCCTTGCTTTGAACGCTTCGCCGACAAGTGGCGATCTTGACGGAATCTCATGCGCACTCTTCCGAATCTTTTCCCATGACGAACACACATGTAGTGATTAATTCGTCTGGTTTACGGTTCTCTAACATACGATAAACCGAAAGACTTTCACATTTAATAAATATTTTATTTCCAATTCATTTAGGAATACCCGAAGTACAAAAAAAAAAAACACAATTACAGTAATCCTTCGATATCCGTTGCATTATCTCTGCGTTTCTGAATAATCCAAGATCGCATTATATTTCATGAAGAGTATTAACAACCATATGGTATATGGTGGAGGTAAATCATACATTTACTAATTCACTGCAACCCATTACACGCCTTCTCCACTCTTATTGCAAAAAATTAAAAGCACCTCTCGATTTATTCAGACCGTCGACAAAAAATCCAAGAGAGCACAATGCTAATTAATTGCGAAAAAGCATTGATGGCTTAATCAATCATGTTTGTGGTTTGTAGAACCCCAATACACCTATCAGGTATTCACGAACACATTTCATATTCCATAGGTACATACAGATTTTTAACCAATTGTTCACGAATTGTCCGACTACTTTTCGACCATTTTCCCTGTTTTTGGAATAATTATACGAACTGTTTTATAATTCTTACACCCTTTACAAAAACAATACGTTTCATCAACATTTTATTTTCATTCTCTATTCCTTAAATTTTTTGCAGATCACAGAAATTCTGCGGGTTGCTCACACTGAACGAGGGTTTGTTGTCAATCAAAGTTTGGGTCGAAATGAACTGACAATGAGAGAGACTTGTTCAGGTACGACTGAATACCATTTTAAAAGAAAATACGACATTATTCTTCAGATCAGGAACCACACGTCCCCTAACTTCCTTTACGGTCTGCCATAATCCACACCAGAAGACGATTTTTCCACCACGAAAGCTGTTAAAGCGTGCGCGGCCGACCAGGAACGGACACCACGGGCACGACGTACGAAGCACTATCGCCAAGCAGCCAGGTCGGGGGGTTCGGGAGGCGACGGCGTTGCAGCGCATCTCAAGATACCCGGAAGGTCCCCCCGGCTGCGATAAGGCGGCAGAGCGCCTTGGTCGATGCAGCTGGGAGGTCGTAGCGGGTATCCACCGTCTTTGCAAGCGCGATGTTGACGCCTGCCTTCGTTCCGGAATGATCTGACTTTATCGACAAGCATATTTTAGATCTGGTGATGCTTCAGCAGCACATAGTGAGATAATACTTGCTGATTCCGTGCGAAACATTTTACACATTAGAACTCCATTGCATAGGTTTTCGCAACCAGCGACGGGTAACATCACTTGAAAGATAGCCTCACTGACCACCACTTCCTTCTGCGAATATTCCCAAGATGCAAAAATATTTACCGGGACTCGGATTTGCACGGGAGCGTTGTGCGTTCAATGCTCTTATCCATTACACTACTGTGGCAATTATTTCAATCGGCCACGATCCATCCAAACAAATCACTTGAGATAGAATTCTGTGTATTGTACTCTATTCTTACAAAAAATGAATAGAAACAAATTGGAGTTGTTTTAAGAAAATCACGTCAACATATTTGTGGAAAACTGTCACGAATTTATTCAAAATTACGAGAAAATTGTTCACACTTTCAAGAAAATGTATAGTGACATAAACATAGAAGAGATTCCACTGTAAGACTTTAGCTTCAATAATGAAGATGTGGCAGAGGCTCGAAAAAAATTGAACGTTTGCAACTATCGAAATTTCAGAGAGTTTAATGAAATGTGCTATATTATTAAGTGTACTTTACTGCATGCGAACAAGATAAAAGAAGGAAGAAATTGAGACATCTTGATAAAGTTTTCAAAATGTCTTTAGAGTAAGTGCCCCCAAAAATTAAAAGGATGGGTTTCAAATTCGTAGGACCTACAGTTCGGTTAGATCGATAGAAATGTTGTTGAATCCCATAGGGAACGGGGAGTGTAGTACCGCCTACCGTAATCACGGTGAGTGTAGTACCGCCTACAGCAATCGATGGAAATATCGAGATCAACAGCGGGAGTAATTGAGGCTGGTTGCTTGTTAGTGATTCCGGGAGTGTCAACTGCTAAAGTTATTAGTACCGTAATTGCACTGGATGTGGGAGGTGGCGGTGATCTTTCCCCAATTGATGGCGAGATCCGGCGCCGACCTACCGTCTGGTAGCGGGGTTTTCTCAACCAGGTATCTCTCACCAGAGTGGCACCGCCCCAGCTGGGACAAGTTCTAAGCTCCCGACCCGTCTCCCGGCATGTGTGGTAGTGTAGTGTATGTTAGTGTGTATGTAACGGAGATACCGAGGCAAACTACCGATCAGAGCAGCCAGCCGCTAGAATTCTCATCCTGGCAGCAACTGAATTCAACCTAGCTGACACGCTAGTGTGGAAAATCTGCCGCTGCACATTGGGATAAAATTAACTAATTTTTGGCCCAAAGTGGAAAAATAAGTTGTAACATATCACAAATTAACATGAATATAAGTATTCTGTTATAATTAAAGCATCATGAAACGTTATTATTACTAAAGTTGGTTGTTCTGATTTTATGCACAAGTTGCTGGAAGTTGGCACTTTGCAAGTAAGTTGTAAGGCGCGAGTTCGATGTGTGTGAAAGTACAGAATATTTTGTTTCTTATAGCAATATTTTGGTGCTGGGATCGTAGACGTAGTATGCATATTGACAATGAAGGTAAGCTTTATAACTTCTGATAAGAAAAGTAGATGGATCGCGGAATATTCGTGCCTAAAACATATGCTGTAACTGTTAGGATATTTAAGGTAATGTTTATGTTTACATTGGGTTATAACTGCTGCCGTTTGCTGCGCTGAATATATTTCTAAATTATCATTCAACTAAAGGAGATAATGTTTTACATAATTTTAGCTGAAGCTACCTGCCGCTTTACACGAAATTTGTGTCTTTTCAGATCAGTATCAATCGATAAGACTTATTCATTGTGTGGCATTCAGCGGAGACAAAAGAGAGGCAAGAATATGCCGTTCCCCATTATATTGTGAGTTCATGTTGGCAATAATGTCTTTGAAGATCTTTTAAACGGTTTGAGGATAAAAACAGAAGATTTTTGCCACAAGCTTTGTAGAAGATGGCAGCAGGGTCACCACGCTCTAAAGACATTCTTATCAAAAATTCTGAATGGCTTTCTGGGTATTGCGTGAGCTCACAGAGCAAATCGACTGAATCACATGAAGACGTCTCGAACAGGGCAACCTGTTCGTTCCTACAACCTGTCCGTTCACGCAAGGAAAGACAGCAGAATCTACAACTTACCAGTTATTTTCAATAGAGCTTTGGAAATATCCGCTCCCATCATTTCGACTGTCATCCTCCAGAAAAGAGTTCAAAATAATAAGAAAAAGGAACTTTCGCTTAAAGTAATTAAAATGCTCACTTGCCCTGCACCAGAATCAAATTCACATAAAGCAATTGAGGAAATATCAAATCTTGTTGAATTATCCGATGAGGATGCTACCGAATAGTTTTTCTAATGATCAGAGTGAACATTACTTTATATTAGTAATATGAATGATGATTATTTATTTCACAACGATATGAAATCATATTAACTGAAATAAAAATTAATAATTTCATAAGAAAAGTGTTCATGCGAATTTTTAATTTCTATCATTTGCCACCTCAAGAGAGTAGGCATACGTAAGCTGCCATTTTCAAATTATGCAACAGGTAATGATATATATTTTATCTTCTTTATGTCTCTATGTGTACTAAATTTCAGGCGATTTGCTCTTCAAATAACCGAGGTATGACTTTTGGCCAAAGACAACGCACTTTCATCTCAGAGTGCACCGTGGGGACTCGAACCTAGGGATTCCTTGTCAGAGAGACTGCAGTGACATCAGTTGATGCCCCGAGCCATCTCTCCCGGTGGGAGAAGTCGAGAAAGAGGTTTGAAGAACCATTTAGGTCGAAATGGAAGAAGTTCCGAACTGTGGCGGCGCTCAATTCCTACAATGCCACATCCTCTCGATTCGTATTTGTTCGACTGGAGTTGTCCAGGAACCATTGATCTGTGTATAAGCATATTATTATATAATTATTGTATTATGAAATAAATATAATACCATATATAGATAACTATATGTACAGATTAATGCCACAGACTTCATGTTGCATCGTGGAAATATACAGTTCGCAACACACACTGCCACCAGAGTTGGGATCAATTCGATACAGCATCACCGAGCGATCTGTTAGCATGCGGTATAAGTCGCCCGCTAAATCCAGCGGATTAGCGGACTCCACTATCAATTCGAGTTCGATTTCGAGTTGGCGCAAGCGCAGAGGCTCAAAAGTGTAGTCAATTGCTCTATGCTAGGCCGTGCTTCAACCCCGTAATAATAATTTGCGAGAGAACGTACACTTAGGCATTTATCTATATGGGTAAAACAAGTTTACTTTTCATACTTCATATATCTTCTTTCCCTATCTCAGGAGTTATTTCACTATCGGTAAACGAGGGTAAAGCCAAACTGGTTATGGTTACCATTCTCTGTAATTTCTGAATATACGCGAAAGAATCACAAGCGTGGTGATGAACGTGTGGTGACGTATCATTTGTGATACGAATCGTATAATTGAAGTTCTTTTTTATTTTGCTAAAAGTATGAAAATAATTTTTACAAAATGATAAAGAGTTTTTGTGAATAAATTACATACCAGCTTAGTAGTTCGCTTTAGCCAATTTTCAGCGCTCCACGTACTAAACTCTTCAGATCGTAATTATGCGGAACACAAGGGTCGAAATTGGGAGCATACTTTTAAAAAGCAGAAAATTACTTGGTTTCTAATTTTAATTTCTTCATTTTACTAACAGATACCATTTCAGTAACAGATAAGTGAATGTCCAGACACTTTAGTCAATTGATCCGGGTTCGTAATAATTTGTTTCTTTAATTTTTGGGTTGCTTCTCAATGCGTAAGAAAATAAATAGCTTAGGATGATGTTGAATGAACATCATTCTTTTATATGCCTTCGAACGTTCCTTGGGGAACTGAGAACATTCAAACACTGCGATTTTTTGGAAAGGTAAATATACCAAAAAGAAACAAAAAATACACGCGAAAATGTACATAAAAAAGTTGAAATTCATTTCAATACATACCATATCACGGATAAATCACTGCCATCCCTACCAACCAGTGCTTTACCCTCTACGCGGCGAAGAATTCCCCTTCCCTGAGCCTTCGGCCACGCCACTGTATCGCATCCCCGCGCCATTCCCCTTCCAAATAACAGCTCGCTCCCCGCCGAGGCCTTCGTTCTTGCGGCGTCCGCCTCCCCGTCCGTCGCCACCTCTCGGCGCGTACGCTGCCCGGCCTCCGCGGAACGCGATCCCGTGATTTAATGCGGCAGCGCGTGCCGAGTGGTGCGGCTGGGCGCGCGGATGCGGCGGCGATGGCGGCGGACCGACGATTGTCTTCGTCGATGTAGTGGAAGTTCATCATGAATAAATGAATGGGTGATGAGACTTGTCTTTCCTCCAAAGTTTTCTTCGCCGGTGCTCAAGCCCGCCACCAAGCGAACGCCCTGCGTTGGGTGCGGTGCGACGGGGAGGAAGAGGAAAGGAACAACGGGTAGGATGGAGCAGGGCAGAGGATGCGGGGGCGCGGCAGGGGCCCAAGCGAGGGGTAGGAACGGGAACGGGGAAAGGGTCGCAACCGAGGGTGAGGACGTGGGCGGGGCCGCGGGTGAGGGTGGGAGCGGGGTCGGGCCCAATTCTGCTACTTGGCCGCTCCGGTGGAATAAAATTTTGACGGGAAAACAACAGCAGTCGGCTCCTGCGGGGCGCACGTTCTGTTTACTCGATAGAGTCCGATCCCCGGAACACGGAACTTCTGAATACCTGCTTTCAAACTGTCACTAGAAAACGAATGCCCTCTCTTAACTGTGACTGAAAGTTTGTACATGAATGAAGGCTTCAAACAAATACACTGCAGAGAACTAATGAAAACTTAAAATTTTAAAATTTTCAAGTAGTGTCAACGGAAATTTGATGAGAACAATTTCGTTACTACAAGCAAAAACAAAATGTCTTGTTCAAACCACCTCACAACACATATCCATTTGGTCAGGATGGAATATATGACGCAAGTATTCTTTGCGTGAATAAAAATATACTTATGATTACGACACCTAAAGCATGAACTTTTCGCATTCCTATAAGTTAAAAAACTAATAATTACTACAATAAGAAATATTCTAAACAGTTTATTTAGAGGTATTTATGGCAAAGCTACCGTTACCTGCAGTTGTTAATGTTTTCGGCAGTAATAAAATATTTCAATTTCAGTTAGTAAAACGGTACTAAAAATTCCAGCAATATTCTTACAACAATCTACTGCATAATATAAGTAAAGGAACAAAACACGCATTTGAAACGATATATTAAGAGTTTATGAAAATCGTCTTCCATTATTTTAACAAAACATGAACTGAACACTACTACAAAGTATCATACACATCCATCTCTAATCAGATGTACCGATAACTAAAGGAAACAGTTACTAGTGGTGACATCCTGTCGCACTGCAGGTATAATAGGTTTTCCGAACCAATATTCGATTGACATCCATTACATTTTCATTGCTGTACTGATATTTAACACTGTGATATAATAATTCCGTTCTCTTGTTAGCTGCATCAAAGTACTAATACGAACACAGATATGCTACAGGTCAATAACTGAATTGCCAATACGCGAGTTCACTGAAACGCTGTCATTTATTGTTTGGTAACTTCATAGTTCCAGATAATGCCGTATAATTACACTAATATGAAATATCATAGGTGAGAAAAAATATATGAAACTGAATGCAAAATATCCGGGTACGTTACGGTTCGCAGACTGAGATCAAAGGGTGTGGTCACCAGTTTGATAAAAGAAGAAATTCAAAAGAATATTTGCGATAAAATTTAAATACAGAACTTTTGTTTATTTTCATTCATTGCCCATATTTTGCAATCTAATTTCTTTTACTTATTAGATTTTTACACAAATTCCATATCGCAAAAAGGGTCGATAAGTTAATTCAAACACAGAAGAACTATAAGGCGGGTAGCTTTTGTTGAATTGCAAATTAATGTCCAGCGTTCCATTAACACCTGGAGGTGTAAATGGAAGGATTCACACCAATAATCGTCATTCTGAGCTTTTCACACTAAACATTTGTGGGAGAGCAGATGTTGAAACGAATGATCACTAGCCAAACTGCGAACATTTTTCATTAGCCAAACATAGTTCGTGTACATTCGTACGCATCACTTTATGTATGACTTACACTGCTTCAAATAAGGAATTTAAATATACTCAGACTCCGCACTACAGAGTGAACGAGGAATTCAATGTATGTCTAACTGAAACACGCACACACTTACATACATACAATTAATGGTGCTACAACATCCCATACTTTCTCGCATTATTTCTAAATTTGCAATTTTCGAAAATTCAGATTTCAATGAAAATGAGACCTATGGCATTCTTTTGTTTCTTGTTCAATCCGTAAAAAAAACTGAAGAAAAAATCTGGAACGGTTTTTGAGAATTTTTTTAATAAATTGCAATAATTTCAATTACAAATTGACAAAAACTACTCGTTATTTCAAAAAATTGAACATGACCTTTTTTAACGAGTTGATTTTTAGAACACGTTTTGCTTAAAGTAAAAACCTCTATCTTCAATTTTGTAGTTATAAAATGTTAAAATTTTGCAGTTTTCGAGAAAAAAGGGAGTTCGCCGGAATCAGACTAGCACCACCTTTTTTACAGTCCTTTGATACATACGAGGGTAAAATTTAATGAATAAATTTGGGGCTGCTTTTTCATAAAAACATTGTTTACATTTTTAAAATTACCCGTAATACATGCAAAACTTCGCGAAAACTTCTCGTATTTTCGAAAAAAATTGTACACGACCTTACTTCAAATAACATTGTCTTTAAACAACAGATTTTATTAAAGAAAACAATATCTTTAATATTGTAGTAGTAGAAAGACGCTGAAAAAATCGAACTTTTCGCAATTTTCGAAAAAATCACGAGTTCAACTAAAATGATATCTGCACTATTCTCTTAAGTGTCCTTTACACTCTCCGAGGAAAAAGATTAATAAAAAAAAGTTGAAAATGTTGAAGATTCATGTAAAGTACCATCAAAATTTAAAATATCAGTTTCAAACCCACAAAGCCAAGTTCGTTCAGATCGCGTGGCTATCATTTTAACAAAACTGGATTTTCAGTAGGTATATTCAAAATATTTATTGAAGAGAACCTACAAACATTTGATACTATTAACATATTCTAATGTAAGCTACACGATGCTTTCCAAAATATTACTCGACTCTTTCACCGTTTACGCGGAGAAACGAGAAAATGCTCTGGGCAGGAGACGCCGCCGTATGCAGTGTCGTAGCGGCCCGTTTGAATTTCGCACCCGGAAGTGATTTTTAAACTCAATTTTCTCAAAGACAATTTTTTTTTTCGAAAAAGCTGGACCTGCCAAACTTCATAACTGGCAACACAGAATCTGGAGTATTTTTTTGTAACGGGAGCTTCTAGACTTCTGGTTTCACATTCAACAAAAGGAGACAATTTTGTCCCTTACAATTATTCTAAAATATTTTCCTTTCAATGTGAATAGTCCCTATGGGAATTACGTAAGGCTGCATTGAAATAGTGTCCTTCACTGCATTCCTGACCTATCGGATCTGTCTCAGAATAACACAGATATTACGTACCAATACAGAAAAACTTGATTCAACTATCTTTCCGCAAATCATCGCCTTTCGATAACAATTTTGGAATCAACAATGTTTAACCAGACAACATTTTTCAAATTCTGTGAGTTTTCGTCTTTGTATTAGGGATGAAAAAAATCTCCTAATTACTTAACTTGCCAGCATAAACTCAATATCCAATGTCCTTTCACGTGTATCCAATGTGCGACACGCACGCGCCGTAAATACCTGATGGCTAAAATTACGACTCGGGAAAGTTACGAACTTCACTAATCACCGTTATAGAAGCATTTCGCGGAACTAACTCGAAAATGGGAATTTAAGTGATTTAATGTTTAAAACTGTTTAAAGAGCTTTGTGTGCGCGTACGTGAATGATCGTTTCAAATTACGACCGGCCGCTATCGATCTACCAAGCTCCCTGCTCCGGTTCAACTCCCTTCTCCCCTCTCCTCTGGATTTGAGGAAAAAGAGGGCCATAATGGTAAGCGGCAGCGATGGCGAGATTTTCTGCTCTCCTTTTCTCCTGTCGTTCTCTGGCGGAACGTACACCGTCGACAAACCCCTTCCGCTGAACATGCTCATCTGTGGTCACAGTGTCATATTTTTCATCGATCTGATTTACTAATGTCGCAAAGCAAAAAAACCTGCATGCGAGGATTTAGGGAAGATATGTTATTATCTCACTCGTGGCCAACACGATCACATCAGGCTTGTTGCGTCACTAAGAAACTAGGCAAGGAAACACGAAGGTTGTTTGTTAAAACATACAGGATCAAAAGGTGAACTGTCATAATATTATTGATGATGATCTTTTGAATGTACGAATAACCATCGATCGTTCTATTTAGGCACTAATACTTACGGGATCCCAGACAAGATATCTGTAAAGCTTTGTAGTGTTTCTCGACTGAGGCTGCGCCTTAATTTTCTTCTTATTAGCAATGAGATGACATCAGTCTCGCGTTTATCTCCACTATGTTTCGTTTCTTATTTCTTTCATTTTTTCAAACAAATAATAGACACACGATATTACAGCATCTTTAACCAATACCAACATTAATGCAAAGAACTCTAATTTTTGTAAATTTAATACTTTATGAAAGATTCACTTTGTCTTACGGTTGTGTAATAATTGAGGCGTTAAGGATTATATAATGGTAAGCCACCTCAAGCGACTTCTACAGGTGAAGCAGCAGAAAACCCAAAGAATACTGTAAATCAGGAATTCAAGATAAAAAGCGTATTTATTGTATTAAAAGACACTGCATACATTTCTACACTACCTCACAATGGCTTCCCACTCTAGCAGAAGCGAAAAAGGTAAATATCTCAATTTTGCTTGGTGAATGGCTTACTCTTGTTTAATCCCAAGCGCTCAGTTCATATTTGCTGTTATATGATGACACATCGTGATGACTATGCATGCTTGCACTTATTACTTTGTATTTTCTCCTTCAAATCATGTAAAGAACCTTCAGTTTTAGTTACAATTTTTCCAAAAAATATTAAATGAAAGTTTATAATTAGATTTTTCAAAAAGAAATAGTACTTCTGAGGACACATGCTTTTTTGTAGAAACGTTTGACAGAGTTCTCTCTACAGACTTCGCCTGCTTCAATAATGGCACGTTAATACCCGCTCCGCGTAATCGTTGTTTCCCAAGATGAACTTGCAGCGGAGCCATTTTCCACCATAATCTTGATTTATGTCGCGATGCGGAAGATAAAGACATACAGCTTTCTCTGAGTCAACTTGAACAAACGGCATTAGAAGATAAACTGAAAGGTGGGAAAGGGTACTTTGAATCGCTTGCAACACACTTTTTCTGAGTTGCCTTCAGATTAATATTTTGCCACAAATAGTTTTATAAGATAAAGTTACTTTACATGGAGTTGTTCAGGTGAAAAATTTAACAACAAAAAAAGGGCGTTTTTAAAGACCATAGATTTCATTTACATTTTTACACATACCGGATTGAGTAAAGCAGTCAGAAACCATCCCAAAATGTTACAAAATCCGTATAAGAAAAATTTCACAGACACAAAACTGGAAATTTTCTGGACATTAGCCCAAAATAGGAATTGGCGAACTAAACTCTGAGTTCATAAACAATTTAACGTCTGAAACGACTTAACGTCTCAACTGAACTGACGTGTCTATGCATCGGCTCCCCTTAATTAATCATACGCAATATCCCAAATTATCGTTCAATATTTTAAATTAATTAAAACGAATAACAATGAAGATAATATAAGGAAATATACCTCTTCAAAATACAAATACTTATTACACGTTCACTTCACATTTGTAGACGGAGCGCTGCGATCCGTTTATACGAGGTCACCGCCGACTGAATGAGAATCGCACGTCTACAGTAGATACTGATCGATTAGATACGATATAGAGCAGGGTTGTCCAACTGGCGGCCCGCGGGCCGCAAGTGGCCCGCGAAAAGTCGAAATTAGTCGAAAGTCCCTTGCAACTACGTCGGGCGAGGACTTCGTAAGCCTAGGGCACGCGCCCTGCCGGGGTCAACACCCTCTTTAATGTCAAAAGTGTGAAGTTTGGATTTAAGGAATTTTTTTTCTAGTAAACTCAGAAATTCAAACTCATCTCAATGTGTTTCACTGCCTTATGCATGGCATGACCTGATATCACGCACTGTTCTGTCCCACCCCCATTTCAGAGCAGCCGGGCAAAGTGCCGAGATCAGCATTGCGGGGAAGTCAGCTGTGGAGCTCCCAAGGAATAAAAATATGGCCCGCAACCATATTAAAGGTTTTAGTTGTGGCCCTTGAGGCCTTGCAAGTTGGACACCCCTGATATACAGGGAAGTGAGCAGGATACAGGCCCGCTCATTGCAGAGAACGGCAGAGTAGAAGTAGGCAAGAACATAACTATTGTGTAATAGATATGTGCAAAGGAGAAATAAAAATAATGTCAGTGCATTTTATGAATAGCGTGTATTGTCGATGTCAAAGTGTATTGGACTGTAGCTCTGTCCATAGTTCTAATGGTATTAATAAACCCTTTTTCTTTCCTCGCGGCAATAGTTCACTACGTTATTTATAATAAATTTACTGCCAGACCCTGGCTTACCAAAGTTGATTTGATTTTGAGGGCAAAACATTCGGTGCTCGCGCTACCCTCAGCGTGGAGGTCTTTTGGACACATCAAAGCAGGGGAACTTTTGCCGAACACCTGCTACTTGGGATTGTGTGAGAAATCACTCGTTAGTAGCCGAAAGCCAAATGCATGGATCCACCTTAAGACATGACATTTTCACTGTATTTGTGGTGCGTACCCATCATTTATTCCTAATCATTCACTTTTCATGATGACCATACCATCCTTAAGACGGTAGAAGGCAAAGGCAAACCACCACTGAGATCACCTACCTAGGAAAGAGGAGGGCATAAGGTGTAAGCTTCCTTCCTCGCCCACGCTCAAAAATGAGTGTGTCGCCCATCCACATAATTAACCTTTATCAAAACACTATGATCTGTCGGAACTGCACGTTTACTTGCAATCAGAATGACCAATCAACAGATTACATACACGAAATGCAATAAAATTATACTTCTCGCAGCATATTGTACAGACGTACTGTACTAATAGGTGTCTTAAATTTATATACAAACTATGTAAAGTGAAAACTTCATGATACAAAAAAAGTATGAGGTAGGAAATGAAAAAACACGAAATTTGTTTATAAAACAATACAAAAGCCTCCTCCGGGCATAAAGATGAGGATGTATCTAATTCTGCGCCTGATATACATACAAACAACCCAAACAACCGCATCGTATTAATATTCTACTCCCCTTTCCTCCCTGTAACGTCCGGTAACCTCGCGAGCGCTCGCAGACCGCACTGGAACCAAGTTCGGAAAGACACGTTCTACTAATTCTAATCTGCATTGCATTAAGCGTACTTCATCCTCTGAGGCATATCCCCTTGTTCCACACAGATTTACAATTGATGATTTTATACGCTGTGTCGCCATCGGAAAAAATATGTATAAGGGCGATTTGAATTGCATAAGTTATAATTGGTTTTCTCGTCTTCGTGAACGGGAGAAACGAGAAAAAAAACTCTCATAAAATAAAACGATTTTAATTCTCAGCCCGTAGTGGACAGTGCGGTGGCGACGGACCCCACTGTTGGGTTGGGGCATTTAGAGAAAGATCGCACCGCTATCTCGCTGGCACGTTCACTAACCCAAGAGCCGTTATACCTCGTTATTCGAATTTAATCATTTTCTTAAAAGCTTTCAGATAATAAACTTCTGAAACAAGGAATTAATTTCAATTTTTCCAATCGCCCGAATAGAGAATTTGATGTTCATTAAGTTGCGAAAGTTACTTTACGATACCTGCTATTTTATGAAACTGCAGCAAAGAGACTACACCTCTAAAAAACGATTTCGACTTAAAAATCTACTTTTCCTAAAATACATGGATAGTATAAATTGCACCAATTGTAACTTAAGCAAAATTCCAATAACAGATACATTTTTCTGTGAGAAGAAATTTAATAATTCGAATATGAAATAAAGGCACTCAAAAAAAGTTCATCAAAGCAATTAAAACATTCATCCAATGCACTTAATGCAACATACATAGCTTTGGCTTACTCGTGTGCAAAGAAAGAATTCCGTACAACATGCCTGACTACAAAATTCTAGAAAGTGTCGGGTCCAGGAAGGCCAAGGAAGCTCTAGACGAGAGTTTGCATATTATTGACAAACATCTAAGAGATATACCAGCATTAAATGCCAGCATTAAATAACAATAATGTTTGTTCTGGATGTGAAATAAAAATTGAGATACAAACACAGTGCGCGTTGCTGTTTCAAACAAAATGAACAATTTCCACGGCATGCGATTCGAAATTTTTCGGAAGAGAGGGTTTTCGATTTAGATAATACGTTTCTGATACAAATTAAGTTGCGCAAAACTGAATATACGGATAACGAGATTTCAGATAACAAATGAGTTGTAATCGCAACAATGATTTATAAATTAGACCTTGCAACACGCAAATTTTATTTACCATTACATAATTATATCGATAACGCTAGTTAAGTACTAACAGTCACTTAATTACAAAATTCGTGAATTTTTCTTTTTTTATATTTACATTATCGCTACTTCTAAAGAATGTTACTGTGTTATAGAAAAAATACAGAAAACACTCATTCTTTTTTATGAGAATGAAAAGGCAGAGTAAATTGAAAATTGGATTTTAAACTTAAAGTACCTCTTGAGAAATTTGTTGATGCATTCATGTCCGAATCCTATAATATCCGTTCTCACAATATAATAAGATAAAGGATCCCCTTATTCACGAAGTCACCACGTTGGCCAATAGGGGAGATATAGATACTAAAATCGTTTACATTCTTTAGTTTCCAAAGAATTTTATTTTTATCTTCCTATTGTGAATACTCCGCCTAAATATTCAATAATAACCAACGAATATAGAGCTGACACAACTACAAAGATACCATGAGAAAACTAACATACGCTATAAATACAGGATTCCTTCCAATATCTTCCAAGTTATTTCCCTGCCATTACTGTCAGTTTTATCAGCGTAAATATAGCTGTATCGCTCGGAAGATTGCAACCTTCAAAAAGCGACAGGGGGTCGGTGGAGATGGTAGCTATGACAGACTTGCTACAGCTGCAGCAATCATGACCTTTGTTAATCAAAGGAAACCCTGGAGTAAGACCTCTGTTTCACTTTGAGACCAAACGACCCTCACTAAACTACCGAACAAAAGATGGGAGAGGATCTGATTGAAGATTCTCCTATTTTCTCCCAGACAGTGCCGTCCCCGGCCACTTCTGGCTACGACACTGGGGGGCCAGTCCTGTTTCAATCAAAGTCACTCTGACGCGCACGCCAGACGCTGCGCTCAGAAACGCTGTCGACAGGCGCAGCGGCAGCGTTGGGGGTGGGGGCGGAGACTTCATTTTTATTGACAGTGGGACGGACAAAAGCAGCGTCTGATAGGCCTTTGCGTCCGAATGGTCAGCCTCACCAGGTCTCCCGAGGCTCCGGACACTTTGACCCGCATCATTCAACGGCGTGGAGACGACACCGAAAGGCGCTCTTGTTCTCTTTTCTGCCCTCGCCCCTCCCACACACACACGCACACCTCGCTCATCGCACTCGCTCCAAGGACAGCTCCGGTGAATTTGGAATTCGGTTACCGCTGCCAGTTCACGTTCAAAAGAGATTTCGTTACAGTTGCGGAAACGATTGAGCGCGTCGCTAGACGACAAATGCACAAACAATTCTTGAGGATAATATTCGCCTCTAGTCACTCAATGTATATCGGGTAATTGGTGATATTAAAAAAAATGCTACTTTCGTTTAGGAAAAAATAAATTACAAAAATGAAAATTTGAATACGAAAAATAAAATCATGTTCAAACGAATTTTGGTAGGTATACTAGGCACATCCCCGAATATTTTCACGGTTCCTTTGGAGATTTTGGTTAAACTCATTTATTAGAGAAAGACAGAAGTGTCAGAAGAGTCCGGAAAGACAGGATTTAAAACGTTTATATTGCTCATCACTCCACTGATAAAATTTAGACTATAACATGAAGTTATACGGAGCAATACTAATATTAATTAGTACAAAACGAAAAATCAGAAATCACAGTACGATGTTTCATTTACATCAAACAATTCTGCCGTTGTGAAATAAACATTTTAAAGGCATTTCAGAAGAAAGAGAAATTAGACGGTTCAATTGGTCTGAAAGATAATTAATTTGAATACGACGTGCAAATCTAAGCTTCATAACTTTATGACCACGTATAAATAAATGTTCTTATCACATTGGAAAAAGCGATGTTGGTTGAGACGATTTATTAAGGGGGGAGAGAATATTACATGAAATAAACAATATTAACTAAAAACTTCAGCTTATTATTTTTGGCACAGTTTCTAATTAAAGCTTCCTCAGTTTCAAACATTGAAAAAAAAAATCCCACAAACGAACAGGAGCCAACCCACGTTGTTCTCTTGCACTCACTCCACACCAGGCCGCAAGCCATCTCGTCTTCCACGACCCACCAGCTCATCTCGAACCCGCGCATGTGGCCGTCGCGGCGGCTGCGACCGGGGGACTTCCCTCTCCCCTCCTGCGCCTGCCACCGTTTCTGGAGCGTGGCGGCGGCGCGGCGTCCGGAGCGGGGCGATCGCGTGCGGGCGGCCGCGCCCCCGACCGCGCGCCGTCTCCACTCGCACGCCCAAACTCGCACACCTGAGTCTGGGCTCCGGAGCTAGCGCCGGGAAAAAGTGCGGACGGCGAGTACTGCATGCGCGAAGTTTCGTCATACAAAGTGATTACTATAAGAAGGGGCCGCTTTGACAGTTGCTGTTTGACCACTGCTGGCAACATAATTGGAGGTTATGCCCGCGCACTTGTTCTGTCAGTGCGTTCGTTTACAATGAGCTCATTTGTAAATGGGATCATCACTGTCTCTTGCAATGTCGTCGCCCTGCATGACGTTCATTTGTTTTCCGACCTGTCAAATAGGTCCCTTCTTAGAGTAACTCCTCTATACTCCAGCCCCATACTCCTTGCCCAGCGCTGAATAGTATGGCTCGTTGAGAGACTTAGGTCCACCTCGGAACGAAGAGTAGCAATTGCAAATGCGGATGTCATCTCCTACCCTTAACCTTAACTCTCTTCACATTATTGCATTTCCTGTGTTGATGCGTTTATGATCACTAAACTTTTCCTAGTGCAAGGAATGTTGAGAGTTGCAATTAACCCTTGGTGGAATAATTTCTTACACCCTGAGTGAAAGAAACATATGCTTATTTGTCTGCGCAGGTCAGGGACCTCAATACCATTTTAAACGGAATTTTATATTAGTTCATAAAATATAAATATACTTGAAATCGCACATGTTATAGTTAATTTTCATGTATTTCATATTCATAGTCTTTAATATTTCATTAAGATATTGGTCCAGTTCTGTTTCTCATTATAGGTTCTTGTTTTTTAATGTAAGTAGAATGGCACCACAAATTGCAAGAATTCAAAAAAAGTACCAGGGTACCTAAGCAAACAATCTTTGAAATCTGTGGGATTTTCTAATTTTATTTCTTTGTGGACAAAGATTTCTTTTGGTTCTCTCCCTTGTAACTATTGTTCGTACATTGTCATTTTCTCCAAACGTAACCTAATTAGCTAACGCTTGTATACATATGGTTCGCATTCTTCTTTCTACATATTTTCAAAATGTAATTCCTGATAAAGTACAAAGGTAAATCCTTTATGCAGTCCTTTATGGAAAATCATAATGGTCACGGTGAAGGTAAAATGCAGCTGGTGTTCAATGAGGGTAATTCTCTTAACTGTCTCTGGCGACAGCATTGTCCTCTTAATTCAAGTCTAACACAATGTGACACATAAAAACTACGCTAAATCAAATTAATAGATGCTTCGAAACTAAAAAAAATATTTCGAAAATGTAATAGCTCTGAGCAATTCCTTAGGCGGCATTCAACCAAAACTTTCTCTCTCGTTCATTTTCGTCGTAGTTCATAAAATATTCAAGTTTTTCCGTGAAGGAAGCAACAATAGCCCGAAAGCATGCTTCCCTCATCACTAATGATGTAACATCGTAACGTCAGATAGGAGCATGGCGTTTGCTCATAAGCAAATATTTTAGTAGGTCTCCCGCATTTTGTATGTTCACAGAGAAAATCCATCGGCGGTGCTCTCGACCGCTATTTTTAGGGTACAATTTCCGACAGAGCTGCAGCCTGGAAAATTTCCCTATGATCGCTGAGCGTTGCTCGGAAACGTTGAACGGTACAAAACGCCCGCACCACACTACGTTGCACGGTTACGTGCACAAGCCAGGACTACACAGAATTTGCTGAGTTCTCATGAATCGGAGAGTATTTGATTTAATTATTTAATTGCGTAGGATGTACTTGCAACACAAAATTTGTTAATTTCTTATTGAATTTATCATCTTGTTATAACTGATATGCTTATTAAAGTAACATCGGAAGCACAAGCAGTGATAGTTCGCAATTCATACAGCGCAGAAAGAGGTAACAACATTATAAGGCACACAAATATAGACAAATGTGCATTTACATACACAAGCACACATAAATTTGCATAATCTTACGCCCACTAAATAAAAGTTCTCATGAAAGGAATAGAAAATTCGAAGGACTGGGTAACCATGAGCGTTTCAATTCTATAAAACTAAATGCACCAGAGAATTTAGATTTAATCTTTTTATTGACCCGTTTTCGAATGAAACAATAACATTCGACAAAAACTCGCACTGCACGTGAGTGGAGCCGTCGCTTTTAAATGTTTTTCACTCTGTTCTACTTGTTTTCATAACTTCACGTATAAACATTACACAACTTCAGTTTAATAAAGCAAATAAATACCACACTTGACCGATATGCCAATCAATGGTGAGCCTGTTTATGTCAGATCCCCGAAACACCAGCTGCAATCGTCCCCGCACGGCACTGAGACACGGCGTGCCGCGCCCCGGCACCCACCCGTCACAACCACACGACGTCGCATCCATCTCTTCACTTCATTTCCCACAAGGCTTTACATCCATGCATTTCTCTCGACGCCACGCCTCCCCCCCCGCACACACACACACACACACACACACCAACACCTGGTGGAGTAATGGATGACATTTTTTAATATCATAATGGAACGGTAATTCTTCAAAACCTTTAAAAACTCCCATGTCAGAATATTTTCTTCATACTCGGCATCGTGAATGCTCGGTTAAAACGAAAAAAAAAGTTAATTACAGAAAAAATTTGGAACAAAACAAAACCATACTTTTGTTAAATAAAACACTGGAAACTAAAGACACAACAGTGCCATTAGGCAGAAAAATTAATCCATTCATTTTTTAATTACAAAGGACTCGCACTTCAGTCACGTGGATTAATTTTCGTGCAAGCGATCAGTGACAATTGACTGCTCAACTGAAGTGACCGAGATGGTAAACGAAATGTGCACATCCTTCATTTACGAAAAGTAACACAATGCCTACATCCAAAACCTTGTATGCTAGACATGAAATTTCGACGTCCAAAACGAATGACAAAACGAATAGTCTAAACTGTGTGTAGTATAAAACACACTTCATATTTTTTCACATGCGTAATCTTTTAAACATTGCTTCACATGACTTCACTTAAAGTGGGGCAGAGCATGTCAACACAATATGTCACAATGTTTGACACATGAAGTTCCAAGCTCCCCATGAACAAACTGACCAGAAACAAGGTGTTCTTTCTTTCGTTATTCCGATCGTTTCAAGGGCCTAAATGAGGAAACACACTGCTACCTCCGGCTTGGCGAAAAAACGCAAAACCTCGCCGGACGGTGATCAAATGAATCCGAGATGCAACCACCGCACTTTTCAACATTATTTGTAACGCAATTTCGCGCGAAAAGTGTGAAAAACAAACAAGCGGACCGACTCTCCCCCGTTGGGTGTGGAGCGGAGCGACAGCGTGTGACAAAGCAGCGCGGCGTAGGAGTGTTTGGGGCTGGCGAAGAGAGGGGAGGGGAGAGGAAGGAGGAAGAGGAGGAGGATGCGGCAGCGGCGGCGGCGAGGCCGTGCACGGTGCCCGACAATGGAGAGCACTCTGCCGCAAACGACGTCAAATTAGATCCCCCGAAAGCCAGTCCATCGCGGACAGGCCGGCGAGCGACGGAGTACCGTCGACGCCTCCGCCGCCGTCGCACCGCTCGCCGCTACCGACGCGGAGCGGGCAACGACAACGCTGTCGACACCTCAGACGACACGTTCAGGGAAGATGAGCTGCGTGATTTTCGACGACTACGGCGAAACGGAGTGCCGGCGACGTGGAGGTGCTACATCCAACAGTGGAACGAACCCCTGCGGTATAATAACGGCAAAAAACAGCATCCGTGTTTCTCGCATTGTTTCAACCTTCCGACTTTTCGGGCTCGCGTCGGTGACGCAAATGTTTGAAAGAAGCAGTATGACAAGGAGGAGAGCTAACGCACGACGTCGGCGTCCTTCAGCTGCAAGTTTCGGTATTTGCTGACTGACAGAACTTCCTGGCCGAACATCGCCACTTCTCAGTTGGAAACATGCTCTCCACTTGTGGACCTAACGAGCTTAGTAGTTAACGCACCGCGAAACACTAAATAATCAATCAATCATGAAAAGAGTGTTGGAAGAAATCACGGAATAGAATAAAGGGAAACGAAATAGGAAAACGGATAAGGAATAGGAAAAATAGGAAAACGAATAAGGAAAAGACATAGAGTACCACAAATACTCAAACTAATTTTCTCTTATATGTGACGTTTCGATCATTACTTCTACTAATGATAAACGAGCATGGGCTTCTGATTCTACGAAGAATCAGAACGAGTAATTGGACGTTCGCGATCGCGAACGTCCTTTCACCGCACTGCATACGTGAGCGAGAGCCTCTTTGGAGTCGCGGAGTATTCACGGTCATTACAGAAACGTGACACACTGAATATTCCCTTGCCCGCTAAATTTGTAATTCTAATTTGTAACTGCCTTAATTTAAAGTGGTGAGACTTTGAGATTCAGACTTGCAGTCTTGCTCCCGCTTCTCTAACTGGCTCCTCGAACGAGTAATTGGTAGTTCGCGGAAAAGTTGGAGAAGAATAGCCAATTTTCGCAACCAACGGTACAATACTTGCAGCGTTGCCCTGCGCACCGAAAATCTACAATAGGCCATCAAAAGCATTAATAAGCACGAGAAATCCTCGCCGGTGACAGTCATTGCTCGCAAAATTCATACATTCTAAAACCGAACTCTTCTGTCTGAAATCAAAATATCATCACCTACAGGATCGTGGGTTTCCTGTTTCGACAATTGATAAGCTTTGACAACGATGATGCGCGTAGTCAGTTTCAACCGTATCAAATCTTTGGAAGATTCCCACGAATTTTTCCGCGGCTTGCAATTTCCTTTGTCTTCCATACCAAAAGCCTAAAACGACGGGCAGTAGCATCTTGGTGAAGAAGCCCTAGCAAAACGGAAAACCAGAGGGCAATGTTTTAAATTTAAGAAATCTCATAGTGAACCGTCACCAGAAAAATCACTTATTCCCTTGAACTTCAGTTAACCTAGACAGAAATGCGGGTCGGATCATCTCGTCATTTAATTAGAAAGCAATTCCGTTTCATGTCAATTCCCAATTAATTCTAAACAGTTTTATTTATTTACTTATTTATTTAACGCCAAAAAGAGCGAAAAACTGTTTGACGTACTATGGGAGAATAATATTTGGAGTACGTTCTCCTAAACTTTGGTATCCCTATCCTAACACATACACAAATTGAAATATGAATACAGGTCAAAACAAGCGTTTCTGGCAAGAATTGATAAAATATTCGCTCGCTTACAACAAAAAATATTTGTAAAGGCAAATCAACTACAGCTTTTGGTTATACCACATTGTACCCTTCGTGAAGAAATCGATTTTCTGGCATGACAACATAGAGAACGATATCATGTATAACATTTTCCTTTGAATTCTAGAAAACAATCACAGATAGTGAAGTTATATTTACGCATAGAAGCAAAACACGGGTTAGTCTCAGTTATCGTTCAAAGGATCAAGGAAACTGGACAAAAAACCTAATCGAGATGGGAGTCACAGACCCAGAAGCTGAGGCACAATACTTGTTACACGCAAATTTAGTCTTTTAGAATTATACGGTTCAAATAGTAACAAATACCTTAAATATCATTGTTAAAATCAAAATTTCTTTCCTCTTTTAAGTTCAGTAAAGTCTCTGATTGTATTGAAACAGTTATGAGCCAGAAATGAATTTACACGGAACTTAAACTTATATCAATTTTAATCGTTTGATTACTTCTGGTAATGTATTGCACAATAATGTAGTTGTATTGAGTGTAACTTTTTTGCAGTGAGCTGCTGATACTGTAGTGAGCTGTTGACACACCTGATGAATATGATTACTACGTTGGGTGTCAGAATTATTGATACTTGTATTCGCTGAAAATTATATTCCACCTCCAATATGTCATTTTTGACAAAAAACACTAATTCGTAAATCAACAAGCAATGGTAGATTTCCCTCTCTTTAGAGATGTATACAAGAATCACGTGGGTGGGATTTAGTGATTATTCGTACAATTCTTTTCTGGAAGTTAAAAGTCTGGGAACCATAGAATGTGTTCCCCCAGAGAATTACGCCATATCTCTGGCGGGAATGAACACTTGCGAAATATACACAACGAGCAGTACGAAAGCGGATTGAATTTGAAAAAATTCTTATCGCATAGCATAACGAACTTAATTTTAAATTAAATTCATTGAAATTCACTTACGATTGAGGTTTGCCTGAATTGAGAGACTTAAACATTTTGTTACCTCTTAACATCAGGTAAGAATGGAGTATGCAATTGTTCTTTTGAAATGAAGACATTGGGGCAAAAACATCAAGGCCACTATACGTAAGTTTAGAGGAAAAGGAAAGTACAGGTTTAGACACAGCATTCTACACATTAGAATAAAGAACATTAATTTATGAATTACACTGCCATCTTGCGGCGGATCTTTAAGATAAAAACCCAACATCTAGATACACCTACGGGGCGACGAAATACACTAATATATCAATTTCATCACAAATGTGGCATAGCATGTTATTGCACCAAAGTCTTCAAAAATAGAAGCAGCATTGACACAGTTTTCCCTTCGTTTACTACTAATTTGTTATTACGAAACCAATTTGAAACATCTGATAATGTACTATTTACAGTTTCTTCATCGGAAAGTATATTCGTATCAACCGCATCGAGGACTGTTCTCCCGTTTCTAATTGTCGAGGGCATGCCATTTACGAATAGTAGGAAGAGAATATAGCCAAAAATCGAAGCCTCCGAGACCTCATGAGCAATTGGCAATGAATCGGAAAGATGAGTAAATAATGGCCCATCATTCCAGTAGGGTATTTCCACTCTCTGAGATCGTTGTTTAATGTACGAACATAACCTATGTGGAGCAATACCAGGAATTTCGTGAGAAGATGATTTTGAAAGTAAAAATATTATGATCAAAAACGTCCAATGCTTAGGAAATATTTAAAAATATTCGAATAGGTGCTCCATTTTGACCCAAGGATGAAGAGATATCTTTAAGAAAAGAAAATATCGGTTTTCGTTAGGGTTTTTTTCTTCTTCAATTTTCTAAATTCTTGTTCGCAATCGGAAAACGTTTCATTTTTACTGCACGTAGAAACGTCTCTCTAATATTTTTGAAACTGACAAAAGAAAAATTGCTGATAATTTCGAATGTCATTTTTGTTGACTTTTTTGAAGAGCGGCTTAATCTTACCTGTTTTGAAAATATCTGGAAATGTTCTAGCGCATAAGGATACTTTAAATATGTGAGTTAACGGGTGTGCAGGCGCACAAGGCTTTAACAAACAATCCGTGTATTCATTCAGACCGACTGAATTTTCACTTCTTAGTTTACCGATTATTTGGAGAACTTCTTACGAAGCAGTTTCAGAAACAAACATCGTATCGAAACGTTTTGTGGAAACGTCTTATGTTGAATTTTGTGACTCAAGACCATAAGTGAGATCAGCGGCAAGTGTGATTTCAGTAAGCTGTTGTGCGAAGTGACAGCTCGTGCACTCACGGACGGTGGTTCAACAAAACAATAACAAATGAGATGGGGTCGATCCAGACGTCTTCGGTAATTACGGTTATTGACTCCTCACAGTTCGGGGTTTCATTGGCGGAGACGTTTGGGCCACTCTCAGTATCATTATTATTTTGTGAACCACCGACCTAGAAGCGCGAGCCTCCACTGCATATCGTATTGAGACTTCTATCTTCACCGCCACCCCACCCTCAGCATTCTCAGACCTACTGCACCCTTTAGAAAATGCAACCTTAGCCGCGGCACTGTCCAATTTACACACCTTTCGTGTATACTCTCCCATCGATCATTCTGACAACAGCGCCGAAGCCTTTCTCAGAGATCGACGCTGCCCTGACATCACTGGCGCTACGTCCGAAGTGACGACGCCGACAGGTACACTTTGGCGGGTTGCCATCTAGGGACATTTCTCTCGTTGCAGACCATTTTGACCTTTTGACCCAGGATAACGTTTGGAGCAAATACGGAATGTTTCTCCTAGCACTGTCGCCGGTTCTGACATGGCGGGCAGAGAAATGAACACGAGAGGTGCGCGAACCGGACAGAACATGTAATACGCAGCAAGGATTCGGGATACTGCAACAATCACAGAAAGGGTGTACCTCGACAACGACACACTCATAAACATGCGTCCCTTCAGTATGAGCCTGAACAGAGATGAGAACCGTAGGAAAAATTTTATTACTTTAAGCTCTGTAAAGAGAATTAGTTTCAACAGTGACAAGATTAAATTTTGTGTATAAAGTTGTGAATAAAATCGTGGTATTTGTAAAAGGATTAAACGATCTACTTTATTTCTCCTTACACATTGTATGTGTGCTAGGTAAAAATAATTTTTTTTTCAAGTTTGCATTGAGAAACAACTTATTTTTTGTTTTTAAGCGTATTGCTCTTGTACTCCTTTGTATAACTCGACAAAGTTGAGAATGATGTTTACAAGAGCGCGCCATTGTTTGTGTTTACAGCCGAAGCGACAGAGACGGAGATATAAGGATACGCAACTCAAATTCAAAATGGGACCATGCCAAACTGTTGCGAGAGAAAGCCCGATATATTTCGTCACAAATCTAATATCTTTCTAATGAATATATTAACTGCACTTGGGCGTGTCTGCACCTCATATGAGAAGAAATAAAATTTTATTTTATCTGCAGAGTAATTCAAAATTTTGATCAAATTCCTTCGATGAGCAGAAAATTTGTAGTGTAATATTCATATAAATAATTTAACTTAAGTAGTTGCTTAGAATATATACCAAATCAAATTATTTTTATGTATGAAACAACTACTAACATAATGAATATTTTAGATGACAGTAAAGTTAATGTTTTGGCACTTTACTGCATATCTAACAAATCGCATAAAGTATAAAAAAAAGATGAATAATGAAAGATTATGATTGCGCTTCCTAGAAGTATTTTAGATCCTTTTTATTTCACTATAACAAAATTTAATAACATTATATGCAAGGTTTATTGCCTGCCCGCAAAGTGTCACACCTCGACGAGAACTCGTATTTCCCAAAGCTACACCGATAAACAACTCGCTCCACGCTCCTCGCGACTTTTGTTAGCGAAACTGACTGTATAGACCTGTGTTTACACTGTTAGTTCCACGAAGTGCCGCAATCACCTACTTAATTGTTCGCTTGGTCGAGCTATTCTACAGAATAAAACAAATCCTTAAAATGGCCTTGGCCATAAACATTGTCGCCAAGCTGAATCTGGCTATAAACGTGCGTACAAGATGGATAATTTTGGTGGAATGTGCAGATCAAATAGCGGCATGACATAATTTTTGGGTAAGTTAAATCAATACTGCAATAGTTCATGCAGTCTTTGCGTGAGCCAATTGACATGTCAATCTTAAGGATCAACGTTCAGCAATGGTAGTTTTTTTCACAACGGCATCGAAAGTAGCCACTAGGTGAGTGCAAATTTTACATGCTGAGTTGGGCGATTCCCGTGGTCAGTACAGTACATTTCAGGAGTACATCGAATTAAAAATTCAACTAAATTCACTTGACAATGAATTGGGTTTGTAAAGGATACGGCAAGAGTTTGAATGTCCTGCGCAACATTCAATTCTGGATAGTTCCAGCTGGAGTATGCGGCATGAAAAAAAGGGTAAAAATAAACTTTTATCACAAAAGAATCCATCGAAATTCTCTAATTCCCCATATTGAACTCTTAGGATCATCGTACTTTCCTTATACTAGGAGTTAGTGCAAGAATCAGAATGACGGAACATTCTAGATGTCCCAATTCCTTCTTTTTGTAAGTTGAAGTAGCTCGTGAAAGACTCACCGATCAGGGAGTAAAAGCGCGATTACATGGAATCGTGAGATCGAAAAGCGAGCTCGGTGCAGTAAGAAAGGTAAAAGAAGAAGTACCTTTTTTTATGAAAAGAATGACAAAGGACGCTTTCTCTACAATAAGGTCGAAATTACAAGCAAGGCTGTTCGACGTTTAATCAGCGTACAAATGACACACGGGGGCCGACATACCTTGGCACTAATGGACGTAATAATAGTCGCTCATTCAATTAAGTCGGATTTTTTTCTATTTGGAACCAATTTAGTTCCTAGCCTCATCTCTTGCACATCAAGATTTTAGCCGATATCGTAACGAGCTAAACGGGGACTGCACATTTTAAGCGATGGTGTAAGGGAACAATTTCTGATTAGAGTTCCACAAAGCGCCACAAATGACGACTTCCAGAAGAGCCATTATCGTTCAGTATTACCTAAATGTTTAACAGACTGCGACTCAAAAATATAGGAGTGGGAGTCTCCGAATACCTCTCTCTCGTCTTTTACCTATCGTCGTAATATAAATATAATTAGAGAAATGATGAAAAAAGGAATCTACAAGCTCCCCTATGAGAACAATAAAAAATAATATAAGACATATTTTTTTAAATTATTTCTTCGAAATTGTAAATATAAATAAAAATAAATAAAAGGAATGTGTGTTTACTAGTAACTCCCAAGAGATTTTCCAACCGTGCTTGATAGAAATTAATATCAAATTGGACGAAAGCAAGGCATGTCATTCAACTAATATTTATCCACACAAGGTTTCTGCAAGTGATTCGCGTCGGCCTTTGATTAAGGTTGATCATTAAATATATTGTGACTATGGAAGAACTATTTCTCAGAATTCAATGTCTGTAAACGAACGTTTCATGATCCATAGTGCGTGGAGTGTACCGATATCTATTATCACAATGCAACATTTTTTAACTTTTTTCTTTTCACTTGGCTATTCCTTATTTGTGATTGGTTCCTTTTGCTCTAAAATGCAGAAAAATCACCAGAATAATGATCCTTATTTGTTTTTATGCATTATTCGTTATATTCCAATTGTATAAGCAATTTCTCCAGACGACAACAATTCTCGTCATGTAGGAGGCCTAAGGAAGACCTCCATAAATTAGAAAAGACATGTTACTCGTGGATAGGCCTCCGAGCTAAAAACAAAACAACGTATTCTTAATACTTGGATTCGCTGATGTTCTCGTAAAATGTTAAACTATTCCATTCCAAATATTTTGACATTCATTCCAGACTAACTAAATATTTGTAGCATTGGTAATTTAATGTAAACCACAATATTCCAAAGAAACATAAACAGTAATGGGCTGTCACATGCGCGGAGAGGTGATTCAGTGCAATACATTCTCACTCCACAACCTATGATCCTCAACTGTCCCGGAGGCTGTCACAAGAACCTGACTTCCCCATCACGGATCCAGGGGGGCCATGCACCCAACCCCCAAAGGCCCAGAGTTTTCGTTTGTATTCATACGCTACAAAAATAATATAAAATACAATACAACAACAAATGTTCACTATTTAACAAAAATATATGATGGCCCCCTCCACAATGATCAGTTGGATCCGCCCCTGACCCGGTAAAATATTACACCCCAGCGTAGCCGAGGATCATCCCGCTCCGGCAAAAGGGCCGGCTGGTCGCACGCACGCCGGCGTGAAGGCTGCCCTCCCTCCGCACCCCGCTCCGATATACAGGCCGCAAATTTCGAGCAGCGCGGCAATTAAAGGGCCGTGTGGGCGGCGGCGAAGGGCGTCTGAGCCGAAAGTGCAGCGAGGGCGAGGGCGGCGGGCCCCGCGATTAACGCCGGCGCTAATGAGATGTTTGTGGAGCGCGTAATTATCGGGGCGGGTGCGCCCCGGGTGGGCCCCGCGTGGGCGCGCGCGTGCCGCCGATTTAAAGACGCGAGGGGAGGGGCGGGCCCGCCCCGGCTTGCCCGTTGGTCGGCCGCACGCGCGCGCACCCACTCGCTCCCTCACTCACCCTGCCCCTCAGGACCGGAAGACCGCGGTACTTAACATGTCGTTGACGATGGACGACCTCCTATGTGACGGAATTGTCGATTTTTACATTTTGGAATCAATGTTTCAAAATTTGGTTGTTATTTAGTTACAAAATTTCCAAAGAAAACTAGAAATTGTGGTCTTACAATAAAAAACCTTCTACAACTTGATTTATAGAACATCTCGTACGTGGTAAGAGACACGGGGTTTTCGTAAGGTGCTTTCAGGAAACTATTACAATAAATAAATATTCAATACTATTCTATAGAAAGTGTAGAATGCCCGAAGACCCTCCGTCACTCATTGGTTAGCGTGCTCGCTTTTCACGGCGCAACCCTGGGTTCGACTCCCGGTCGGGGCAAAGAATAACTGTGCGCTTTCCTTGCAATCCCCCAGTATCTATTGCTGTGTGACGACAAGAAAGCTCACTTTTCAAGTTCAGCAGACTAGAGATACGGCGTAGGGATAGCTATGTGCTAACCACTCGTACCCTTAACCCATGGCCGTAAGACCGGGACGCCGCTGGTAGGCCTTCGCTCATAAAAAGCTGTTGTGACAAAGTAAATACATACAGAATGCCTGAACTTAGCCAACTGTACATTATTAACATAAAAAAGTGTTTTTTTTCTTCCTCTCGTAGAATTTTCTTTTTTTCACATAGAGGTGGTCTGTCAGCCCTCGATAGCTCGTTGGTTACCCTGCTTGCTTTCCATGGCGCAAACCCGGATTCGACTCTCGGCCGGGGCAAAATTGCAAAATTATTTTCCTTACAAATGTCCCAGTATCTATTGCTGTAACAATGACAAAGCCCACCCTAAGGTTAGGAAGACAGTATACACGGTATTACTAATTACATAATTAGTAATAATGAAATTGCTGCTTTGTAAGAAATTTTTAAAATTTCACAGAAAGTAAAGCTTAAAATACAAATGCATTCTCAATATCTACAATGGCTGCAATAAAAATTACAAGTTCCGCTTATAACAATATCCAATAGAAGGCAATAACAATTACTATCATTTTAAATGCATTCACATCTAAACAATAACGACGATTATTGGAGTTTAACGCTTTTCTTCACCGCAAATTTAAAATGATTCTTCCGACTGCAAAGAGGATATTCCTATCCTTTTCACGCTGGTCATTATCATACCCGACGCCAGAAATTACGAGACGTTCTGTGCACATGAGTTTAGTACTAGCATAACAGTCACGGACAATCTCTCGATATACCTATAAACGTAAGTAAACCAACCTCTCCTCCTCCCTCAGGGACAACTCTGGTTATGACCTGAGGGGAAAATATGAAGCACGTAGGGGAGACAGAAACATGCTTATTATCAGCATTTCAAGCTGTCACGCTTCATACGCAACACACATTCAACCTACTTTCATAACTACAAGCCGGAAATTCTTGTAGTTCTTGTAGTCTCTTGACTGTGAAGGGCTACACAGCGCGGGACGGAGCGAGACGAGCATCCGACGGGATGGAGCGGGATGAAGCGACGAGGATGGAGTGGTGTGGAATAAAGCGAAGGGTAGACAGTGTGGTGGGGTGGCGAGGAGTGGGGCAGGGCGGGACGAAATGTGCTGGAGAATGGGGCGAGGAGAAATGGAGGCGGGGAGGAATGGGATTGGGAGCAATGGGGTGGCGAGGAATGGGTCAGGTAGGAAATGGGACGGGGAGGAATGGGTGTAGGGAAGAATGGGGGCTGGGAGGAATTGGGTTTGGAGTAGAATGGGGCGGGGAGGATGGGGGTGGGGGTCAGTAGGATAGGGCGGCATGGAGTTAGAGAGGATAGAGCAAAGCCGGATAGGGCGGAGAGGAATGGGGTTTGGGGAAGAATGGGGCAGGGCTAGTAGGGGAGGAGCGGGATGAAGCAGGACTAGTAGGGGAGGGGCGGGATGGAGCAGGACAGGATAGAGCAAAGCCGAATGGGGCGGAGAGGAATGTGGGTGGGGAGAAATCGGGTTTGGGGAAGAATGGGGCGGGGAGGATGGGGGCGGAGCTAGTAGGGGAGGGGCGGCATGGATCAAGAGAGGATAGGGTAAAGCCGGATGGGACGGATAGGAATGTGGGCGGGGGAAATGGGGTTAGGGGAAGAATGGGGCGGGGCTAGAAGGGGATGGGCAGGATAGAGCAAGAGAGGATAGAGGAAAGCCGAATGGAGCAGGGAGGAATGGGATTTGGGGAAGAATTGAGCGAGGAGGATGGGAGCGGGGCTAGAAGGGGAGGGGCGGGATGGAGCAAAGCCGGATGGAGCGGAGCGCGATGGACCGGGGAGGGATGAGAGCGGGGCGGAGCTGACCGCGCGTGCCGTTGGGAGTGGGGCGGCTCCCCTCGCAGAGATTTGCGCCCGAAACGCCGATCGATATCACATAAACAATGAGCCGGCGGGCGTCTCCGCGGGGGAGGAGGAACAGCAGCTTCGCCTCCTCGGCCGGAGGCGGGGCAGCCGTGCTAGAGGGTTAAAAAGCGGCCGGATGCCCAACGCCACCGGCCGCTGAGATACGATGCCGCGATGGCGAAAAATTCAAAACCTGGCTACCTGCGCAGAAAACTGGTTTGTAGTAATTGCACAAAAACTGTAGTACTCAGTCAACTTGTCTTAAAAGGTACCCAGGTGACATCTACGACATTCCTGAATTTCGCATATCACTTCTTAAAACCTCTTAATTCACTTCCGTGAAAAATTACATTCAAATGCGTTTAGAGTCGCTAAAGAATTGCCCATCATGGGATAAAAGCTTACATGTCTACTCTCAGAAATAAAGGCGTAAAAATTAATTTTAAAATTGCTCAAAAGAAGATGGGGTTGTAACCTGAAGTTATACGTTTCGTACGCCCCTGTAAAATTTCTCAGTACAGACTTATACGTGGTTTTTGAAGTCTGACCATCGATATGCTACTTACGATTAACATATAAGCTGGATATTTTAAAGGAAGAGGAATTACAGGAGAATAATCATTACCATCAGATTAATGTAGTGGGTTGGTAGTTTTACTTTTTCGCACTGATGAATTGCCATCGTTTACAATAAAATTGCAAAATGTATACCACGAAACATGAACAATTCTCATCATCGAAGTTATCCACTTATATAACCAGAGTCACTTTGTCGTCGAATATAAGATATGATCCCTATAAAAAATGTAAGATAAGTATCCCCTTCGAAATAAAATCCATGTTTTAAGATTCTTCAAAAAGCGTCAGTTACGCGAGAAGTACCACAAAAATCAAGCGGCTTTTCTCCACCGATGTATACGTGTTACGCTATGGGACTCGATTGGGAACTACAGAAAAACAATGTCGGAATAATTATAATAACTTCTTATTATTAATATCAGCTATAGAAATTATTTATTTTACATAACCTACGTACATTTTTTTCAGCACTGATGTATGAATACTATGACTTACCTTCACTGTTTATTGAACCGAAAGTGTTACTACTTTGAGATACGTATACGGCAAAATAGACTTAGCGGCTCGCAAGTCTATTTTGTCGTACGCGTATCGCTAAGAAGTCATGGCCATATAAAACAATTGAGAACTGCAAAGAAAACAAAACACTCGAGGCGACATGAATCAACATGGCCGCCGCTTTGCAAACTGAGAATGATCCCAAGAGTACATATTTGCATGTTTCCATGAATTAATACGAAAAAAAAAATGTATACAACTCGAACGAAAGCGGCGTAGACGCACTCACTTCAAAATCCCGGACTCCACTGCTATCGTCCTCTTGTCCGTCTGCATTTCATTCGCATCGCCCAGTTCATTCCCCAGTGTTTTATATACTTTGTATTGTAGCACTCAATTATTTTATAAATAAATTGCCAGGACTTCCTTGCGGTATGAGTATGGAAAAGCCTGCTTTGCCCTAAGCATACTGCATAGTAACATTTTCCTTTCAATAAACAAAGAAGGTAAGAAATAGTTTCTATGTACGAGTGCTGCAAAAACATTTGTGTTCAGGTCGCAGATTATTTTTCCTTGTGTAGCACAATATTTACCGGTTTTATAATTTGATTAGGGAAATAAATGCAATTTTACAAAAGTAACATGAATGAGAGCTTGATTGCAGTACACACAAATGGAAGAAAAAAAATAAACATTTAAAACTTAATCTTCAAATCAAATCGTTCACACAGCTTTCCGATTTGAGGCCAAACTTTTGTCGTTGCTGATAGAATTAACTAGAGTTTTAAAACATGACTTTCTGAAATACTGGCATTTATCGTCCCGCGCAAGTCAAGAAGCTACGGCAATGTCCTCATAAAAATGGATTAATACAATGAATAAATTGTTGTTTTTTTATTTTTAGTCGCATCAACGACTAAGGTTTTAGCGACTAAAATAATTTATAACAGATATTTACAGACAATTATGATTTTATCCGTCATTACATAAACATAAGTATTATAACACTGAGTAGCATCATACATTACATCTTACATAACATAAACATATAGCATCATTAGGACAGGATCATCAGTATCTATCACTACGTAGTATAGAATCACATAATATAATAAATTGTGGCGCTTCTAGGAACAAGAAATTGCGAGCAAAACGGGCGCGCTGTCGGTTCCAAACGGAACTAGGAATATGAAGAAAATCTTCACACGACTAATATAAAGTCGTAGTTTCAGTAATGGCATGCGCGGATCTAGTTTTTCGATTCGGCAAAGAATTATAATTTCTTCGTGGTTTATAAAATACATTTACAAAAATGTAAATATTCGTATAGTTGTATAGCTATACAGGGTGTCCCACCAACTATGGACCACCCCCATAACTTCTAAACGGTTCAGGATATCAAAATGCAGTTTTCAATTAACAATGTGGAATCATGGGGCAAGTAACATGGCGCAGAGAAATTGTCTATAATATTTTTAATTTTCAAGAAATTTAATCATCTTTGATTTTTTAAATGGAACTATATATTTTTTTCATCAGCAATGGATAGATCATGAAAAGAGGAATAAAATGATGTATCATATGTTAGTATTTTGATAGTAATTTGAGTATAAATTAGACTTTCTGACATGTGATTCTGAAGTAAACGGTCTTTTCTTGTAGCAGCCCTCGCAACAGTAGCCGTTGGTAAGACGGCCTTCGCGGCGTCGAGACTGTTTCGTGGAGACAAGGTGTGTGAGAGGGGTGGCTTTGAGGGATAGAGGCGTAACTACAGCAATTCATGGTTTTGACATGAAGATAATATGAACACAGATCAATATGAACGAGCAGAATGAGAGAGATTTGCCATTTGTTCATCTGAATTGAACTTCTCTTCTACTGAAATACCAAAGCAACGATAATCAAAAAGAACAAAAGAAAAATAATTTGTAGGACGATAATCATAAAGGTCCTTTTCAAACTTACAAGAATCGAGCTCAGTGTATTTTGGCAGAAACAAGCTCTCGTTATAAAACATGGAAAGGGAATGAATGATTAAATATTTTTATTGTAATATCTTAATTAATTCATTAAATAATAGATAGGTAGACAGTTTCTATTATTATTTATTGTTAATAAGCTTCTTATTTAAACGCGTACAAAAAGAACAAAGCAATACAAATTTTGAAATACCCTTGACAGTCTATCAGTGTAAATTTAATAAACTTTAACACAAATGTACATCTGCAGTCACAACTGTTAATACTGACTGGAGAGTTTCTCACTTCATATTGCCATGTGCTGCCACAAACTTGAAAATCCACGGCAGAAGACGGAAGTGTAC
Source organism: Acheta domesticus (assembly GCA_031308135.1). Lineage (NCBI taxonomy): Eukaryota > Metazoa > Arthropoda > Insecta > Orthoptera > Gryllidae > Acheta > Acheta domesticus. The sequence continues at coordinate 223,059,777 of JAHLJT010008446.1, read as the reverse complement.
TGTTTTCTTTTCCATTTATGAACAGCAGTAGAGGTACAGTTGCGCTGTGGACTAATAATCATCTTAATTGAAAATTGAAATTGAAATGCAGTTCAATCAATGGAAAAAATCTCTTTTTCTGATCGTTGAAATTAGTGTTTCTTAATGTGACGTTTGTGACAAGACCCTGGACTGATTTAGTTAGGCCTCTTATCCCCCATTGCCATCCCTCTCAGTCTCCTCTCTCTCCACGCAAGTTTTGACGACGCGAAGGACACTTTTCAGGAAGGCGAGAGTTGCAAGGGCTGCTTCATGAAATATTGTCCGTTTAATTCAAAATCACTTATCGGAAAATCTAATTTTATACTCAAATTACTATCAAAATACTAACATATGATACATCATTTTATTCCTCTTTTCATGATCTATCCATTGCAGGTGAAAAAAATATATAGTTCCATTTAAAAAATCAAAGATGATTCAGTTTCTCGAAAACTAAAAATATTATAGACAATTTCTCTACGACATGTTACTTGCCCCATGATTCCGCATTGTTAATCGAAAACTGCATTTCGATATCCTGAAACGTTTAGAAGTTATGGGGGTGGTCCATAGTTGGTGGGACATCCTGTATTAACATGTAATTGAAGGGGGGAAATCAGCAACTTATATCTCGTAATAACTAACGTAATTTCAAGTTCAAGGTCCCTATGCCGACCCAAAAAGATTCCTTTTCCAACTGAGGAAGATGCATTGACTCCACTTACAAACCTTTTCGTAAATCCAAGCCTGAATCACAAGGTGATGCTTGTGATTCAGGCGAGATAAAAATATGATAATAAAGAACATTGTGGATGTCCTCTCATGCGGGTAGGGCGGAAAGGTCCAGCGTACGGGGTACTTGCGGGGCGTTGAATCGAACCACTTCTCACACAATATGACGTAAAATTAACATTTGGAGTTGGCCCGCATTGTCAAAAGAGAGGTTGAGTTCTTTAATACCGAAAATTGTGCCAGTGAAATCTATGTATACAATGTAAATGTGCAGGAGCAAATGAGAAACCTCGTCTAGATGAATACCAGCTGTTAAAAGCAAATTAAGCATCTCTCTGACTCACTGTTCTCTCAATCTTGTCAGTCAACATTTCATTCGTACTCCCCAGTATTTTATTTACTTTGTTGTACTCAAATATTCTATAAATACGTACGCGTATGGCAGTCTTCTTATTTATAAAGACTCTTAATTATTATAATTAAAACGATTCTTAATTATATCGTAGGTGGAAGATGGAAAAGTTGTACCCATGGTCAGATGATTTAATCTTGTGCAACGGTTTTTTGTACTAGTATTTTTTTTTCTTTTCCGATGGGTACAATACGAGCGACAACGTAATAATTCAATAAATAATACCGTATCTCAACATTCTTTGGGGAATAGACTGCAAAGGAAAAGAATTATGTAACGTCGACATTGAAGGTATAGGAGATATTCGAAAAAAAAATTAAACTGCGACAAGAGGTAACTCAAAATTATGAGAAAACTAATAAAATTTGACAAAAGAGTGCAGGGTGTGATCTAATGATCTGATACTGAGAAATAGATTGCATTATGAAAACAATCTCTATCTTCAATAATAACGTTCTAGGAGGGAGTTCAAAAAATATGAAAATTTGCATTTTTCGAAAATTCAAAAGATCTAATGAAAGTCAGACCTAAGACATATAATTAACCAAACTTTTATCTAACCTAGAAAAAATTTTTAAAAAACATTTGGAGTAGTTTTTTAGAAAATATTTTTTAAATTATTAATTATCAAGATTTCACTAAAATACTCAAAATTACTCACATTTTAAACAATTGTGAATGAAATTATTTAAAGACCTAATTTTGAAGAACACATTTCATTAAGAAAATTAAATTCTTTCTTTAATATTGTAGTTGTAGGAGGACGTCCATTACTTTTAATCTCATATCACGCTTTTTTTACTTTCTCGCCTTATTTTATTCACTGCCTCATATTTACACGGAACTTCACGTACTGTACCCCCAAAAATTAAAAGAACTTATTCAAATACAAAGGGCTGTGACTTCAGACATCGATCGGGGAATATCATTGTTATGCCATTCGATGTTATTATGATTATATCGATGTTATACCATTCGAAAACGTTAAGGCAAGCATACGAAAGGTTAAAGGAAACGGCTTATGATACGTCGTCAACAGTACGATTATAAAAGTCGACATTTCACACCACATGACGATGAATATCTCGGATCCTCTGAAGGGCATGCACCTCCGAAAAGCGAAAATTCTGCGCGCGCCGCTAGCGGAATACACGCGAATTCAGAGCGCCCAGGAGCCCTCCAGCAAAGCGGATTTGTGCGGGAAACTTGACGGACCGTTTTCTTTTGCGATGGCTTGGCGCACACGTTGCTCGGGCAAGGATCTTGCGGGGGAAAATTTACGAAGCGCGTCCGGAAAGCAAGTACCGTTGGCGCATATCTTCCGTAGGCGCAGACGAGGCTAATCCACAACTCCTGCACGAACGTCGTGTATTTATTGACAGCCAACGTTTCAACTATTATTATTATTATTATTAGTATTAGTATTATTATTATTAATGACAATAAGGGATTTAGTTTTAGTACGGCGGGATTGGTCAGAGTATAAACAATTAAGCAATTAGTTTGCCGACGTTTCGGAATCTATCCATTCTATCATCAGTGCTTACTAATACATTTTAGTCACTCAGCAACATTATATCCAAGTTCCAGGCATGTGTAATGTTGCAAAATGACTGTAAAACTTATTAGTGAACCCTGATGATGGAACTGATTACGAAACGTGGGCAAAGTAAACGTTTAATTGTTTATAATCTGACCGATTCCCTTGAGCTACATCCCTCATTATACCATGGTCGTGAATTCTACAACGGTTAATGAATAATAATAATAATAATAATAATAATAATAATAATAATAATAATAATAAAACGAAGGAGGAAAAGAAGAAGAAACGGCTTGATTAATTCACGCCAGTGTATTCCAGAAATCATTTTATTGCTGGTGATATTAGATTCTTCAATTGCTGCACGAATACTAACGTTTCTTTCCTTTAATTTCAGAACTGATTACGTGTAAGAGGATGTACAATATTTCTAAACACCAATCCGTGATGTCGTCCTAGACTTTCACTGCTGATTTCTTTCCCCTAAAATGTTCCGCAAAGATTGTACTTTCATGGAAGAGCCACGTCAAATTGAACGAATTCGACGAAAAGTGACCTTGATGTTTTTTATTTTTTCAAAACTTTGTGTATCCATTCTAATAGCAAAACAATTCACACGTATGTTTTATTTTCATGGGAAGTCGCATACCTTCAGAGTTATTCGAAAATAAAAATTACTAAATAGCGCGCGTACTGTCATGTATAGTCGACTCCGGTTGTAGTGAACTCTCGGTTATAATGAACTTAAGTCACTGGTCCCGTTTCATTTACATTACAAATAAGCATAAGAAGATTCGGTTTTAGTGAACCTGAACCTCGGCTATAGTGAACGCAGGAAAGAAAGCCTAGAAATTAATTGAATCTCGTATGTTATTAAGAGTGTAAAAGGGCCTTTAGAGAGTGGGACGGTCTTCCAACAGTGCTAGAGGCACTGAAAGGTGTGAAGACTGCATTACGATACTTAGAGGCAGAGGACAATGCAGAATCAAGTATGGAGAGAGCACGAATTCTGGAGAAGGATCCAGATAAATTACTAATGAAAAATATACGAAGTAAAGAATTGAAAGTAATTGATTTTTTAAGTACAAATAAGGATACTGAAATTTCCAGTTCGTGTTGTTAATGAATTTTGCTGTATCTCTGTATTTACAATATCAATCATTGTGGGAAAATTCCATTTAATTTTGACATCATCGGACGTAGTGAACCTCTGATAGAGTGAACCAAACATGTTAATCCCAAGAAGTTCACTATAACGGAGTCAACTGTATATGTGATCTCCTTTATGAAAGAAACTAAAGAAATTAAACTAGCTTCATTTTATAGATTATAACACCGCCACCTACATAGAACTGTTTAGGAGGCGTTGGTTTAATTCCCGGCTTACTATCGGATATGGCAGCGCCAAAACATCTAAAATCACGGTTTTGGAATTTCTTTAAATTTTCCGGCCGAATCCGAAAACAAATTATCAGTTCCCCATCAGGTGACCGAGACGCGTCGAATGACACCGCATGTCTCGTTTAGTGCACGGAAAGTGGTCTAGCCGCGAGTGACGGAACCACACATCCGAACACACGCACGCCCGAGGAGTTACTCAAATACTGCATAGGGATATTCCAATTTGAAATTCTGCACATTTGAAGTCCATTAACTGAGAATATAATACTATTTTTAAAGTAAAATTTTATTTTTGCGAAATTTATAAAATTAAATTTTATATTATTAATTGAGATTTAATGAATTATTGAAATTCAACAATTAAATCCAACTATAAATAGTCTTAAATAACTGTGCGTGAGCTTTTATTTGAGACTAATCTCAGTTCCGTACGATCGAAGTGGCGGGAGAAATAAGCATTTTTATTTGTTGGTGTGCGCGCTTTTTCGGAAAATTTCATGCGGCATAAATAATTAAGTTAAATTCTAACAAGAATATTTACGCCTCTTTTAGTTGCCTTCAGAACACATTCAAGAAGTTTCAATAAATTTCGAACACCCAAGGTCAAAACTGGGTTCGATTTGACGTGAAGTGACTCAGCATTATTCCTACATACTCAACGATTCACGTAATAACTACGTTTTTACGTAGTTTATAGATTAACATTTTAACTATAACTAAAACTTTTTAAGCGCAAGATCTGCGCAGTTGACATTTACCAGTAGTCTTCTTCAGAACACATAATGCGAAAGAAAACAAGAGGCAAATGAAGGATGATAGTATATGCGCTAGGTAGAGGCTGCCAATCTTAAACGTCTAGAAATCTGGAGTAAATGATGGACAACTAGAATAATCCTGAACTGAAGAAACGGCATCAGAAACTGGATGTGCACGAAGCAAGCAAGCTAATTTCGCGAGTGAAAGCAACTGGCGCGCATGAAGTCTTGGCGAAAGGGGCAGGCGGAAGTGCTTCAGCGAAGCGCTTCACAGGGGAGTTTGGCAGACGGCTCGGGGCGGCTGGGTGTGGCGCAAGAGTTTCTTCAGAGAGATGGCCATTTGGGATTAGGAACAAGTCTCCACGCAGTCTCCCGCCGCAAAGACTTACCAGGAAAATATTTGGGGTCCAAAGTTTAGTTACAGGACCATTATAATGTGCTAGTAAGCAGACGCTCAATGATGTCATCGAAGAGATCATTCTATACGCCAATCGCAATATGCAGGTATATTACTACACTTACTAGTGACAACTCTCAAAACAATGCCAAGAGTAAAAGGAATGACCAGTAAGGACATGAGGCACAGTTAAGAAAAGCAGGTTGATGACTTCCCCTTACTGCACTTTCTGTAATATCAGTGCAGATCGCTACGTCGATGTCACTTACTGGTTCTCAATATCATAGAGAATGTTCTACAGCGCATAATGAAGCATAGACTCGCGAAAACTGTAGCCCTCTAAGTAACTCATACTGTGTTTTGACGATAAATATATATACGTCCACAGATAAATTGGGCAACAAATTTTCTGTATTGCCATTAACAACTTATTGCATTGCTATTAACTAAACTGACGGTGCTGGTGTAAGATATGAAATTTATTTTGAATTTACTCGTAAATATCACATTCCATCGTTACACGTTGCAGAAAACTCGATATGGGGGAGGGAGACCTGTGCTTATCTTCATGGGTTACTAACGTGGCGTCAGCACTGATACTACAGAAAATGTAATTATGAATGTCACCAACTTGCTTTTCTTACCTGTGTCTTTTGTACTCATTCATATCGCTTAAGCATTGTTTAGAAAGTTATCGTTTGCACTTAATGTATTTAAAATATTTGCATTGCGGTTAACCTAAACAATTACCTTTGCAATGTCATCTAGTGAACATTTGCAAAGTGTCGCAGAAAAAAAATATCACCAACACATTTAGTATATAATGTTTCTACAACTAAAATGTCAGAGAAAAGTGTTCGTTGAAATTGGCGTGATGACTTGGAACACGTTCTAACTCAACTGCCCGCGGGCGGGCTCTCGAACCAACGCGTGCACAAATGACAGGAGTTCGATTGCTTTTTGCCGGTGCCTGGCGAAATTGAAGCCATCGGACCTCAGAAAAAATTCTTTAGGTTTAACTGAACGTCAAATTCAATTCAATTAAAAAACAATATTTTATTAATGTGAATTTTGGCGTCTCTTTTTCTCATCAACAGAAGTTACAAATGGTGTCAGTCCTCGTCCGTTGGGTTGCTGCAACGCTCTTTCATGAGTGGTCCTGACGTTGCAATCTTTCTTTTTGTTATTCTTTTATTTTTTATTCTTTTGGTTACAGAGAAAAGCTTGTTACAATAATACACTGTACGAACATACGTATAATCTTTGTTGTATTGTTGTACGGTTTGAAGAAGACTCGCACATGAAGCTTTGGTACCACCGCGACAAATTCATGCGTTCTTGCTTTCATGTGCAGCAAAACGAAAATGCGAAGCGCTCTTCCTTCGATCAGCCAGACGTAATCACTAATCCGTAACCCAACACCCCTCTCCACGACCGGCAGAGTGCTTGCCCCAGGGCGCCCGTTCCTTTAAAGGCCGAGTTGGAACAGCTTGACTTGGAAAGATGCGTCCAAAGTAAGGGAAACAATGCCGACTGAAAAAAGTAGCGAGAGGAATGAAGGAATAGACGTGAGGAAAGGAAGACTGCAAGAATTATGGGCAAAAAGTTTGGCACAGAGACGATTGGAGAACGTTTTTGAAGAGCATAGCAGTTTTTATAACAAAAACACGATGTGTATTACGCCAAATTACTTAATTTACAAGGATGTTTAATTTTTAAGAATTAACGATAATGCCACATCTCTTTACAGAATACATTCATGATAGTCTAAAAATATATGGCTGTATAACGACTTTTTTTAATTGTTTAACTTCCCAATTTTCAGGCATCATGTCCTACGCTCTCTTTCATTCGTTCACAGTGTTTCCTCATTAAAATGGCATCAGAAAGGGAAAGGGGTTGAGAGATCGATCACAGAAGGAATTAACCAATTTACAATTACTACCGCAGAGCATGCAACTTCAAAACGAAACTCCAATAAATGTACATTCACTTCTACAATACTGTTTATTGAAACCTTATATAAAACCTTTGAAAGTTGTTTAGGTCTGTCGCGGGTAACTGAAACACTCTACAGCTCACGGTGGAATTAGGAATAAAAGTAAATTTAAAAACGAAATTTAGCAACGCGATCATACTGAAGCCAACCATTTAATATAACTAAGAATATTAATAACGTCAATATTAATATTAAAGGCAATAACAGGCGTTTTAATTAATGATGCTCGTACCATACGACACTCACTCTTGTGTCAAATCATCACTCTCTTTCGCCTGATCTGCACAGACGACGGTGAAATGTACACGACAGGCAGATCTGCATGTGCCTGGAACAGCCAACCTTTGGAGGCTTCGGTAAGTGGTAGTTTATTTTTTAACTGTTAATAGTACCGGGTATACACTATGTGAACTACTGACACAACGTAATTACTTAAAATTACCAACGAGTATAATATATTAGATGTATCGTGAAGAGAATTCTGACAGCTATTAAAACATCTCTACTTCCCATTCCCTTTTTGTATCCTAGCTCCAAATCTACACCTAATGCGTGGCTTTAAGCGAGGCTTGTCATTCGCCCTCCCTCCCCCCGGCACAACACAGGCCCAGCCGCACGGACCGCGCGGCGCGTTTCGGCGCGAAGAGGGCCCGGCAGGTGCGGTCGGCTGTCACCACGCAGCCTCCGCCTCCGCCTTTGCCGCCGCCGCCCCCGCCACGCTCGCGTGCGCGCTTTATCTCTGCGCGGTATTTCCACAGGCGCATCGCACGGATGGGTGGGCGGGCGGGCGCGGCGGCGAGGGACGGGGTATCGCGCGGCCCCAACAGATGCGCAAAAACACGCATAAATCAGCGCCCTGCGCTCGCGCGCGCCGCGCTCGCGCCTCCGCGCTCGCGCCTCCGCCCGCCCGCCTGCCCGTCATCCCGCGGGCCGCCCACGCCTCCTCGCCCATCCACCCACCCGCCCGCCGCGCCGCACCGGCGCTGCGTGGTGACGGCGGCCCGCGGACCCCGCCACCCCACGCCGCCGCGCGGGGCGGAGCGGAGCGGAGAGGAGCAGAACAGAGCACGAGCGTAGCGGAGTGGGCGCACAGCCCCGCTGGGGTAACAATGTTATCTAGGCCGGCGAGTCGCGGCGTCGAGCCCCTCCCGCAGCGCCCGCCGCGGCCGGCCACAGGCTGGCTGGACCATCGCGCCTGTTTTATGAAATGCAAACTTTGAGTCAGCAGCGCCGGGCGATGAGCGGGGGCGGGGGTTGGGGTTGGGGCGCGAGGGAAGAGGCCGGGGCCGGTTCCACTCGCATCCGCCCCCGCTTCGCCTAGCAATGCTGGCCCTGCACTGACAAGCGCTGCCGCTGCGCCGCCCCGCCACCGTAATCTTTGCTGTTCGATGTCTCGACCGCGCCGAGCGTACTTAGTTCTTACCATCGCCCAACTTCCACTGGCAGCTGCCGGCTAATACCGCTGAATTGTTCCCAGGTTTTCCGAGAAGCATATGTGAGGCTCACCTTCGAGAATAAATATAATCCAACTATTCTGTCCTTTCTTTCGAATCTTAAAAGTAAATTATTAGGTTAAATACCTCTGATACGAGACTGTAACCCACCTGGATTACAATTAATGTGCGAAATGTCTCTCACGTATTTGTCGATTCAAATGTAGCACCGCAAATAACGATAAAAAAATTAAATTAATTACCATAATAGTTCATTCTGCTTGCGACTTAACGTCTGACGGCGGAAAACTGTGAACTAAAATACCACATATTTTTCTAACTTATTTCTTCCTTTCTCTGAGTATGGGCAGAGAAAAGTGAGAACTTTAACCACCAAAACGTTTAATATTTTAAAATTAACTGTCTTCGAGAGTCAAAGAATTAACACCAGATTATAATAAATCACTTTTAAGTAGTATAGTTGAAACATAACCATGAAATACTCGAGTCTGTAAATGCAACATGTATTTTTTAAAATCGAGGTTTTAACCTAAGGCAGTCATTAATTATTATTGTTTTTTTGTTCTTGTACTGCTGATTTGATGACCTTTCGATTTATTAGTTACGTCAACAGTATATTAAATTGGACCAAATTTTTTGGATTTTTACATGTCCTGTTATTCTGCTTACAACTGCTACGGGCCTGAGAATACAGTTTCCTTGAATTCACCTTGGTCGTTCAAAAAGAATGCTACGCGTACAATCGAGTTTCTAATTTTACACACAACGCAGCGTTTTGATCTCAGAGGCCATCAGCAAGAAAATTGTTGGTTATGGTCGACATACAGCTGATAAAGCGTAATACGAATTATCTTCTAAAACCGCATTGGATTCCGCAATAAGAACGTGTCAATAATGTATGTTACTTAAGAGAACAAAATAATTAGAAGTGAGATGAAACATAATAAGTTTTTAAATAAGTGAAATACAACTGTTAACCTCATATTCAATACTGCACTCACTTTACTGGAATGGTGACGTGTTGTTTCATTCAAAGCTACCCATAATTCATTTCAAGAACCAATGAAAGACTTCTCCCCATAGCTCGTCATACGCAGTTTTTTAACTGTTTTTGACCTAAATAAATAAATAAATAGAAATAAACCGTCTACAATGAAAACTCATAAACCAAAATAACATAATATAAAGGCGTTCGAACCAAATGAAATTTTCATTCAAAGGATCTAAAGAACAATGGTCATTCACAGTTAAACATTTTTTATCTCCCACTATCTACGTACAATATGCTTCTGTAATATTCCACTCAAGTGAGCACCACGGTGATATTTTTTCAAAACGAAATTTGTCGGACTGGTGACGAACCATGGAGAAATATTTCTCGCATAAATCCAACGCCAAAAAAACAGAAACATCATTACATATCCTAAAACGAAATAAAACACCCACAAATAAATTATCATTAATACCAACGCACAAAAAACGAAATGTCGCTTGTTTTTCCTATAAGCATGGGCAATCGAAGAAGGAATGGCCGAAATTAACTTTTCCATTAGGTCGGTAACTGTCCAAATTTTCTTCGAACCCTCCATTACCGTGACTTGGTGGTAACCAAGTCACATGGAGATGACTTGGGAGAGGGTCACGCCGCTTCATCGCATGGAGGCTAAATGAGTGCTGCAGGCCACCGCAAAGGAAGTATACAACGAGCTGCGGGAACATTCAAACTGCAAGGACAGTTCTCTGCTAGACAAACGGAAACAAAGTATCATAAGGAGGGAGCATATTTCTATGATTTTGCGCGTTTTTGTCAGTTGTTTCAGAGCGTAGCTACGTGAAATTTCTTGACATTTGGTTACATTATGCTACGTAGATTTATATGTCAATGCATATTGAGCCGACTTTTCCTGTTGATGCATATTCGTGTAATTATATAGGCATATTTTGCATATTTCGTTCAAATAGAGACTTATCTCTAAAACGTTTTAACTTTTCATACGATCTATTGTTTGTGAGTGTTCATCGATTACAAAGAGCTTGTCAGAGTTTGTGTGTGTGTTTTTCTTTTCTTTCTATAGATGATAAAATATTTGCGCAAATGTAGGACATTTCTTGAAATCATACTTTTTTACCAGGCAGAAGAAATGCAACATGACATCCAATGTACGTCACTAAAGTGAATATTTAGATTTAATTATTTCTCCCGCGAAGTAAGGTAGATTATATTCGGTTTGCACAAAAATATATTTTCATTTCAAGCATGCTTGTCCTGAATTGTATCAAGAACGGTTAATGCAGGAATTGCAATATTGTTAATTTCAATTGCATATTGTAATTTTGAATGAGAATTTTTAGGTCAAGAATGTATATTTTTAAAAGCATATTTCAAGATTTTGGGGGGCATAAAATTCATCTCCCTAATCATAAGGAATCAGAAACTATCTAACGTAAAGAAGAGTACCGCGGTGAAGTGGCCAGACTGTTCACTTCCCAATCTCTGGATACCGGTTTGAAATCCAGGTCGATCTATAAGAAAATGGTGGCAGACAAAAGGAATTCGCAATTTTCTCAAGTTCTCCCGTTCGTCCTGCCCAGGTCCTGCCTCTCATTCCCCATTGTTCATTAATGTTTATGTCATATCGTATCCTATAATATCCTCATATATATTACTGTCATCAACCCTCCATCAAAACCATTCATCACAGGTAACATAGAAAAGTCTACGTATCTAGAATCATGACAAAGATTGGAAGTATTTTTAAGGAAAGGTAAGGTAAGGTACGATAATGACAGATACAAAAATAATTTCGAAAATTTTGGAAAAGGCAACTCTTCTCAAAAGTTGTGAAACAAAATGATATGTTAAAATGATACATACAGATCCTCAAGAGTTTCCCGGCTCTAGAACAACTTCATTAAGAGAAAATTCGACAATACCAAGTATCAAATCAACTAAACAGAATAGAGAACACATAATCACACGAAGGAAGAGACCAAGGATACAAAATTATGAGAACAGATCCCAAACGAAACTGAGGACATTTTAATGTAACTCTCACCTATCTCTAGATACTGGGGTTCAAATCCACATGACAATGCAGGAGCGATAGATTTTCTCGAGGTTCTCCCATTTCCCAAAACAAGAAAAATCGTTGAAGAACGAAAAAGAATGAGGAGGGAAATGACAAAACCTACAATAGGTTAGACAAAATGGCCTTGCATACATTTGCCCAAATCCGTCTTATTTAACTATTTCTCGCGTATTTATTTGTTCACCGCCTGATGAAAGAATACGTCGTGCCGTTGATTGAGCCGTACTTCTACTCTATTGATCACCTTCCGAATTACGAATGTAGTCTATGAACAGCTCTTCACCTGCCTACTACATTTATCATGTTTCGACTAGAGAGCACCCATATAATTTAAGCACGCTTGAAAAAGTTCCTAAACTGCCGCCAGTGTACAGAAATCTATAATACTAATTGTAAGTACATGCTCGTTGGTCACGAAGTTTTTTCGAAGAAATTAGATACTTTAGTTTCTGTAATCAATATTGTCATAAATCTCAATCTTTTTATTGCGCACTTATTGTTCATTGATTTTTATGATACCCATTAATATTGTTTACTTCATGCAATTAATATATATTTGGTTGTCATGCTTGGATAGATACTTAAAAGAATTGATTTTGTGTACCAGGAAACAGTATATGATAATGATAATAATAACAACAACAACAATAATAATAATAATAATAATGCCGATCCGCATAGCCGATATCGCTAAAGCTGTAGCGCCATGGCGATCTTGGACGGAAGGATCGCTGGTTCGAGTTCCGCCTCTGGCAAAGATGTGTTGGTGTATGTATGCATTGTCCCATTATTATTATTATTATTATTATTATTATTATTATTATTATTATCATCATAATTATCATCATCATCCCAAATCCAATACCCCCAGGACTAGCAACCCTGGGAGATAAAAATTTGCAGTGTCGAATGCGAAAAAGGACTCACACTTGCCACGGGATTAATGCTACTGAGCCTCGGTAAGTGCAGGTGTAAGCCCGCGTTGTCCTAGCTGGTCAATTCGCGACAAAATAATAATAATCATAATAATAATAATAATAACAACAACAATAACAATAATAATTTTCATGAATCGTTCAAACTGTTGTGATATGTTTTTAACGTCGTTGGGAGCATTTTTACAACACAAATATTTGTTGCTTCCCAAAGACATAGATCTACAATTTTAAATACACAGTTGCAATTTAAAATTTTCAAATCCTTGTTTTCGGACAGCGACAACCAATTTTTTTTCCCTGTCTAAATGGGAAAATATTTGTACAAAACACTGCAGCTTCAGATCGTGAATATATAAAACAGAAATGTTGGTATGGAGATTTCCAGCGTAAGTCGAGTGCAAAGCTTTTTATAACAAATTACATCACAAAAATTTCGAATCTGCGAGGTGACAGAGGATGTTAGAATGCCGTCGACATTATAGTATTAAAACTAATCAGAATTATGGACATTGAGGAGATTTGGAAGTTTGCGCTAGATCATCGCTACTTCATACTTTTTTATCGTTCACAAACAAGTAACACAATCCATTACAGGGGACAGCGATACGATAAGAAAGAATGCATCGGAATATTTAAAGCGTTAGTATTTGGCGCAGTGAGTCACAGCTAAACTAGTGGTGCTCCAACAGGCCATACTTTCTCACATTATTTGTAAGGGCTACGCAATATTACAATGCCATATGAACTTGCAAGTGTTAACAACCAGCAATTTTTTTTCTAATGCTGGGATTCGAACTTAAGTTCTTACGATAAGAACGCTATTCATGTTACCTCACCATCTCCGGCTTCGGAGGTAAATCAATCTTTTGGAACCTTTAAAATGAAAGTTAAAAAGAAAGTTGCATATGCAATTTTCGAAAAATCGGATATTTTCATGTCATTATTACACGACCTACTTTTGAAAAACAGATATTAATAAAAGTTTATATATTTAATATTATAGTTGTAGGAAGACGCCGAAAAAATTTGAAGCTTTGAAGTTTTCGAAAATACCCAGAGGAATGAAAATGGAACCTGTGTAATTTTTATAAGCGTTTTGTTGTATTCGATAAAAGAATTCAACGAAAATATTTGAAGCAGTTTTGAGAAAAATCTTGTTTTTCTTTAAAATTTCCCTTATTTCACGCAAACTTAGGCGAAAACTACTCATATTTTAAAAAACTGTACTTGACTATATTTAAAGATCGAATTTTGAACAACAGGTTTCATTAATTTAAAAAATCTTTCTTCGATATAATAGTTGTAGGAAGACAGAAAAGCTTTAATTTTTGCAATTTTCAAAAATTCAGAGATTTCAACGAGACTTCTGAGTGGGAAATTTAACTACAAAAAATTGAAACCATTTTTGAGAAAATTTTGAATGTTGAGGCAATGTACCCGCAAAAAATCCATTTTAAATTTGCAGCTTCTCCAGATAGTTCAGATCGACCAGGGAATGTCAATTTTGAAGAAAATCGTCAGAACGATTTAGGCGCTAGTGTTGCCCACAGACGATAGAAAGACGTTTCACCGTAAATCAATATTGTTCGGTATCAAAGAGTAACAAAACGTGGACTCTGACTACACAATGTATTAGAGAAAGTAATTTACTACATATAGGAGCAAGAATTATCCACTTTCTCGATATAAGGGACCCACAGTACGAGTTTTTCTGCCGACAAAAACTCCACTTTCCGCCGCAGCATTATAACTCTTTGCTTTACTACGTAAGTACGTCGTCAGCGAGAAAGGAAACACATTGACTCATAAGATATATTGCTATCATTGTTTATGCACAGGTGTTTCCTGGTGAAACGCACGGAAACTCATGAGGTGGTAATTTAAAAACCAAAATGTCAAATATTATAAAACTAATTATCACATCATGTTTATTATTACATGCTAAAATTGTATTCTTTGCAAGACCACAGCCCAGTCAACTGGTAATGTCCTCATCATCACTTGTTGACAGTCCGCCATTAATGCGAACAGTATATATTGGAGTTTTTTCAAGTACTTATTCTCAGTTTCCTAATTTCGATACTTCATCTGTAAGTCTTCTAACCATTACATTATTTTCAAGGGGACATTACAAGCTATTGATGTAGGGTAATGTAACTTATTTTACTTGCCTTGTAAAATTGTAATTTGCATTTGGAATATAAACACGTTGGTGCCTAACCCGAGCCCCCCAGATTTCCTAACGAGGGCCCCCAATTTTTCGCCTTGTAAAATAAAAACAATTAAGGTTTTGGGCACTATTTATACCTTAGGAGGTTAATAAAAAGCAAGAGCCTACTCGGAAGCCTATCAGTTCCAGACGGCACGAAGTAGAAAGAAGTCAAGAGACAATTTCACAATTTAATCCCAGAGAAGTCGTGAAGAGAGAGATTTAAGAGAATTCTGGATTTTAAACAAAAAGCAAAAGTAAGATTTTACCTCCGGCGAGGAATTGAACATGTCCTCTGGATCTTCCTAATTGGAAGTTCTACCAAGGATATCTTCCCTCCGGGTGGAGAAGATGCAGAGTGCTTGTTTTGCAGTGTAAAATTTTTAGAGGGCACCTAGGAGAATAATGGGTGATGCGCCTGGACTCGTGTACAATGTGTTGGGGCGTAAAAAGATGCTTACATATGTGATTTTTGTCGCACTAGAATGTTGAACTTGTATTTTTGTAAAATTATACCAAGTTCAATCTATTTACAGTTATTTCATTTATGTTTACCACTTCTTAAAACGTTTGCCGAGGGCACACATTAGAAAACCTTTTTTAAACATCTACAAAATGTAATGTTTACGAAAAAATATTTTATTCTTAAACTACTTAGCCAATAACTTTAAGAAGAATATAACATTTGCATAACTAAGTAGGGTATGCATTGCACATATTTTGATTTAATTGTGCAGAAAATTGGACTTAAAAACACCGAAACGAAATGGGGCCCGGATATGGGTATTTTCTTCTACCATCCTCAAAATGTCTGAAGTCAATTGCTTAGTTTGTTGAGGCCGATTACATTTTAGTATGTATAAGAAAAATATTTGAAGTAAGGACTGTCCCAGTTTCAAATGCTTTTGTTGTTCTTTAAAATCAATTCATTATAATCGTAGTTTCATTATGTATGTTTTACCTAGACTGAGTCATATACATGCAAGATCACGAAGCTAAATGTTTCCAGAAATGGGTTGCGATCATATTTGATTATTTGAAAACTTCGTTTTCCGATTAGTAAGCAAACATCACTATCTTTGCCGAGCTCGAAACTACCTATGGGATACACATCGCTTAGCATCGCGAAAAACATTCAGTGACTCACTACGGTGACCCAACAAAAAGTTTAAATTTGACATGAACATTAAATGCAAATAGTTATTCATAAAACAGATTCCGCTGGACGATAAATTTAGATTTAAAAAAAATCGAGAACGCATCACATTTAAGAAAATGAAAAGAATACCACATGTTCAAATTAACATGAAAGAAAATATACTGGAATACATAAAAAGGGTTTTTATAGACATTTAAGGACTTATAATTTGGTTTTGGTAGATCTTACGAAAGGTGAACATGATAGCTTCAAATTTCCTCGTGGGGAACCCAGGTATATTTTCGCATTGTTTATGGATATTTTTTCATACAGAGTAAATAATAATATCAAATACACTCGTCATTGTCGAGATTTTAACTAGAATTTAGAAGTTTTTAACTAGTACTTTTATAGATTGTTTAAGTCCATGAATAATATAATAATACGCTTGGTTTTGACGCTAAAATGCAAAGAAATATTTTACGTTTTATTCATACCTACAACACATCTCTGAGCCTCTCACATCACTAAATTTATAATATATTACAACTATTGTGATCTCAATTAAGTGTGAACAAGCTACCATCCTTTCATCACTTTCTTCCCATTCTTCACCATTCTTTCATCACAGTGGGAATTATTATTTTTTTAAAACCATTGTTATGGAAAATAAAACTTTATTTACGTAAATATAATTCTGAATTTATATTTAGAATATTAAATAAATGTACACAATATTCGAGAGAACACAACCAACGGTCACAATTAAAACGAAAAACAATCCTATACTTTCTCACACGACAATTAGCTTTTCACACAAACTATTTGCAACTGTATAACTTACAGTGTCAATATCTAAAGTTCCTACGTAACATCAGTGCTTGATCAATAATAATAATTTTGTCAGATGTAATTCATTCAAACAAATAATACATTGCAATATTTCACGTCAAAATAATGACAATAATACTTCTAAACAAAAACAGCTAAAAGAACCGCATAGTTCATCACAGCATAATACCAATGCGGACTCAAGCAGGTTACACTATACTGAGCATTCAAGACGCGTCATTTACTATAAATGTTGGATACGCTGACAGTAGCTTACAATTACCCACAACTTTTTCATTTGTATTCGTATCAAGCAAATGAAAATGAAATCTTCCGACATAAAATATGTGGAGTCACGTTTTCAATCCCTACACGATAGGACGGGACGCCAAGCAGTTTCCATTTCCCGCGTTCTACACCAATCGGCCCCACGCGGTGGCTGCTTGCGCTGACCCCATGCTAGTGACAACAATGTGGACACATGTTAGAGGTAACAAAAAATTGGGAATATACTTGAGAAATAACACAAAATACATTTTAATGAATATGATAATTGTCACTGCTGACAGCCGCTTTGTACAATGTAAATGTCAAATGTAGCTGTCAACAGGCCAAGGCATGGCATTATTTATGCCTTAATACTATGTACTCAACACATAAATATTATTTTAGGGGTTAAATGTATATCCTAAATTACATAGAAAGGCAACAGAAATTCGAATTTGTCGCACTCGCCCAACCTCACAATCAATGCGCGCGATACACCTATATTGACAACTGAATAAACACCATTTTCGCCGTCATTCTGACATAACATGCGAACATAAATTTTATAAATTGCAAGAAAATTTATCAAAGTCAAGTCACCGACGTATAACTTCTATTATGAATGAACAGTAACGTGAATTTATAACTAATGCACTACTGTCATGCGAAGTTTCCTGAATATAAATAAACAAATTTACAGTCCAATGTGAGACACAACTGTCAATTGAATTGCACATGTCAAATAGAAGATTTCTATTTATGTTGCATTTAAAGAGTTCAACATGACTTATAATGCTCAACTAAAAAAGCATGCACCATTCTTAGTGACACTACTCGAAACTAACCTTATCCTCTCTGGAAATCTGGAGATAGTAGAAGATGACGAACATCCACGCCATTGAAAAGAAGAGTAGTATTTTCACGTTACGTCTCATTGATGAATACAAATGTTCACACTCCTCAACAGAACCTCGCTTGTTCACAGCGCCTTCCCTACTGCCCCGACCACAGTTCCTATCAAACTGAAGAACCGACTAGCACTTCCAGCTCCTCCCACCAGAGCATGCTACTGCCTTGCCATGGATAAAACAGTTTCCCCCTCCACTATTCTCGCCACCTCCACAGAACATGCAAGAAACGTACTGACCAATGTCGGGCGACTTCGGAAGGCTAAAACAAAAGAACGATCTCAGACCGCGAAAGTTAATTCATCAATCATCCACGCCATGTAAGTGGTCCTCATCAAGTATAAATCCACTTCTAAAATTGTGGGAAGTATTGAACGATCCAGAATAAGAATCCAATAAATTATTTTATGAAAAAAACTCATTTATTTCCAATATCACTATAGTCAAGAAACACTTAAATCTCAACACTTACACAGACTCATGATATTTGAAATTAGAACGTTGCCTCTTTATCACAAACCATTATTAATATAAATCAGCAGCACATCATTCTTTGACTTAAAAATTTATAAATTAACAACTAATTCAAGTCAAGGACAAAAAAGAAATGACAATATATTTTTTAAATAATGGTAAAACAAGTTTGTAATGTTAACTTTAATAAAAAATGCTTTCTCAATCACAAGAACACTTTCAATTTGTCCCAAATGTTCTCTTTTTGGCACAAACATACAGAGCACTTTGACAAAACAAAATAATATATATTTTACAACAAACTGTCATCGTGGTCTGTATGTGAGGCTTTCAGCATCAAATGAAGTTACTCCAGAAATAAGTAAATTTTCTTCATGTGGCTGATGCAATGCTGTTTTAGGAGGTACAGAGCAATTTGGACTAAAGGGATTCTGAAGATTGTTCACATGTTCCTTGTCAGTGCAAGGACTTTCTTTCTTTCTTCGACCAGTTGATACATCAAATCTTTGAGTTGGAAGAAATGAAACATCAGTCATTGAAAGATATTTTGATGGCTGGGAATGAGAATGAGACACAGCTTCAGTGTTCAGTGCATGTGAAGACATAGACAAAGAATTGCCAACGCCACCAGCACCAGTTACTGTCCTTGAGTAAGGTAAACTTAAGGAAGAATTACTGCTCATTGGCACAGATAAGTCTGTTTTTGACTGAAAACTCCCAGAAGAAAGACTAGGATGGATGTCACTTAAGCTGGTAGCAGGTGACACAGATGTGGAAAATGGTCTATATCCCGTTTTACTGGGAGAATGATTATTTCCAAATGCAATATCATTAGGAATAACAGGAAAAGAGGATGTTGGAATGCCTACACCACTTCCCATGCTTCCTACACCCCTGCGAAGTGCCCAATCATCTTTAAACACTTGAACAGTCAATTCTGATACAATGCTTGATAGGCGATCAACAACATGGGCAAGAACCATCTGTTCATTTGCATCTCGCCTCACACGAACTTGCAATGAACCAGCCTGAAACATAGGCATTAAAAGAACTTATTCACAAATTATAATATAAATGACACACTACGGATAAAATAATCTCTAATCATCAATAAGACAATCACTTACCATCTTCCCAAAAGACAGAGTCCAAAAATGTTCGTTTCGAAACTCAAGTACACCATCAATTGTCAAAGTCTCTCTCAGACATTTGTCAAGCTGGCCTACTAAGTGAGATGGAGTGGTCTGAAAAATCAAATCAAGAGGGGTCAAATGAAATATTAACATCATGTTACTGAAATAATTTCATGTACTAGTACATATCATACCTGCATAAGAACTTTTCCGCTATATACACTCATGGGCAGCATTGTTGCCCACATAGTGAGGGCAATCCAAATGCCTGCCAGGGTATCCACCACATAACACCCTCTGAAACAGTTTCATTATAAATTATTGTATTTAATTGAAAACCACATAAGAAAAAACCTTACATCAAGAAGCCTGTTCCCTGTAGAACATACTTTTTTAACACTTATTTCTAGAAAACAAAAAGTAAGAGCAAATGCATCTAACATGATTCTCATTATTTCCGTCAAAATTCTAGTACACATTCTTCATAAATCACTACTGTTTTTTTAAAATTGTAATAAAAAAACAACTTTTTTGTGTGTATGTATGTGTGTACGTGTGTGTGTGTGTCAACCACACATACTTCCCACAATGGGACAAAATTCATAATTTAATTATTTTTTCATCACTTTTATATTTTTCAACCCAATTTTTAACACATTTGTTTGATGACTTCCTTGCATTCAGCAAAAAAGTCAATATAGAACATTTACAATTAAATATGCTTTATATTCTTGTATTTAATTTACAGGAAAGGAATTTATAGTTTTGTTTCTATTTTCTCAATTGATATCATAATTTTAGTAAAAACAATAACAATTGTGTCGACACAAATCAAATGCAACATATTTAACATACATCAAAGAATTCTATGAAACCAAAAAATTTTAAAATTTGCATATAAATATCTCACTTAAAAAATGCTAAATGCTACATGCCAAATAGAAAATGAAGATCTTTAAGGCTAGAGACCAAACTTTGGCAAAATGATGATAACAATCGATACGTTTGATGTTCCAAGGTTGTGATAAATATCTATTTTTGAAAATAAATACTTATTTTTGCCTAAATTCCTGTTTAACATTGCTTGGACACTTTCTAACATTTAGGTAGTATAGTTTAATAGTAAGCAGAATCAACAGTGAAGAGTGAAATATTTTCTCACACTTTAACAGTGGTGAAGCATGATGGTTTTGCATGGTAAAAGCTTCTTCTGTCCAATGTTTTTCTGAAGCGAAGAACACTAGTCCCAACTGTTGAAAACCCAAATACGAAGGTTTGGTTTGATCTGCATGAAAATTCATATGCAAGGGTTCCAGAGGTTGCTGATTAATAATATAATGTTACATTTTTTGGAGGGGGAAAAAAATTATGCAAATGAAGCCAAAACTTTATTTTACTTTTTGGCTTAACTTATATTTTGGCTAGGTTTTTGGCAGTTGGGCCCAGTGTTCGTCCCTTCACAAAGCTGCTAGGCAGGTCTAGTGATGAAAATGCATACCTGCCATGCCTTGCTTCTGACTTAAAGTAAAAAGAACAGATTTTGTTAGTTTCTTCCTGTTATAACTTTTCTAACATTTATTGTCAGCACTGGGAATAAAATGAGAAAAAAAAACATTTCCTTGCCAGTAATAGTGGTAATTATTGTTTTAATTTTCAGTGCCTTGTCAAAACCTAAAGATTTACATTCTTCGGTATCTTTTCAAAGACAACATTGTGGTGGAGAGAAATTAGAAAATCTAACATTAAAACAGTTTTTGGAAAAATACTAATATAAAGTATCAAAGAATCTGTGCCAAGTGAATTAACTACATGCAAATGTTACCTCAGGTCAGTGTTTGATTCAGAGAGATGAAATATACAAGAAGAAACTAAAAAATCCAAAACTGGATTTGTATTGTCTTGACAATGATGCCACATGCCATTTTCTAGCCAATTTCATTGCCCGACCTTAACAGTCTTCTTAAGAAAACTATTCAATGCAAACATTTTTGCCCACCACCAAATGTAGAAAAAGCCAATAGATCTAATTATCTATTGCAGTTATTTACAAATTTGTTGATGTTAACATGGACCTATAAAATTTTTACTGATGCAGCACCACAAATTAAAAGAGCAGCAAAAGTTTTTAAACAGTTGTTCCCGTATTTGCTTCACATGGCTTGGGTAGCTCATACATTTTAGAGTAGCAGAAAAAGGAAGATGTTATTTTCAGATGTAGACATATTGATTGTAAATGTAAAGAGTATAATTTTGAAATTTCCTTCAAGAACTGATATTCAAACATACTGTTCCAAATTTGCTCCTGCCTCCTCATCTTGTCTTGATGAAATAGGGTACACATATTTCAGCAGCTGTTTACTACTCTTCCAATTTTTTTCAAGAACATGTGCTGTGGTCAACACTCTTGACAATGAAGCATCTTTAGACTAATTAACAAAGAAACTTCTTGAGAATGAACTCTGTCAATTTTCACAGACCTTTCTCTGAATTGAAGTGCATCTCACAGAAGGCATAATTTAACCACAGAAAATGTAAGAGAACTCTTAGCTGTTTTAACTAAACCACAAATGCTTGGAAACTCAAGATATTTGGTCTCAAGATTAATTGTCTCTTCAACTCCATTTGTAGTCTTATTTTTATTAAAATTGTTGTATTAAATTTGTTGTCATATTTTTATTAAAATATATAGTTTCTTTTGTAAATAATAAACAATTGTGTGTGTCTATGGTTCTGCAAAGCAAATTTTTGCCTAGAAAGCATTTTTTCAAACCAACTTTTGAGTGCTTATTGCAACTCAGCCATTCAGAATATCCATGTCGTTCATTAGACAAATATGCTTAAAATTTTCACTGTTTCCTCCCAGACATCCTGTGTGTGTGTGTGTGTGTGTGTGTCTATGTCTATATGTATTATATATATAGACATACATATATATATATATATATATATATATATATAGACATACATATATATATATATATATATATATATATATATATATATATATATATATATATATAGACACACACACACAATACTAATAACATAGGATTCACACAAGGTAACAGAAGACCCCAAAGTGATGGCATAACAGAACACACACTGAAACATTTTATTTTGCCCTTATTGCATATTTTAGCAGTTTCAAATGCCTTTTTGCCCACCTATTTTAGAAATGTATAGTGCCTAACACACTATCTCAAGCTATGACTTCACAGGTTCTCCAAAAAAAAATTTTACACCCAGTAATGTTTTTAAGGAGATATTCAAAACTAAATATAATAATTATATGAATACACAATAGACTTTGTCACAATGATGCAAGTTCACTAGAAGGAATGGAAAATCTACATGCACCGACTTAAAAAAGCCTCCTAGATGATTCACTAATATCTTCTATTAATTTTCTACTAACAAGGTTGTAAAAACAAAATATAATTGAGCATTAAAATCCAAATACTTTACTACATTAATTTGTTATGAAAATGTCTATCAAAGATGTCCAGTAGTTTACCTATTTGTATTACCAGGGACCTTGATTTCTCCTTAATACTAAAAATGTCAGTACCTCTTAATTATAGCTCCTTGAATTTGATCACTCTAGAATTAAATTAACATGTTCATTAATTCCTCATTAGTTTTACATAATTTGGAAGAATTTCTTTAATATATTGGTAAAGTAATTAAAATTTACCAGAAAAAAGCATGTGGTATTTGTAAGTTAGCCAATGGTACTGATATGAGTAGGTTCATTGTGGCCCAAGTTGCTGAATTTCCTCCAAGATTTTGGAGGTTTGAAAATATTATACTTAACTCTCATTTAATGTCTCAGCATTCAATTCGTTGTAGTTAAGTGACATTTATGTACAGTAAAAATAAAACACTAATTGTAGAATACTTTAGGTCCATGTGACATAATGATGTTGAGTAATTTTCAATCACAACTGATTTATTATATGCTAAAGGATTGATCAGAAATTGACAGAAATACATCATACTATCAACATTTTCAACTTCTTTCAAAAATGTAATATAGTAAAAAAAATTGTTGTCAATAAAACAAAATTACTCCAGTTAAATTACTCCAGCTAAACATGAAGTTGATAGGATTTTCATTCACATCAATGAAACAGTGCAATCAAATGTTTCTTTGTTTTGATACTTTTAAAAAATTGTCACAAAAAAAAAAGGATCATGCAAGATTCAACATACAAACATTGCTAAAAAAGAATTCAGTCAATTAGTTGCTAAAATTTGAATCGGATATGCATTTTCCTTTAAATCTTCCATTATTTTTAGGTTTTTAGGAGTATTTATTCCTTTAGAGACACTAAATAATCTAATACGCATAAATAATGTAGAATTTGTAGAGAGGAGAAAAAACACTCCACAAGCATTAACAAACAAATTCAAGTAATACAATTTAAAATGCCAGATAAATATTTTGTGCTTGAAAACTTTGCTCACAATATTCATTACATCACACTGAATTCTGAGGAAAGAAAGAAAACTAAAAGAAAAAACAAAAACAAAAATCCCTTTGTTCCCAATAAAACAAAAAATTACTTACTTGAATTCAATCAAGACATCAGCCAATACTAATGAGAAACCTCCTGTACATGCAACTAATAACATAGGATTCACACGAGGTAACAGAAGTCCCCCAAGTGCTGGCATAACAGAACACACACTGAAACAAGTACCACATAGAAATAATGAGGAAATGTTATGTGGTAACTTGACCATTCCCACAAGTCAAATATGACTTGCTTATAATTGCCAAGAAAACACAAAACAAATCATACTAAATACACCATTTATCAATGTCTGTTGAATCAAGTTTAAATAAGGTAGAATACCTAACACTTCATTATACAACACATGTTTTCATAACACATTTACTTGGAATGTATCTAACAGAGTTGCAGAGAAATGTAAGATACTGTGAGAAGTAAAATAAAACTTCAAAAAGATAGACTGAAGGCAAATTTATATTATACATGTAACTGGCATAATTCTTACCTCTCCCTCCACAATATTTTTCAGATTTTAAATCTGATACTATCAGTGAAAGTAATAATTTGTATATAATATACATAACATATACTGTAACAAGATATTAGAGAGTGAATGAAATAGCTACTCACTTACTTTCAAATAAAGAGTAAGAAAACAAACATTTTGCCACTGCTCTCCAAAATTTAAAATTCAATATAATAACAAAATATCTAAATTACTACTTTTTAAAATACAAGATTTATGAGATCCTCTAATTATTGTCCCTCTCCGTACAGCCCACATTGTCCTGCATTGTGCCACACGGCTCTGAACTGTCCTGTAAGTATGCCCAGATGTTTGGCAGGTACATGAAATCTTCACTGCATCAGACTGACCTGCCAACATCTGTGCATAGGGAGTAGACTAAAAGTCAGGGCCAAATGCCACATGAATAAATGTACGTAACTTTGTTATATGCAATTTCCCACCACATGTTCATTGCCAAAAAGTGATCCATTTTCAACTTTTCTACAAGACTTGGAAGTGTGTAACATTTACTCTGAGACACGTGTGTGTGTGTGTATGAGTGTGAATGTGAATGTGAGTGTGAGAATGTGTGTGAATGTGAATGTGAGTGTGTGAATGTGTGTGTGTGTGTGTTTATATATACCCACACACAGTCTCAGAATAAATCTTACGAACTTCTAAAGCAACTTTTAGAGGGTCGAAGGGTCGAAAATGATAACCTTTTGTCGATGAATATACAGCAGGAAATGGCATGTGGCACGGGTATAAGCACTTATAAACGTGACATTTGCCCCCAATTGTTAGGCAACTCCATTTGCACAGATGCTCGACAGATGCATGAAATTTCCTTGACTGTGTCAGAACATGACTTGCTGAATATGTGCATAAGGCTACAGGTGAAAATTCATTATATGAAATTCCCCACTACATCATTGGCAAAATATATTAATTTTCAACCCCTCTACATACCCTAAAAGTCAGTAACATTTATTCTAAGATAAACACACACACATACTTACACACATGCACACATGTGTAATACCATAATACAAGAGTGGTTTTATAAAAGACTGCAACCATGTTATATCTTCTAATAAAAAAGCTCACCTGTCTTACTTGTACACCTGTGGAAACATATTTCGGGATGAAAATGCCATGACCCAAGTGGTTGATGGCATTGGACATCCCTGCATGCCAATAGCACTATCTAACAATGTTTTTCAAAACTACACTCTCTAGACTGAACTGTGAAGATTCAATTTATTTGATTACAGAACATTTAAAATTTACACAGGCACCACCTGTCAAAGACTGTCAGAGTTTTCTAATTTATTACTAGACTTTTCATTCTACCATATGGTCAGAAGACAATAGAAGACATAACATTGTTACCATTAACATTACTACCTATGTATGTACTATTATATGGCCATAGTTTTGTATGTTATTTGTACAATTATATTTATTTGGAAATTCTTTAACCAGCTGCTGATTTGTGATTTTTTCAAGTACTGTAAATTGTGGATTGGGCATAATTCTTAAGATGACAAGCATTGTAAAAGAGCAGCAAAATATTCCAATAACTGAAATTTTATGTTTAAAGTTCAACAACACAACAATCAAATCAAATCATTCAAAGTAAATAATGAGTAACTCTATAATGACAATCTCAACAATATGATTATGTTTAAATATGAAAGTCACATAGCAAAAAATTACCAAGATCATAACTGTGAAAGTTAATGGATTAGGTAACAATTTTTTAAAATTAATAATGGACAAGTAACCAGTTCAATGAATTCAGTAAATTTGGAATAAAAAATTTTAAAACATTAAAATAAAAAAAATGTTCATAATGCAACATCAGGAAAGATTGGAATTTTGATTTGTCAAAATTAATTCATACTTATAAATCAAAACAAGAGAAATTGCATTTTCATTTAAATTTCAAATCGCTTTTTCTCTACATAAAGGGAAAGCATCGTAGCTCATATCGTTTTACATTGATATCATTCTGTACATATTAAAATACTTAATGCAATAACAATATTATCAACTATGTCAACTTTAAAACAGATGTAAATACAAAATTTGAATGAGATAATGCTTATTTTAATTAAAACTTCATTGACTAGGTAAATAAACAACTTCTGTTAGCTCTATGTACAACAAACATGACATTTTCTGAAATCATGGAATCATTTATTTACATTTTATTCAGTTTTATCAGAAAAGATTAATAGAGGACCATTACTAGTTAATATTACATGTTAAATAATTTTTATTATGTCTGCTGAATTAAATATTTGTTCAGTTCCATTTCCAGAAGAAATGTAGCACACCATTTCATATTGTAAAACTGGAAGATAACCTTTCAGATCCATTAGCTATATTTAGTTTCCTTGATAACTTAATTTTTCAATGTCTGGCATATTCAGTTCTGAATAAAAGTATTTGAATTAATGCCCAATTTTAGATCACTTAAGTTCTGTGAAAAATCCAGTTGCTACATTGCCGATTTATTTACTGGCATTCTTTCAGATGTGATAAGGTCATTCATTCTAGTAAGTTCAAAGTTCACTACAGTAGTAAGATAAATGGAATAAAAAAGGGACAGTCACAAATACTACAACAGAGATAACTCACAAAAAGCAAGCAAGACTATGTATACAATAATCAAACCTTTGACTGATGTCAGACACATGTTCTTGAAGCCAACTTGATGAGGAAGCAGCTGCTACATGATCAAGAGCAGTGTGACTACAACCATACAACACAACCAGATGGCTAGTGAAAGCTACTCCAGCTCCCAATAAGAGACGGCCACTAAAGAGAAAAAAATACAAAAAAGTATTAAACGTGTAGGAATACTTCATAATTTTCAAGACATAATACAATCAGACAAGGGATACAATTTTCTCACAAAAAGAAAAAAAAAAAAAAAAAAAGCCACAACTATTGAAGATACCACAGCTTCTTTGTGCTCCCTTCTCTGATGTTCAATGACCCCTGGACTGACGTTTACAACAGAACTTTCTAGCAGTAACTACATAATTTTCCTTATTCTTCTCTGCAAAGCAGCTTTTTTTCCACAAGCATTTTAAGCCCATGACTTTTGACACTATTTTTAATCATTTAACAGAATATGTTTTCAATTGTTTTCCCATCTTGACAATCCACAATAATTGTCTTAAAATTATCATGTCTACTAGAAGTTAATTTTTCTTTCGCAAGACTGCTTTTCAGGCACACATACTACATGCTTCTAATCATTTTTAAATTTGAAATTGTTTCCACTAATGTTTACTATGAACCAATATTCTTATAGATGTCTCACAATGTTGGAAATAGAGAAAATCTGTCTTTCTTATACCATTTTATGTGCACAGAAAGTACACAGGCCTAGTAGACAAATTTGTAAAACAAAAGTTGAGAATGCAATAATTCAACTACAACTGAATTTCTTGTTCCTATTCATAACTGGTATCTTTTGGAGAAACTAATTGTACCCTCCACAACCCAGTGAATTATTGTCGTAGAGGGTAAAAGAATGCTAATACAAACACCTAGCTGCTAATGTGAAACAGGATATATTCTCTGGTTAAGTGGTAGAGCACCTCATAAACATGATGGCTATATTATTAACAGCTACCAATCCCACTGTACCAAGTAACCAACAACACCAGGAGGTTGTAGGAGTTAAAACGATTCCACTGTAATACTGTCTCATCCTTTCTCCAAATAATGAAACATACAGTAATAATCAGACAATAATACTTTATAAACCTTTGGAGGTTCATTGTGCGATAGACCTAACTGAACTACGTGTAATACAAATTAGATATGCGTTATACCACTTTGCTCTTATCATAGTGAAAAATATTCTCTAATGCATCTGTATTAACTATGAATTTATTAATCTATATTATCAGCAACAAATATTTTGGAATATTAGTATAAATTGTGCATAAGGTCAAACCACAAAAAATAAATAAATAAATAATAATAATAATAAAAAAAAATTATAGGACTATAGGACATTCAAGACATAACAACTATAGGACATTCAAGACAACAGATAATGACAGCCTATTTCCATGTGCACAGTATCAATGTTTTTTAATTGTACATATGTTATTTCCATCTATAAGAAATATTTTTCCAATTATATGTATAGTAACAAGTTCCAATATAATTTCTGAAACAAAGCTCGGGAATACATTTTTACCTGAACACCATGATGGGTCTCATTGTTTGCACAAAAGAGTGCTCTCAAGTTAAAACCATAAGGGGATGGTAACCAACAAAGGTGATTTTATATATATAAATTGTGAATGCAAATGTTCTGTATGGATGTAATTTATATTGCCTGGCATTAGAGAATAGGATCATAAATACAGGTCAACCTAAAAGGGTGTACAACAACTACTGTCAAAATACAATGTTAATAAACCAGAATTAAAATCTCGACCAACATATAAGCTCATTCCATTGACACGTGCATTTATAGAATGCATGGAATCCAAGAATAAACATACCTAAAATTCTCTAGATAAAAACATTACACTTCTTCCATCACAATAAAATGCAATAAATTTTAAATTTGTAAACTAGAAAATAAAAAATACAGCAAAAACATACATGTGAACTTCTGGTTGCTCAACAACAAGTCTTTCAATGCTCTCCTTAATGATAAATAAAGATGCCAATTGCGCCAAGACTGTACTCCCAAACACAGCCAGAACTTCAAATCTGTCGTATCCAAAAGTAAAAAGTGGAGTTGGAGGCTGGTGTTCAACCCAGAGTGATAAGACACAGATAAGCAGACTGCAGGAATAAGAAAAACAATTGTTAATGAGCCAATCAAATAATAATAAATAAATAATTTAAAAAAAAACTATTCTTACCTCAGCAAATTAAAACCTACAGTGTAAGAGTAAGCAAGCAAGGCTGAAAAAAATTAGCAAACTGTTGAAAATTGAATGAAACATATGGTATAGTACAACATATATTTAAGAAAATGAACAGCTGTAGAATAATGAGATATAATGGAATTATAACCATTTAATATCTTATTATTAATTAACATCAAATCATGAAGAAATAAAGATGGCTAAATGCATCCAGTGAAGATACCTAAAAATGATTGAATTACATTTCAACCCCATTATTGCATATTGTAACTCAGCTGTAACGTAATATTTCTCAGGTCATAAATGCATTCTAATAATATATAATATATTAATAAGTCTATAAATTTAATTATGAACAATTTTATGTACATAATGTGTTCATGTCACCCCAAACATTGTTAAGCGATAACATAACGAGTTGAAGTGATAGTAATCTAGTGGCGTCATGAATCAAAACTTCACATTTTAACTACAAAACCAACGTTAAACTATATACTCTGTTTTCATATATCAAAAATAAAATGTTTTTAGGAAAATAATCAAACTAAAATATGAATGATTTTGCTTGATACTTACTTTATCATATAAACATCTTGAAAAGTAAGTACATTTTTTATTGTGAAATATAGCATGTTTTGTATTGTAACTCAGATGTAACATCATACCTATATATAATTTAATTTTATGTTTTTCTCAAGCAATATTTACTTCCGATTTTTTTTACTATTTTTCCCTAATTAAATAAATGTAATGAAGTATGATTACTGCAAGTAAAAATAAAAAATCATGCAATAAAGGGTAATGCTTTGTAAGAACATTTCTCCTCAGTCACATTTAATTAATAAAAACTAAATCTCAACTTCCTACCACTGGTTCTGCAGTAACCAATATCACCAATTCGGCCTATTCACAAGAATGTGACAATGCATATACTTACCCATGCTGTGAGTGCTTGAACTCCACACCAAAAGTACACAATAGCATGTTGTACAAAAGATGAGCAAGAAGATCAATTTTCTTGTTCCTTTTTCTTTTAAAAGCCCCAAAATCTCACTTTTCCATAAAGACGATAATACAGAGGACTGAAAAAACACAGACTTTAATGTAGAACAATCCAATCTCACTTGACTCTATAGATGGCAAATTTCAATCACAACACACCTTAGAATGATTGCCATACACACTTGACACTGGAGTAGGGTGCCATAACCCTGAAACACGTAAGTCTTGATTTGAACTGGCATGGTAAGCATAACCTCACAAACATTAACAGCTACATGTTGTCAATGAAACAATTACTTTTACTAATTACAACATTAATATAAACATAATGCCAAGCGTGGGCAAAATCAGTTTAATACAAATTAACTGGAAGTATTTCTTACCAGAGTGGTACCCAATTCCATTCTCGAGGCCAGGGTCCATTGTTTATAGCACGCGCCGTATTAAATTATATACCCGTTGTAAAATCACATTACCACGACTTCGCCCCACATGACATATTACAAGCAGTGCCATCAACAACGATATTGCAATAGCTACACGCAAAGGTCATTGAGTACAACCAGAAAACCCTATGTTCTGCGCTTCTGGGCATGTATCATCATACAATGCCAATGTGCGATACATTTCAAATGTGAGAATGTAGATACAGCAGCGGGCTTAACCCCTGCAATGGATTCTGATCCGGACGACCTAATTTATCAACTCAGGAAGCAACAACACTTATTACGATAGCACCGTGATATCTGTCAGCCTCGAGCAGCTGAGCGCTAGTACAGCCAACATTGTCACTTTAAAACGAAAACACGATTGCACTTACACATTTATATCATTACTCCATACCATGACAACAGTAAAATTAACAACCGAATCCATTTTTAACTTCCTCCCAAGAAATAATTAACCAATCTTATACCTTTAGTCGCACAAAACTGAATAGTTTCCAAAATGTCCACATGTCTCTCTGGACCAGGAACGTTCAGTACAATAATAAATTATTTAAGAAATTTTACTACCTATGTATGGCGGAAGTTGTTTTTACCGACTTCTTCAAAACTTGTTACAAAAGAACATTACTGTGTCCTTAAAAAGTTTTCTGTAAATAAGTTTAACATTATGAATTTGGGCTAATTTCATTTCTAATAGAGTGATCGCAAAAAACAAACGAAATTATTTAAGTCAATTTTAATTATATTCCAGGAAGGTAGTTGAATGCGAAGATGTATTCTGTAAAATACAAGTGAATTACCACAGGTCCCCCGTCTAGCGCACGTTTGCGCGTGTACGCGTTGTAGGTCCAGGGGGGGATCCAGCAGATCATTTAGGAAAGTGGCCATCATAGATTTTTGTTAAATAACAACCATTTGTTATTATATTGTATATTATTTTTGTAGTGTGTATGATACTATACAATATTATTTTTAAATAATTACATAATTCAAACACATATACATTTTAAAATAAATTTTGCCAAATAAAGGAAGGTAACAAATGAAAACTAGACCTATTTGGGGGAGGGGTATGGCCCCATGGCCGTCCCCCTAGATCCGCCACTGTGAAGGCCGAGGGTACTATTAAATAATATACTGTTATACTGTGTTACAAAAAAGTGGACTAAAGAAACAGCACGTATGACGTACCATAATATAAGTCAACCCTGATAAATATGAATTCAAAAGGACCAAAATAATCGGAGTTCGTGTTATAAAAAGTCATGTTATCCGAGTATTATAAATGTCCATATTACCGTAATCCCTTACCGGGACCGACGTTTTGTTCGTGTTACGGCGAAATTCGTGTTAAGCAATGAAGCATTGTAAGTGGTGTTCTGGGGACAATTACTATTCAGACCTTTCATGACCTTACTGCTTGTCGAAGTGCAGAAATAGTGGCGCGCCGCTGGTCCTGGGGCCGTTCCTACTCATCGCCGCTGCTATCATGCTGATAGTATCAGCGTCTTTCGTCTGGGTCTCGGTTACCTGTAAGGGCATGTAGGGTGGCAAAAACAGGTATTTACATGGAAGTTTGGAAAGACGTGAAGGTCGAATAGATCCATCAATAATCCATAAACAATAATGGCGAAGATATTGGACCCTGAAAATATTATTTCAGTATTGGATAAATAAAGAAATATCTTTCAATTTTGGGTTAGAAATACAATTTTCACAATAATGGGGTCTTTAAAATTAGCGGTGCTACAACAGAACACACTGTCTCGCACTATTCAAAATAATTACGAAACATTGCAATTTTTGTCCCACTAGCACCTTAGCTATAACTCGGAAAAGCCTAATCCAGCAATTTCCACCGAAGCAGCTCTGGGGCTATGAGCAATTCAACATCAAATCGTACAAGAACTGCAGTGGCGTAGCGTGACTCGCACGTTTGGGAATGCTCAACAATAACACACAAAATGCCACTATCAACTACTTCAGCTAACAGACAAATGCAACAGAAGGCAGATACACTGGAACTACCTATTGCAGGACATTTTACAAAACTCCCTCCGAATGCGCATGCGCGAGGAGGAGTGACTCCCACCATCAACCGCTCACTTCCCCTGAAAATATCGCTGTCTCACTCGCTCTGCGCGCCAGGCGACGTGGCCGGTCGAGGGGAGGGGGTTCTTAACGCACAGACAGGCTGCTTTGTTCGTGGCCCAATGCGCAGCAGTAAAAGTGTCAGCCATCCAAATCAAAACCGTTTCAGCTGTCTGTACACAAACGCGGACTCTTAATATATTAAGATTCAGTAAAAGAAACATGTATTGGAAGCATCGCCCCTGGTCCTCAGTCCTGTCCCTTTCGTCTTCGAGTGCTGTGCAGCGTGGCGTCTCTTGGCGTAGGCCTAATTTCCAGTGAAGTTCACAAACGTAATATTGTGTGTATTTGTTTCTAACACTAGGACAACCGTTTGCAGGTAATATAACCTGAACATCAAGCACCCACTTTACCATCCCGATCTCAATTCCATCGATTTAGTTTGGAGTTCCATTAGGAATCATGTTACGAAAGAAAGCATCGGTACCCGTCTATGAGTTAAAGAAAATGTATACCGAATATTATTTTCTAAATATTGCCCAAATCAATGGAAGAAGTGTTGCGAACACGTTAAGAAAATCGAAGAATATATGAAAACAGACATGTTGACGAAAGCAAAGGTGGACAAAATTATCGTTTCTTTGCGGGGCAGTTCCTCTGAGTGTGAGAACGACAATGACGTCACACAGCGAACGCTGCAGTGACATTGATGACTTATGGCTCCTCCTTGCTGGGGGAGGGCGACGAATCGCGCGCGCGCAGTAGGTCAGATATTCTGGCACTGTAGCAGCGGTGGGAGAAGCCCGCGAAAGTAAGCACCTCCCAAAAGGGAGATTTCAAACTTGTCCCCCTATAGGTGCGTCAAGCTGGAACAGCCATGTCAGCTCACCGGAATGAAACATGTCTAATGATCTATTGCTAATTAGTTGCCAACTAATTGCTACAATTTCAAATTAATTGCCACCTATCTTCAGGGCGAAAACGGGTGTGAGCTGGTTTGACGAGACGCCAGCACACAAACCAGTGAAATTCAGGTCGCAGGTCCGCGAAAACTCTCAAATAGTTTATTGCTAATTAATTGCCAATTAATTGCCATAGTTTCAAATTAATTGCCATCTATCTTCGCGGCGAAAACGGGTGTGATCTGGCTTGACGCGACGCCAGCACACACATCAGTGAAATTCGGATCGCAGGTCCACAGAAACCCTCAAATAATTTTATTGCTAATTAATTGCCAATTAATTTCCAGTATTTATAATTAATTGCCACCTATCTTCGGGGCGAAAACGCGTGTGAGCTTGCTTGACGCGACGCCAGCACACACATCTGTGAAATTCGGGTGGCAGGTCGAAGGACACCATCAGATATTATATTTCTAATTCATTGCCACAATTTGGAATTAATTGCCACTTATATTCTGAGCGAAAACGGGGGTGATTTGATTTGGTTAGTTTGGTTTCATTGTGCTCCTTTGTTCTCTCTATAATCGTATTTGAATTTCTGGCATGGTTAAATGTGCTGACGTTTTTAACAAGGTTTTTTTCATAAACGGAAACGGCAATAAATTCGTGTTTGTAGTAAAAAATTAGTATATAATGTGTATTTAATTGTGTTCTTGGTTTGGTTCGATTGTGCTCGTTTGTTCTCAATACAAACGTATTTGAATTTCTCGCATGGTTGAATATGCATATGTTTCAAACAATATTTTTTTCATAAACCGCAAGAGCAATACAGTTTTGTTTGTGGCAATAAATTAGTATTTAATGTGTAGTAATAATGTTCTTAGTTTGATTCGATTGTGCTCATTGGTTCTCTATATAACCGTATTTGAATTTTCGGCATGGTTGAATATGCTTCAGTTTCTAACAATATTTTTTTCATAAACGGTAACGGCAATGAATTCGTGTTTGTGGTAATAAATTGGACTATAATGTGTATTAAGTATGTTCTTGGTCAATTCTATACTGTTGTGTGTAAAAGCACAGAAAAAATTAAGGCTTAGATTCTATTCCTTCTTTGACAAATTACTCTCCGAAAATCGAATTTTGTTCATTCGCGTTCCATATATTTGGTTGCAAATATTTCCCAAATACAAACATACAAAATAGGTAAATAATATTTCGATTTGCAGGCCAGAGTATGCTGAATCGAATGCTTTTTATTCTAGAATGCTAGAACCACCTAGAGCTGAGTAAATTAGGAAAGAGTAAATGCCTGCGAACGCGAAAAATGGCGCACGGCGCGAAACAAAAATGGCCGCCATTTGTAAACCAGGTACAATAAAAAAAAGTTGAAGATGGTTTTGAACAGCCAAAACATAAGGCAATTTAAGTACAAAATATGAAATTTTTTCGAGATGGTCGAGCGACCAATTTATTAAATTCTGGACCACTTAAAATGGATTGACCCAAAGGCTTTGTGTTAGTGAAGAGACGTTGTCAGTGGCTCCTGTGGCATTAGCGAAAGAAGTGGAACGTCCAGTGAATATAGTGAAAGCAGTGGAAATCAAGGAAATGATAATTTAAGCTATTCAGATAGTTCGCCAAATGTCTGCGAAATGAATGTAAAGGAGATAAACAAGATTTTAATTGCAATAGAAGACACCTCCGTCAGGAAAAGAAAATTGCAAGAAAAACAGTATCCACATGAGAAACTTCATAAAGTACAAAGTGACATCGCAGAAAAAAATATTCACATTGAAGATCTTTCGACGTTCTTTGAAAAATCAAGCAATAAAAGTAGTATTAAGAAAGTAATCGATTCCTTCCACTCAGCAGATGAAAAGAAGTAGAAATTCCAAATTTTTGACCGTTTTTGAAAATTGGACATGTAATAAAATTAAAAGACACTTCGGCCGGTCCCGACTGCCGAGATCCCTAACGCAGTAGTGCCGTGGCGATCTCAGACGGGAGGATCGCGTGTTCGACTCCTACCTTGGGCATGGGTATGTTTGTGTGTCGTCCCTTTCACCCCTCATTATCATAATAATTTTGTCTTCCGTACCTCTAGCGCTAACAATCTTGGAGGATAAAAATAGAATCAAGCTAAATGCCGATACCTTGATAAAATTACAAGCACATGCTACCGAGGTAATGATATTGAGCCCCCGTAAATGCAGGGTGCATGCACGATTGGTCCCAGTCGGCCTATTCGCAGGCAAAAAACAAACACTTCCGAGCAACCGACAACATAATAACAGTGGCTAGAAAGTTGACTGAAGAAAATGGGATTTTGTACATACCTGAAAGTAAACTCGGTAACTGCATTATGACAAAAGTTCAGAAATTCTAAAGTAAGCGCGTGCGGTATATTTGAAGTGAGTTGTGAGAGACCACAAAATTACAAAATGTTAGTGAAAAAGTCAGTCAAGAATCCTTCATTGAATAACTAAATATAATCGTGAAGTTGCACCACCTCAATAAGTACTTCAGTTATTGCTTCTTTCAAAGAAACTGCCGGCTAGTAACGGAAGAAATGTTTCTGTTGCAGCAATCTACAACATACTGGTTCGTAAAAAAATAATATTTTTGAAAGTTTCTGAGATCTCACTTTGTTTTTTTTCTGAAGTGGCCAATCAGGCTCTAATGCGTTTATATTGTTTCAAAGTTTTAACTCATCGAGTTTACATCAATGTTCAATTTCCAATTTTTTAAAATTAAAAATTCAGAAAAATAAATATTTTCCAAAAACTAAAAAATTAAACATGATTTTAATTTTCGAATGGAATTTGAACGAAGTTTCTATAATTAGTGTATTCAAATATATGATAATTTTAAGTTAATGAAGCGCGTCAATTTCAGCAAATTTCATCATGCAATATTTCCGAAAATAGTAAAATTACAAAAAAATAAATAAAAATACAAATGTTAACTTATTCTTCCCTACAATAAATATAAAATAATTAAAATTATGAAGGTCAAATTGTTGTGTTTTTGGTGCGATTTGACCTGGAATGACTCATATCTGCATTTATTACGATTGCCAGGAACGTCATTTCTTGATTGTCAGGAACGTCATTTTTTGATTGTCAGGAACGTCAATCCTTCGGATTGTCATTTCTTACTTTTACAACTGAAACAAACATTAATAAATTTAACTGTTACAGTAGCAGCACCTAATACAGAAAAGCAAGAATAATTTCATACAAGCCTACCTTGATTACATTGAAGTGAACTTTCAATTTTCCCATACCATAATGAGCGATCAAAAGTTCTTAAAGTAAAGATGCGTGTTTGTTAGTTCAAATTAAAAGTTAAAATTACCTTCCTTCAATTTGTTTCCTTTCATAAGACTATTATCTACATCATGCAATCATCACGACCGACAACAATAGGATGAATTCGAAGTATTTTGAAAACCATTATGTTGCCATCAGAGTTGGGCAGTATCGAAAATACTTGTATTTAAAATACGTATTTTCGATACTTTTGTAATTTGTATTTTGTATCGAAAATACATATTTAAACATGTATTTTGTATTTGTATCGAAAATACTTTCTGATAGTATTTTGTATTTTCAAAATACAAAAATACTTTTTATTAATCCGTCACAAACATTCATTGGGCCAGTAAATGGAGAGGGTCCCACCACGTGAACGAGTGGAGCCGGACCTCCGGTTTCTCCGATTACGTTTTCCCCCCGTCGTCGGTTCAACCGGAGATAACCGGAGGAGCGCTGTAATCACGGTGTAAGATATATTTCTTACACCGTGGCTGTAATCGCGAGCTGCGATTCAATTTCTCGGAGAGCAGGCTCCGCGTGCCAGAACGAGTGCTGGCCATGTGTGTGCCTCGTGGCCCTGTGGTTGTGCGCAGTGATTAAAAACGTGTGCTTGCGGTGTTTTTAAGAGCTGATATTTCGTTACGGTGTATTTAGGTAAAAATCTATTTTTTTCCTGGGTACCTTGTACTAAATGAAGCTTTATATGTACATTTTAGGTTTATTTGAACTAAAACCGTCAATTTTGTAGCGCCTAAAAGAGCCTATTTTAATATTAATGCTTTTTTGTGCCTATTCTACATTTAAGAACCTAAAATGAGACTAATTTGCCTAACTTCTTTTGTCTATGGCTCCTTTTGCCTTTTCTTCTTTGTCGGCACAACAGACAAGGATGATATTAATTTTAAGTTACTTTTAACAACCTAAATTGCATTCGTTCTCTTTTACCTTTTTATCCCCTTGTCTCATTTTGTCGCCTGTAAGAGAGCGAGAATGAATATATCGGACAAGGAACTAGCGATAAAAGTCTACACGCCACTACTTCCTGACTTCGTGGAGAAGCTGCCTCCGTTTCTAAGATAAAGCGATTGAATTTCCCCGAAAGCAAAGTGATCTTGACCGATCAGAAACATTCATTTTCTCTTGAAAACTTGAAGAATGTATTAGTAATTTATTCTGAGGCAAAATACTGTAGGAATAATTCTAACTACTAAACTTGTTAAATAGTATTAACGCAAAATGTTCAATACCGATTCTACGTAATATTGATTTATGTTCTTATCTTTGAGAAATATAATAAATGGTCAAAAAGTGAGTTTTCTTGTATGTTACGAGTTTATTAGTGCCTATTCTATCATTTAAAAAGCCTAACAGATGCTGAAAGAACCTGTTTTAGGTATGCATATTTTAAAACCTAAAAATCCGGCATTCATTAGATATCCATACCATAGATATCCATAGCGGCATTCATTAGATATCCATACCATTTGTGATGTATGTATGGTGTATGATGTTTGTATGTATGAAGTCTGAAAGGCACCTTAGTTAATTGTCTATAACCTGCAATATTTGTCCCAAACTATCACCTCCCAAGAACTCATGGTGATATCTTTACTCTCCAAGTATTCCTTCGCCTCTTAGCATGGACAATATGCCTTTCAGACTTAAAATATGAACATACATCACAAATGATAGGGGCCGTCTTAATTACGGAACGCAAATTTCCAGTATTTTCAATACCCCCTCCCCCCTTGTAACGCACTTCCCTATCTCTATGTAATGCAGCGTAACGCTGCCTCAGACCCCGTCCCCCCTTTAGCTTCACGTAATTTATGGATGACCCCATACTGATACATGAAATGGGTTGAAAATTTCATTTGAAGCATTTTTGTATAAAGAATGTTATATATTTTTAATAATAAAATTTTAAATGTGATGTGATTTTAAATATGAATTTTGAACGTGAATGATTGTTTAAAAGAGAAAAAATAGGATAGAAGCTATTATGTGTAAAACATCGTTGGTTGTATTTTGTATTTTCAAAAGTATTTTAAAATACTATTTTGTATTTTGTATCTAAAATACTTTTATGAAAGTATTTTGTATTTGGTATCTAAAATACTTTCGGCGAAGTCTTTTGTATTTTGTATCTGTAATACATTTTTCAAGTATTTTGCCCAACCCTGGTTGCCATTTTGCGAACCGACAACGCGTCAAAGTGCGCAAAATTTGAATTTACAATCCCGAATATTTCTGCAATTGTCGAAAATACAGAAAGCGCCGAAAATGGGACCAGCCCCACGTCACTTACCGTTCTTTGCTACATATGTGAAAAAAAGTTAAAGAAAAAATTGAAGATATTTCTGAGAAAATAATTTTTTAATATTTAAAAATTGTCTATGTTACGCAAAAAATACCCATATTTTTGAAACATTGACTATGACCTTATTTCAAAATCTAT
Organism: Acheta domesticus; assembly: GCA_031308135.1. Taxonomy (NCBI): domain Eukaryota; kingdom Metazoa; phylum Arthropoda; class Insecta; order Orthoptera; family Gryllidae; genus Acheta; species Acheta domesticus. Next base: position 223,019,916 of record JAHLJT010008446.1, on the reverse strand, counting down.
TTCCGATGAACACATTTAATTAAGAACAAAAATTTAACTTCATAAGCGTAGTTGTAGGAAGACGCCGAAAAAATCTGGAGTTTTTGCAATTTTTGAAACATTTGGAATTTCAACAAAAATGAGACATGAATCAATCTCTTAAGCGCCCTTCACGCTGAGTTCAAAATTCAATAAAAAATTCAGGTCATTTTTTTGAAATGTCCCAGGGGCTTCATGTAAAGGACCCCACAAATTTATAATATCGGTGTCAAATTCAAGGGACCGCGACAGACACATCGATTGGGGAGTATCTGTTTTGCAGAAAATATTGATTACGGTTTAGCCACTAGCGTTGTTCATAAAGATACCGACTGACAGACGTTTTGCCGTCAATCGATTTTCGGTATCAAGGACCCACAAAACATGGATTCTGGCTACACCACATGTTAGAGGATTTTTTCTAAAATTAGCAACTGGATGTATCCACTTTTTCGTCACAAGTGCCCTGTAATAAGTTTTTCTGCGGAAAATTCGCCGGTTTTTTTTTCGCACAGCATTACATAACTTTCTCTTCTACACAAGGACCTTCATCAGAGGTGGGATTCAGGGGGGCAAGGGGGGGCAATTACCTCCCAATTTTATGACAAATTTTAGAAAAATTATATTTAATTTCATGTCGTGAATCTTCAAATTATACATAAAAGATTTACTTTTTTCTGTATTTTGAGAAGAAATATAACAACAACAATAATTACAACAACAACTATAATAATAATAATTAAGCGAACAATAATTTTATGAATCTGAGCTAATAACATACATTAATAAATTGGTGAACTTTAAATTCAGTATTATAAAACGCGCGGGAAAATGTTCATCGTTATTTTTAATATCCTTCATTAATAAATCCTCTTTTGCTTTTAAACGTTATTTACTTGGGAATTAAACTGTTTCATGCCTAAAACCATGAGTCGTAACTAGACCTCGGATTTTAGGACAAATGCCTATTTAGTTCCTTTAGGATGTTGTGAAAAATAATTGCAGATGATTACGAATCATGACAAAATAGATCTACTGAAAGCGTCTAATAGTGCCTAAAATGTCCTAAAGGGCGGTTAATGCCTATTATAATATGTTTTTACCTAAAACTACCAAAAACAAGCGATTTTCAAGAACGATATTTTAAATGCAAAATTTTGAAATTTCTTTTCCGGAAACACAAAAACTTCCAAAATGCAAATATTGTGTGATCGAATACGCAATCGACAACGCACTGAAATCTTTCACCCAAAACACCGAACAAAAGGAGTCCAGCAAATCAACATCATAAGGATGTTTCGCGCTCGTCTCCGATCAGCACGCAGCATCTTAGGCAATTGCATTCATTCCTGATGCAGCTGCGCTGTTAACAGGTTGAGGCTTATCGCCGCAGCGCGTCGCACGGTGGTCTGAACAGGGTCGAAACACGCGCATAGGTACCAAATTTTAATTTTTGAAAAAGGATTATTTCTTGATAAATATCAATTTTTCATACTTCAAACTACTAGAAATCAGAAAAAAATAATAATTTGTATCAATGCTTACAGCCATACGACACCCTCAAAACCATGCCTTTCAGCCGAGGAAAAACTCAGCCACTCAAGCAGTAAAAATATTCTTATTTTTCATTGTTTATAACTTTTTCCTCAATCAACTTTTCAACTTTCAGGAATTGTATGCGCTCTCATATACCCATCTAAATATATTAAAGCCTTTGCAGTGTCAATTATTTTTATTTTTAATTTAATTAATCCTTACGTAATTAAGGTTTGCAAAAATCTCTTATTCCTTTAACTAAATAAACTTTCACAGGCAATTACACAAAAGCGCCAAAAAACATATCACTGAAATTAATATATGTTATTAAGTGAACATTATTGAACATTTTTCAGGTTATATCTGCTGCCCCGGTCTGCCCGTCTCAAAATTATGACCTTTTAAAGTTTACGTTAAAGGTGCTTGGAAAGAGCATTATTATCTCCGGTCATAATATCGAGAACGTTTACTTCTTGAAAATGTTTAATCTTCTCAACTTTCGGATTCCCATTAATTGGGTAAAATTTTCAATTTCCTTTCAAATATATTCCTTATTTTAATTTGCCAAATTTCATTGTTTTCAATAAATTTAAACATATGAAATTGAGATCTACGGAACTGAAACATGTAATAAGTGAAATTTGACAAGTAATAACATTACAACTTCTAAAAACATCTCTTTGAAATTCAAGTATGTTATTAAATGAACATTTGTAATTATTTTTTCTTTGTCAACAACCACCTTGGCCAGCCCCTTTCAAAATAGCGTCTAATTAAACTGTACATGACGAGGTTGAAAAGAAGCATGATTTTCATTAATGAAGAGATCATTGACGGAAAATTACATAAAAATAAGTAAAAACACTTCAATGAAATTGATAGCTATTATTAAATGGAGATTTGTTACAGTTTTTCCTTAACAACAGCGACTTCGGCTGGCCCCTTTTAAAATGGCGACCGTTTAAAATGTACATGACGAGGTTTGAAAGAAAGCGTCATTTTCGCTCATAAGTCAGTTTTAATGGGCAATTACAAGAAAACGCCCAAAAACATTTCCATGAAATTATTAAATATTATTAAGTGGACATGTGGTAATGTTTTTTTCGCTAACAACAGCTACCTCGACCGGCCTCTTTTAAAATGGTGACCGTTAAAAGTTTACTTGAGGTTTGAAATAAAGCGCCATTTCCAAAAGTAAGTGATCTTTGACGACAATTACTCAAAAACAACTAAAAACGTTTCTGTAAAATTAATAACTATAATTAATTGGACATTTATTGATGTTTTTTCGTTAACAACAACCGCTTCGGCCTGCCTCTTTTAAAATGGCGAACGCTTAAATTTTTCATGACGAGATTTGAAAGAAAGCGCCTTATCCAAAAGTAAGTGATTTTTGACGAGCAATTATACAAAAACAACTAAACACACTTTCATGAAACTAATAAATGTTATATGTAAAACAACGTGGAATATTATTACTTCACATCTAGAATATGTTTCGTTAGATTCATACTCAAAAAACCGTTTTAAAATCACTAAATAAATAGTTATTTAACTTAACATTCTATGCGCGCGTTTCGACCCCGTTCAGACCACCGTGCGTCGTCTGCGAAGTCCAGGCGAGGAAAGCACAGGTCAGGCAAGAGCCTACTCTCGAACAGGCGAAGATTACAAAATATATGGTTAATTGCGTCATGTAGCACAAGTTTTTTCCTTCTTCTGTGGGGAGTATGGACGAGTGAAGTAGTTCCAGGAGAAGTGCGCATGAGAAATGTAACTAAATTTTTTTGCTCCTATAAATTTGTGTCAGTGAAAAGTTTATTTCCAGCCTTCAAAATGATTTTCATAGGTAAGACAGTCTTATCGTAGAAAATTTGGAGAAAATATTGATTAAATATTATACTGCTACTCATGAAAGTCAGTAAAATATCATTTTAGTCTCTCTCATCAATGTAAGAATACTTTTTCCTGCATCATAAAAATTACCTAATTTAATCCTTTGAGATCAGTTCTAGAAGCCCAGAAATATAACTTTTTCATGTCCATTTTTTGCCTGGCTTAGTCATTCTGTAATCTATTTTAAGTGCCTAAAACGTCGATTTTAATGCCTATTGCATAATTTCGTAATTTTGTAACCTATTTTAGGTGCCTAAATCAAACCTTTTTGTGCCTAAAATTCCCAGGTCTAGTCATAACATTCAAATTTTTACTCACAAAAAGAAAGAGATTGTCCCGTTTATTATAGATATAGAGATAAAGGTGGTGAAACAAGCGATTTATGTAATATGAGTCTCCTTGCATCTTTTCATACATCGCAAAAATTCTACCAGGAACGATTTTAACAACTAGTTTAATAACTCCGTTTGTCATCATAGCTCTGTGGTTCGGTTGTAAATGAGAGCTTATATGAAACAGAGGTGTTCGTGTTTTCTCAGTTCTAAAAGCTTTGGAAGGTAAGTTTTTGGCTTTTAATTATAGTTTGAGTTCGCCTTAGACCGATTTGATTCTTTACGAATGAAATACAATATGTTTTAAACATTAT
>JAHLJT010008446.1:222991703-223015720 GCA_031308135.1 Acheta domesticus | reverse complement strand
GGCAAATCAATTTCTATAATAAATTGGGTATCTAACATTTACTTTTGGAGAATTGTTTATGTTGTATCAATTACCATAATGCACTGATGAAAAAAAAATTATATTGAATATTCCGTAAAATTAGATTTTCGTGAATAAGAATGGCGACGTTCGAAAGTTTTCAAATTTTATTGAACCACAAATCTCGTAGTAAAGTGTGCATTTTTAATCTCGTGTCATTAAAAGACTAAGGGAAAGACTAAATGATGACGGATAGTATGTCATTGCTGTGAGAAAATATCAAAGGATACTTTTACGCCTAAAGCAATGTGTGCAAAATTGTAGCTGCCAAAAAATATAATAAAAGCGCCTATAGCTTATAATAATAAATTTCGACGATTGTAGAGATCATTGATTACAATATCAGTCCTTGAAATGCAGAATTTGTAGCAATAATGTTAAATCACAATAGCATATTATATTAGCAAATAAAAGCACATTTAAGAAAAACAATAATATCAGTAATGGAGCTCCAAAAGAATGAAACTCAGGGTGAGTCATTTCGACAGAACTGACTACCCAAATAAAATACGTCTTGATATTTGTTATGAACGAATTATACTTATAGACTGAAGTTATTATCCAAGCACATTAAAACTAGAAAAAAATTAAATGTATATTTTCTCAAGACACGAACAATTTTTTCAAGGCATTTTTACAAAATCACGAATGCCAAGACTGTAACATTATACCAATCTTCTATTAGAGAATCAGTCCTTCCATTTACGAGGTGCGCAGGGATAATGTATTCCTGCCTGATATTCCAGGAATGCGATCTTAACTCCACCTCCTCTCCGCGTCCCTTTCAGCCACATTCGTGTTTTTGCTTCAGCAGCACGTTCGCCACTGCCTTATTCCTCAGCTCACCACAATCATAGGTGTTTCGTAATTGCCAGTGGTAATCGTCGAACACGTTCGTTTGTTACATAAACATCGGTTAATGCCATGTAGGAAGAAATGGACTGCAACAAACACTGGTTCCTCAGAGACCGGAAATAAGGCAGCAGTATGACTTTTCGGTAGAAAATTATATTCCTTCGCTGCTAAGAAGCGAAATCCAGTGATTATTTATAGCAATTTTTAAAAAATATATTAAATACCGACATTAATTGGCTGTATATAATTTAAACTTCAATTTCTCAATATGACGTTCGTTAGGAGGGCAAATAATGGTAGCAGACTTATATATAATATTATATATAATAGCAGAATATATTAAATGCGTAAAATATAATTAGCGTGAGATATATGACTCTTATTGTTAAAGTACTGGGTTTTTAATTCTTCTCTTTTGTTTTAAGATGAATCACGAAAGTGTCTTCGCGTGTTGTATGTAGTAAGTGGTTTCCCGCTGTCCCCACCAAAACGAAGCAGAACGAAGTTCGTTGGCTCTCTATAGAAAACTCGCAGGGGCACGGATGGCCAGCGCACTTGGACAGTGACACGATAATTGTTCAGCCCTCCCTGCCCCCGCCCCGCTCCCGCCCTGGTCCCGCGCCGAAGAAAGCCGCGGTAGCAGCGGCCGACCAAGTTCCGCTCGCCGCTGCTAGATCGCGCGGTCCACAAGTTTTAACGGTTGAGTGCGCCAGTCGCATTCCTCCCGGAGATTTCAATGCGCGGTTCACGGCCCCCTCGCGGCCCCCACCCCTGGAAGAGCCCTAGCGCACACGCGAACATATCTTCTCATTACGTAAGGTGGCCGGGGGCCGGGCCGTCGCCCGCCCGACGTTGGACGGGGTGGGGGGGGCAAGGGGACGGCGGGGGGCAAGGGTGCTTGCTCGTCACCGCCCCCCGCCGTCAATGAGACGAACGCATTCTTATGTGTTTTGAAAACATTCCGCGCGGGTCAATGCTCTTGTCATTCTTTTATGGAGGAGAAGGCGAGGAGGCGCCGGTGCGTTGGAAGTACACTCCAGCACACACGCGCTTCGGCGCCGGATCTGCGCTTATGTGTTGTTGCTACGACTCTTCCTCGGCCAAACACAAGTTAAAAACAAGCGAATAAACTCTTCGAGTCGGCGCGTTCCAGGTGGTCTGCTTCCTACGGCGCCCAGGGGTCGCGTAGACTTAGGAAATGACGGGGACCGCCGAGGACGAATGAGGACAACTAAGACGACTATCGCCGTAGGGACGGCGTTTAGCGAACAAGGCGGGGATGCAGTAGGAATGGCGGGGAGATCGGGGAGCTACGAGGCGCCGATACGAAAGCTTATAGAAGCTGCGAGCGCCGAACCGGGTAGAAAGGATCTGCGAAACCCATTCCCAAATAATAGAAGGGAGGTGTTGCCGCACGGCGCCTCCGATCAGCGCGGAAGATTCTCGTCTGGCGAACCCCGTCGCCTTCCGCATCGCCCCAGCCGCCCTCCCGAAACTGTACCTTTTGTCGAATCAGGTACACCGGAGCAGCGATATAGCTTTTAGCGATTGACGCCAGGGAGCACCGCGTCTCATGCGGCAGATCCAGAGGTCTGTAGGCCCCGGCACGCGGCCCCCGCCATGCAAGAAATCTCCACTTACTTTCTCGTTCCCTCCTCCTCTGTATAATTGCGTTTATAAACACGACCTCTTGTGTGAACACATTCTTATCTTATAATAGACGCGAAGGTAGTTGTGTGTCGGGATGCACGGTGAAGAGATGTGGCAATGTTGGAGAATACCAGAGCTGTGGAATACGAAGTCTGTGATTGGTGAAGAAAGGCCTCCCTCCTCCGCCCGCGCGCCGCCCGGCCAGTCCTGCACAGGCCCGCGAAGGCTCCCGCTCCCGGCCCGCCGCCCGGCCTGCCTGCCCGGCGCCCGTCGCTCGCCGCCCCCCGCCCGCGCCTGCCCGCCGCCCGCCGCCGGCCCCCGCCCCCCGCCGCCCGCCGCGCGCCGCACCGCCGCCGCCGCCCGCCAGTCCACCGAGTCCCAGTGCGAGGAGAGGAACGCGGGGCTACGAGCGCCGGCCAGCCCCTGCGAGGCCCACGGCACGGCCGCACCGCGACACGACACGCGCCCATCCCCGGCCCCGCGGCCGCGCGCCCTCCGCAGCGCAGGCGTCGGGCCTGGCGCGCGCGACGGCCCACACGAGCGAGTGCGTGAGCGCACGTGCGTGAAGCGTGCGAGGTGCAGTGCGCGAGGAAGCGGGCTTCGAGCCCGCGCGTGTGTCAGCTGCGGCGGCGGGCGCCCGCGCGCCACCCGCCCGCCCGCGCTCGCGAGAGGACCTGTCAGTGCCACCGCGGCCACCCCGCCGCCCCCGCGCGCCGCGCCGCGCGCCGCAACCGCGACCGACCGCGAACCCGCGACCGCTCGTCCGACCGCCGCCGCCGTCCACCGCCGACCGCTCGGCCGCCCCGACGGCCTCTCCAGGTGAGTGCCACCGCCGGGATCTGGGCCGCGAGGAGGAGACGGCCGGCCGCGAGAGCCTCGCATCAGTCAGCCATGTTGAATACCTGTTCATGTTGGTAGTAGGCCCATCTGTTTGCAGCGGCTTACCCCGGCGGCAGCCCGCCGGACCGCGCGCGAGTGCGAGCGAGAGAGCCGGAGAAGAGACGTGACGAAGAGCGTGAGCGCGACGAAGAGAACCTACTACGGCCAGACTCTTGCGGCCGTCATGGCCGCGACGACCGGCTCGCGAGGGAGGGGGCCGGCCCTCCGCAGGAGAATTTTTCAGTTGTCTTTCGTAGCCACGGTGATCGGTTGAAGCGCTGCCGCGTCTACCGCGCGTGTTTCGGGACGCGGAAGCCCCCAGCCGGGCCAGTGACTCAGCGCCGCAGGACTGTCAGTGCCGCCGCCGTCGCCTGCGCGTCCGCGTTCGTGTCCCGCGCCGCGCCGCGCCGCCAGCGTGCGCCGCGTGCGCCGCGCCGCAGTGCCGGAGCGCCAGTCGAGGGTCGGAGGTCGCCGCGCAGAGACATGCTGGCCTTTAAATCGGCACTACGCTGGAGCTGAGTAGCATGGGCGCCGTCGTGCCGCTGCTGGGCGCCTTGCTGCTGTTGCTGCTGCTGCAGCCCGCGCGGGCGGGCGAGGGCGGAGCGGGCGAGGGCGGTGGTGGAGGCGGCGGCGGCGCGGGTGCGGGCGCGGGCGCGAGCGCGGGCGCGGGCGCCGGCGCCGGCGCCGCCGCGTCCGCCGCTGCCGCCGCCGCCGCTGCCGCCGCCGCGGTCGACGCCGGCGCGGGCGCCGCCGCCGCTGCAGCCGCCGCCGCCGCCGGCATGCAATCCCGCGCCGTCGACATGCGAGTGCCGCTCAAAGTGGCCGAGGGCCAGCCGCGAGGTACCGTCGTGGGGCGCATCCCCACCAAGCCCGGCTTCACGTACCGTTTCAATGAGCCACCTCGGGAATTCGCGTTGGAAGCTACCACCGGCGAGATTCGAACTACGGTCGTGCTGGACCGCGAGGCTCTCCGGAACGACCGCTACGACCTGGTCGTCCTCTCCAGTCAACCTACATACCCCATCGAAGTGCGCATTCAAGTGGTTGACGTGAACGACAACTCGCCGGAATTCCCAGAACCATCCATCTCGGTGTCCTTTTCCGAGAGCGCGGCTGCCGGGACTCGCCTGCTGTTGGACGCCGCCACCGACGCCGACATCGGCCCCAACGGCGTCTCCGATGACTACCGCATCGTTGCTGGCAATCGAGATGACAAATTCCGTCTGGTCGTCACCGAGAATCCTAGTGGCGAGATCACCTACTTGCATCTTGAAACGACTGGTAAACTCGACCGAGAAACATGCGCCTTTTACCAACTGAACGTGTCGGCGCGGGACGGAGGCAGCCCTCCGCGCTACGGTTATCTCCAGGTGAATGTCACTATCTTGGACGTGAACGACAACCCGCCCATATTCGATCACAGCGACTACACGGTGTCATTGAACGAGAGTGTACCGCCGGGCACGCCCGTACTGCAGGTTATGGCGACGGACAGCGATGTCGGAGACAACGCCAAGATTACCTATTATCTAGCTGACAACCAACGGCAATTCGCTGTCGATCCCGAGACGGGTGACATTTCTACCACCGAGCCGCTGGATTGCCCGCAACAAAACTGCCCGCAGCCCTTGCAAGCCAGACCAGGTGGCGGCTGCCCTAAAAGTTGCGTCTTCACGGTCTTCGCTAGGGATCATGGTTCTCCGCGGCAAGATGGCCGCACTTACGTCACCGTCAATCTCGTGGATGCTAACGACCACGACCCCGTCATCAAGTTCCGGTATTTTCCTTCGACAGCTGGGTTCGCAACCGTGGATGAGAACGCCGTCAACGGCTCCGTAGTGGCGGCCGTTTCCGTCGTCGACCTGGACGAGGGCCCAAACGGGGACACGACAGTCGAAATCCGTGCAGGAAATGAATTGGGACACTTTCGACTCGACTACACGCCCAGCTTCGATATTGTCCGTGTCCACGGCGTGCTCGACCGGGAAGAGATCAATCGGTACAATCTCACGATTGTAGCGACAGACGAAGGCACGCCCCCGCGCACCGCCACTGCCTTTCTAATCATCCACGTGAACGACGTCAACGATCACGAGCCGGTCTTCGAGAAGAGCGAATATTCCGCCGTTCTGTCCGAACTGGCGCCTCCAGGAACCTACGTGGCGGGCATCAAAGCAACGGACGAAGATACAGGAGTCAACGCGCAGATTTATTACGCTTTCGTTTCGGGCAATGAACACCAGTGGTTCGAGATTGATGCCAACTCCGGTCTCATCACCACACGAGCAGCACTGGACCGAGAAGTACAAGACACGGTCGAGCTGAGGATTTCCGCTCGCGACGGAGGTCCCAATCCCAAGTGGGCGTACACGCAGCTGAAAGTGACAGTGCTAGACGAAAACGACGAGCGGCCGAGGTTTTCGCAAGAACGGATAAACGTCAGCCTCCCTGAAAGCACGCCGCCCAACACGCTGGTGGCCATGTTGACGGCCGCTGACCACGACCAAGGCACAAACGGCAGCGTCACCTACGCGTTGCAGTCCCACCCGGATGCCTTCGCCTTGGATGCGCTGACGGGGCAGCTTACAACGCGCGCCCGCCTCGACCGAGAAGCTGTCGCGGCCTACGAGATCCGCGTGCTGGCTCGCGACCAAGGCGTACCCCCGCAGTCAGCCACGGCCACCGTCTTCCTGACGGTCCAAGACGTAAACGACAACGCGCCCGAATTCTACCCGCAGTTGTACGTGAGCACGGTTGCAGATTCCTTACCAGCGGGCACGTCTTTACTACGCGTGACCGCTCGAGACGCCGACGAAGGTGATAACGCGGCCCTTCGCTACGCTTTGGAAAGCGGAGCGGACGATCTGTTCCATGTCGACCAACGCACCGGCGTCGTCTCCCTTCGCGGTCGGCTTGCCGCCTCCACCAAGTCCCTGTACAAACTCCGCATCTCCGCTCGCGACCGGGGAGATCGGAAAGCCCCTCAGGACGCAGAAGTTGAACTGATCAAAGAATCTCAGGCCCAGGAATTGGAGTTCGAATCTTTCGGCGGCTACGAGTTCCAAGTCACGGAAGATCACGACGCGTCAGCTCCGTCGCTTGGGCGCGAAGTCGGCCGCGTGCGCGTGCGTACGGCTGCTTCGGCGCCGGCGGGAGCCGAACCCGTGCGCTACTCCCTCGTGTACGGCGATCCGCAGCACAGCTTCCGACTGGACGAGCGGACAGGCGTCTTATCTACAGCGGCGCGAGTCGACCGTGAACAAACGGCTTTGTACAGTCTCACCATCGTGGCGCGAGTCGGCCTGGCCTACGGTCGAGCAGTCGCCAACATCACAGTTCTCGACGAGAACGACAACGCCCCCGCGTTCGCCAGGGACCGCGACGAAGTCGAACTGCCTGAAAACGCCGCCGTCGGCCAGGAGGTGTACCTGGCTCGCGCTCGGGACCGAGACGCCGGCGTCAACAGCCGAGTCACCTACAGCCTCTCCTACAACCCTGACGAACAGTTCCGCATAGCAGAAGCGACGGGTGTCATCTACCTCAATCGCCCCATCCGAGCCGAGCCTGGCACCTCACTCAGCGTCGAAGTAACGGCCACCGACTCCGGCACTCCTCCGCTGTCAGCTCGTCACGTCGTGCTGGTGACAGTGGCTGACGTCAACGATCACACGCCTGTCTTCGACCACACCTCCTACGAAACATCTCTTCTGGAGTCGACGTCAGTCAATTCACGGTTTTTCGCTCTTGCCGCCTCGGACACGGACATGGGAGCAAACGGACTGGTCCAGTATGCCATCACTGAGGGAGATGCGGACGGTAAGTTCGGAGTGTTCCCCGACGGCTTTCTGTACGTCCGCAGCGCGCTGGACCGCGAGGACCGCGATTATTACTCTTTGGTCGTGACGGCAAGAGATCACGGTGACCCCGCGCGCTCTTCGGTCGTGCCGGTCGTCATTCACGTCATTGACGAGAACGACAATGCGCCAGAATTCACCAACGCGACATTCTCTTTCTACATCAACGAGAACGAGCCTCCGGATTCTTTCGTGGGCAAGCTGACGGCCACGGATCGAGACATCGGTCGTAACGCTGAGCTTTCTTTCTCCCTCGCCAGCTCACAAAAGGATTTCGCCATCGATCCCAAGAATGGCTTCATCAAGACCCTGCACGTATTTGACAGGGAAGCTTTGGTTCACAGTACGGGTCAAAGTTACGTTGTGCTAGAAGCCACTGTCACTGACAACGGGGCGACCAGGTTGCGAGATAAAGTAAAGGTGTACGTGTATGTGACAGACGTGAATGATAACCCACCGAAATTCCTGCGGACTCCGTATCGGGTACAGATTTCAGAAGGAGCAACAGTCGGTACTCAGATCTTCCGAGTGTTTACTACTGACGCTGATGAAGGTTTGAATGGGGACGTTTTCTATTCTTTGGTTGGAGGCAATGAAGCGGGTCGTTTCGCCGTCGACGAGGCGACGGGTCAGCTGACGGTGGCGCGGCCGCTGGACCGCGAGACGGCAGCCCACTACGAGCTGACGGTGGCCGCCCAGGATGCTGGGCAGACACGCCGGCTCAGTGCCACCGCCACCATCTCGGTCGCCATCTTGGATGAGAACGACAACGCGCCAGAATTCACGCAGACGGAGTCCAGCATCTCGGTGACTGAAACCACGCCAGTGAACACGCAGCTGGTGCAGTTCCGCGCCAGCGACGCGGATCTGGGCGTCAACAGCGAAGTGACCTTCTCAATCGCCGCCGGCAACCGGCGCGACACCTTCCATGTGGACCCTGTCTCCGGCGCCCTGTTTCTGCACAAGTCCCTGGATTACGAGGAGCTGAATTCGTATACCCTCAACATCACGGCGTCCGACGGCGGCAATCCTCGCCTGGCCACCACCGTGCTCTTCACGGTTCACGTGGAGGACAGCAACGACAACCCGCCCGCTTTCCCGAACACCGCCATCGTGCGTCAGATCCGCGAGGGCATTCCGGTGAACACGCCTATTGTCACGGTGACAGCGGAAGACCCGGACTCCGGTGCCAACGCCCGCGTCACCTACGCCATCACCCGCCAGGAGCCCGAAGACGGCCACTTCGGCATCAACCCGCACACCGGCGTCATCCACACACTGCTGCCCATCGACCGCGAGGCCGTCGACACCTTCCGGCTGATGGTGGCGGCCACGGACCAAGCGCAGCCCGAGTCGGCGCGCCTGTCCGCGGAGAAGCTGGTCACCGTCATCGTGGAGGACGTGAACGACAACGCGCCGCAGTTCGTGTCGATGAGTGCCGCCGTGCTGCCGGAGCCCTCCGACGCCGCGGCGGGCGCCACGCGCGACGGCCTGCTCGTCATGCACGTGGCGGCGCGCGACCTCGACTCCAGCACCAACGGCCTGGTGACGTACGAGCTGGTGAGCGGGGACGCGGACCTGTTCCGGCTGCACCGCAGCACCGGCGCGCTCACCCTGCGTCGGCCCGTGCCCACCCCGGAGGCGCGCTACCACCTGGCGGTGAAGGCGACGGACGAGGCGGTGCAGTCGGAGCGCAAGAGCAGCGACGCGTACCTGACGGTGATCGCGCGCGGGGCGCCGGACGCCGAGAGGCCCGAGTTCGAGGGCGGCGCAGACGCGGCCAGCGTGTACGAGAACGAGCCCGCGGGCACCAGCGTGCTGACGGTGCGCGCGCGCCTCCGCTCCGACCCGCGCGCCGACGTCGAGTACTACGTGACCAACGTGACGGCGCGCGGCCGCCCCGTCGACCGCCTCTTCGCCGTCGACACCAAGCTGGGCGTCCTGGCGACGGCTGCGCCGCTCGACCGCGAGGCCGGCTCCGACGCGTACGAGGTGGAGGTGTATGCCGTGGTGGTGAACCGGCCGGCGCCGCAGACAGCTTCCACGACGGTGAGTACCCCGCGCGAGTCGCGGCCGCACCAGCCGCGCGCGTGCGCGACGCTCCGGCGCGGGCTGGGCTCGCGGGGCGCGGGGCCGCTGCCGCTGCCACCGTCGCCGCCACCGCCGCCACCGCGCGGCATGGCGCGGCGCGGCGCGGCGCAGCGCGCAGGCCTCGAGCCGTTCGCTTCGAACAGGTTTTCCAACTCCCATCCCGGCCGCCGCGGCAACCAACGTCACAAAACGCTCGCATGCCGCATGCCTGCATGGCTCGCATGGGCTTTGTCCGGCGGCTCCGCTCCGCTCCTCGCCGTTGGTCGGGCGGCGGCGGTGGCGGCGAAGCGCGCTGCCGCCGGCGGCGGGGCGGGCGCGGGAGCGGGGACGGCGGGGCGCGGAGAGGCGGGGCGGCGCGGGCGGCGGAGGGTGCGAGCGCGGGCGCGGGCGCGGGCGCGGGCGCGTGCTGTACTGGGCTCCCCCGCGAGCCCTCGTCGTCGCCCCTCCCCGCCTCGCCATGCCCGCTCCACTCCCCTCCCGGCCCCTCCCCCTCGCGCCCGATGGCGCGTGGCACGTCGATACACTCCTCCGTTTCAATTAACTGGTAGCGAAAGTTTTAATTTAAAAATACATTACTCGTGTAATAGATTATCATATTACAAATAAACACATGCTTAGGCTGTAATTCAGTTAATTAATTTTGGGGTTTTAAGCGCTAATAAAATGAATTACATAACACGTTCTCCAAAAATTACGTATTAAGTTTACTGCGTTCGTTTTAACAAGAATTCATTCCGAACGCAATTCTGGGCAGGGAATTCCGGGCGGGGACGGGGTGAGCCGGGGTGGGGGCGGGCGCGGGGGCGGAGGCGGGCGCGCGGGGGCCGGCCGCATGAGATTCCCACGGATTGGGGCCTGGGGCTCCCTGATCGACCGGGCGTCCAGCCCTCGTCCCGTCCCGTAAGGACAAGCATGCCGCATCCTTCCCAGCACCTACCCGATCATTACGCAATGGATGTATTTCCTAGACAATTTTCTTTCGGAAGAATAGTCGTCGACTTAGCCTGGTAGGATAATACGGATTTACCAACACGATAATAACAGTAGTAAATGGAATGCAAAAACAGCAATAATGACGTATGCATAAAGCATGACGTAGCAATAAAACGACGCGGCGAAAGGGTTGCGGAGCCGGCGGCGGCCCGCGCTCGCGGATAAGACCGGCGGAAAAGGTAACACCCATCTGCTATTCATTTATTCGCGATGAATCCCCGGAGAGCTGGGTGCGCGGTGTCTCGGACACTGATTATGCTGCCGGCGCGGCCTTTGCGACGGCGATGGACGGCAGCGGCGGCGGCGGCGCCGTGGCGTCCCGACTCTCCCGAGCCGGGTCGCCGCCCTTCCGCCCCCGCCAGTCCGTGCCCGCCGGTGGGGGACCGCCTCCCCGTCGCTGCCTCCCTTGTCTCCTCCGTCGGCCTGTCCCGCGCGCGGGCGCGCGCGCGCGCGAGCCAGCGAGCGAGCGCTGGCGCTCGCGAGATGCACACGCGTTTTTTTTATTCGGCCCGTCTTCGGGAAATGTGTAATTGGTCGGAACATCTTTTCTCCCAAGTGCTATTACCATAGGGAATGAGCGGTCGCGAGACGCGAGCTGGCCATTCAGCACGGGCTGTACCGAGCGCCTCCGAAAATATTTACATGTTTGTACACAAGTGCGTGGGGCGCCGGGGAGAGGCGACGCGGGTGCGTAGCTGGCGCGCGGGACGCACGTCGCCTCCCGCCTCTTAAATTAATCACACCCGCGCGCCGAAGAATGAGCCACGGTCGGGAGGAGGGTCGACTGTAATGGCATTTCGGGTGCGCCGTGCACGGACTCTTTCTCTCCCGACTCGCGACCTGTGTGAGATTTGTGTTGTGTCTCCCGGCGTGGAGTACCCGACCGAGTAAATATTTACCTTGTGAGTGCGGCTGTCGCGGGGTGCCAGCTCGCCCCGGCCTCTTCCCGGGCCTCTCTCCCCGCCTCTCCCCGCTCACTCCCCGCCGCTCCCGTCACGCCCGGCGACGGGAGGAGCGTGTGTCCGGCGCCTGCGTTGGTTGCGCGTCGAAAGAGAGAGAGGTGACGTGGGATTGGGTTTGATTTATAGTTCATCTGTAACAAGTTCCCTGCATGCGATGTCGGCGAAGGGAGAAGAAAGTTATTTTGCTGTCTCGTTTCGTGCGAGTGTCCATTCCGTCGACTATTTGCGCTGGCGAAGTTACGAAAATAGATGAACGAAAGTCGAGGATAGTGATCTGTAATCGAAAGCATTTGTAATACGATATATAATTTGTTTATATTTACGATTTTTTTCAAAATACTTAACACATTCAATTTATTTAATCATAGAAAGTCGTCGAATGTTTTTTACTGGTCTTCCCAGAAATAGTTTTCACAAATGTCAAGTTGACCGCTTAAACATTAAAACTTACTATAACTGATGTTCCCATTATAAAGAATGAAACGAAAATTTAAGTTGGACACATTTGTTTTTTCACCAATGAGATTAAATATTGTTTATAGAGGAAAATCTTAATTCTTTTTTATTGCCAGCTCAAGAATTTTATATTATTATGAAAAAAAATATCTCTGCTCATTTGAGTAGTAAATGTTAAATACCGAACATTTTAGCTTCTTCTTACAGGAAAAAAGCATTTTTATTTCTGAGCAGCGCGCAAGTGACTCTGGATGGAACATACTTTCTCTACGCGGTTGGTTTACGTGCTCGTATTATGTTGTGGTTTCGAAAGAGATGTAGTGGCGATGAGGTAGATTAGTGTAGAGATAATTGTGCTTCCGGATAGGTCGGTCTTCCTGGACACTCAATTTCAGACCACACGCTAAGAACCGCGACTGTGATCTGGCAGGAGACAGGCGAACAACTGAACGGGAACGAATAACTGGAAGTTCACATTTCTACAATTCGTTCAGATTCGCACTGCTGTTCAACTCCGAGATTCTTTTCGTACTCTTTTCGATGTCTGTAGTTCTTCTTATTCACTCACGATACGAAGTATTCCACATCATGAGAGTAGTACATTTTTATTTTCCCCATCTTTATTTGCTTCTTTCTTTCCGAGAAAGTAACAATAACATTAAATCGCAATTTATTCCTATGTAATCTCTTATGATAAGAAAGGTATTTTAACTAACGCCTTTTAGGTTCACTTGGGGAAAATATCGTACAATCACTATTTTGGATTCCAATTTTTTTTCGCCCGTTTTTTCACTCGATATATTTCAGCGTCGAAAGATCGCTAATCGTGAGTGTATTGTAAAGAACATGTTCATGGAATTCGGTCTAGAAGGAAGTATCCCAATATTTTATAGAATGAATGATTATTGCAAACTGTTTGCATAACGATTACTCACGTATTAAGAATAATTCTGGATTAATTTTGTTAAGAATATCTGCTCCAAAATGTAGTTGCTGAAATAAATATTCATTGTTAATGGTGACTCTTAACTGCTTGGCTTGGTCAGCTTCTACAGTTGTTTACCAATTGATTTCTTGTATTCAAATATGAAATATATGTGTTATCACTTGAAATTTGCTCTGCTTTTTAACTGTTTCCCTGAATATTAAAAGAGAATATATTCGATTTTAATATCTTGCGTTTAACTCTGATTTCTGCAATATTACATAAAGCAGAATATTAAGTTCTGCGCGTAATTACAAAATCAATTATATTGCATGATAGTAACTGTATTTCGGAGTGTTCCAACAAATAATGGAAATTCAAAATGAGATTGATATATGTCGCCAGGTCCAGAAATAATGTTTGTTTACCAATACCCTGTAATCAAAATGGAAATTTTCTTATTGAAAACCATTAATTTCAATCTCTGTGTGAAATCCTAAAAACTGATAAGCATTTTCATTATTATAAGCAAATTCTATAAACATAATGAAGCAACAATATTAAAAATAGACGAATGTGTTGCAAAACGAATCACCTACCATTTAAGATAATTCGTTAACATCCAACATTTTAACAAAATGTTTTCTTACACATTACAAAGCTTCATTTCTTATCATATTCCATTGCATTGGACTGTATTCCAATGCATAAAACTTTTATCCAATTTTTCTTCCTTTCTTCATTCTCCGTCGGGCAAACTGTTTATCAGCATATCACTTATTTCTGAGCTTCTTGGCCGATCTTATTTCCTGTTCGATGTTTCCTGTTCGTTGTGGTCACCTCGCCATTGTTCTTTCCGATACTCAGACTCCCCATTCGCCTCCCATGGCCGAACCAACGCAATATCCTCTTTGCTGTTTTATTTCTTCTACTTTGTACCAACATTGCTAATATTTTCCGTGGTGTTGCGCTTTTCTCATTCACTACTTCCCTTGTAATATCTAAGTATTACATTATTCAGTTTACTGGAATTTCTTACATAGTACATTTTCTGGATTTATAACATAATTTCTGCTTAACGCATATTAAAAATTATATATTTTCCAAATGTAATTTTAGTAATAAAATGTAAAATAATTATCATATAACAATTCAGAAGACAATTATTTCAATATTCTATCAGAATGCTTAAGTTTAAACTGAGAATTCCGAGGGAGAGATTCGAATCCGCAGAATTTTTGCAAAGACGTTCTTGAAGAGAGGCAAACCAAATGAGTTGAACCCATTGAGTAGGGATGATATTTTTGGTCATCATTCGTCGAAATCTTGTTAATCATAATAGTCGATTATTGGTTAAGATTTTTAGATATTTTCGGATGTTTGATTTAATAGTTACATTTACAGGAAATTATTTTTGATACCTCTCACAATTTTCATCTAGATGACAAACTTTATGACATTGTGTATTTATTTTACGTACCGAACATATGGAGCAGGTTTTCATTAAATATTAGGATCGCAGGAAGTTATAAATGTGATTAACAAACATTCAAATGTATACGATAGAAAAATATCAAGGATAATCCTAAAAGCACAAAAAGCACAAACATACATTTTTCTTCAATTTCATTGGAGCTGAAAAATGTACTACTTAGAAAAACATCAATAAAATTTACAAAAAAATACCGTTTATAAAAATCAATAAAAGCTCTGGATGCTGTCTTTTTTTTCAAATTGATTGATGCATCCCCTTTTTCCTCGTGGATGGCGTGGGTTGATCTATGCCATCTGGAAAGAAAACAGGCGAATGGCGTTTTTTGTTTACCATTTTAATTTCCCCTTCACAGTGTCCCTGTGGAGACGGCAGTATATATTTTTTAACTGTAATTCAGCATTTTACTGACTGCCTTATGGCTTACGTAGCTACAGGGGCCCATTTCTTAATAACTAAAAATAACTTAATTTTAGCTTAATCTAATTGTACAATGAATATGTGTGCACTTTGGCATATCTAACTTGAATATTTTCCCCCCTTTTTTACTAGTAATATTCTTTCGTTTGGTTTTTCTTCTTGGTTAATTTTCTTTTCCTTTTCATTCACGCATCATTCATACTTATTACATTATATACATACCCATTCATCCAACCCATTCACTCTCAAGAGGCGAATGGCTGGCGCGACCAGTGGTGGATCCAGGAGGGGGAGGCATGGGGGCTATGCCCCTCCCCTAACGCCTAGAATTTTCACTTGTTACCTTCATTTATTTGGCAAAATTTAAATATATATTTATGTCAGAATTATGCATTTAAAAATTAATATTGTATATTATCATAATACACTACAAAAATAATATACAATATAACAAATGTTTATCACTTAAAAATCTATGATGGCGCCCTCCGAAATAATCAGCTTGATCCGCCCCTGGCCGCGACATCGGGAGCTGGCGCTGGCGCAGGCGCGGGCGCGGTTGGGATTGCGGGGCGCGGGTCGGCGCGGCGCGGCGCGGCGCGGTGTGGCGCGGGGCCGGAGCCCGGGCGGGCGGCCCGGCGAGCTCCGGGGCGCCCTGGCGCCTTTGGCCCGGCCCGGCGTCGCGGCCGTCGCTGCTGCCCCGCCGCCGATAAGGGTCGCCTGCGTCGTGCAGCGGTAGCCGTGTGCAAGTCACCACGCCACCGCCACGTGCCTCTTTTTCGTAGCCGATGCCCCGCACGTAGGCCGTACCGTGAGGCGTGAGTGGGCTCCGTTCCACTGCAGTGTCCGGACAGGCAGAAAATCTGACCAGCTACTCTGGTGTTCGCCGTATCTAAAGTTGAAGTATAATTAATGTATGTTTGGTTTTGGAAATAAATCCATCATCTATTTTGATCAACATATTGTATCAAATTGCTTTACATTTCGTACAATTGGAATCAATGATCACAAATAATCATACCATATCACAAATAATGGAACGAGACGATCTAGGCCTGCAGTGGAAGAGTTGCGGGTGATCAGAATGTGACTGACGGATTTAGCTTTGTGTGTGAAACTTAAAAAAATAAAGTTTAGCCTCAATCAGGCCCATTCATCGACGATCCAAGAAGCGTAGCGTCTGAAAGTCGGGTGAATGTAAACTGTGTCGTGAACGTACCAAATCCATTGTGGGATGTAAAAAACTCATATCGATTTTGCGTGTCTTTGTTATTATAATCGAGCTTTTCAACTGGAGCCAAGCTGGAACTTAAAAAATGTTTTTCTCTCGAATTGTGTGTGTATGCGTTGAGTTCGATCGATTTGACAACGCAGGCAAGGACGAGATTTCTTCCCTCTTCATGTTTACTCTATCTTTCAAGTTTTACGGCTAGTTTTCGATGTATTGCACTCATAGAGAAGTTTCAAAATAAATATTTATACAGACTCCAGAACTGATTTGTCATTTTTCTTGGGCAGAACTGAAGACATGGAAAATGGAATGCAAATACAAATTTGCAGTAACAAAAGCATTTTTCATTTTTGTTTTCAATTTTTTATACATTTCAATTTTCCCATCCTTCTTTGCCACGACGTTTCCAAACAGCGCAGCTCCTTTGAGCCTAGAAACGTTGTTCCAAAACACCGGGTACTTTAGACATTTCATTTCTTATTTTCGAGATAGTGATGCCGTAGAATAAACAATGAAATATATTAACATAATTGTGTATCCATTGTAACTGTATAAAGTAATGCTCTTTGGGTTGATATATTAAGTAAACACCTTCGAAAATACCGGCTGGGGAGAGGGAGAAGTGTCTATTACTGAATTTGTGGACCAGTGTTTCAGCGGATCTTGTTAAATAAGTAATGCAAAGGAATATTTACGTTCTGAAACCAAGCGCGTGATAGTAGTTAATTCAAATTGTATCTCGAAGTATTCAAGTCAAGTGTTCGCGACAGTTGCAACAGGTCGTTTGTGTACGAAAGAACGAAGTTCTATTGACAGAAACTTCAGTGTTTCGCTTGGGTTCAGGCAAGAATTTTTTAGTTTTATTCCAATATTTTTACAGTTATCAAGTGCACGTTTTGAAACATACTGAATAGATATTATCGTTTATAAGCTGTACATTTTTTTATAAATCAGAAACCTTTAAAAATACTTTTAGGATGAGCGCTTTCCTTAATACTTCCAAGACCGTAGTTTGTTTTGATTTCTATTTTTATTTTTTACTGATAAGTATATGATGTAGTAAAATGTCTCCTTCAAGCATTTGTTTATTTTCTGATGCACCAACATTGTAAGAAAAAATTTGAAATAATCGAAATTAGAGAACTGGGCAATTATTGCGAAAAGATAACGAAAGTTGTGAACATTTGTCGTAATATTTCCCTGCCTCGAAATTGAAATATATTCGTGAGTGACAGTCAGCATCAACTTGCCTGGACGTGAGTTCTAATGGGGGGGGGGGGGGGTAAACCAAAATCTCCATCTGCCACCAAAGGCTCTCTGCGCGCTACACTTCACAGAGCAGACGTGCTTGAGTCGCGGGTGGCAGTGGTAGGTTGTTTAGGTCATCAAACAATTTATTTAATACTAAGTATTTAAAATTTGTATGGAAACAAATTTTTGTTTTCAAATTTTGAAGAGGGCTGTCTCTATGTAAACTTACGTTCTTCGCACACCGATCTGGTTATTTGGCTTGTAACCTCAACGGCCATGGGAGGGAGATATTTTCCAGTTTTGTGTCCGCACTTTCATTATCTCATTGCCATAGTAATTTATATTATTTGAAAAATTTGGCAAGTTGAAACGGAAGATCTGAAGACCTCAAATTAAAATTGAATTTTATCTTTCACTCCGTAATACCCCTGTGTTTCAGATACTAGTGAAGAAAATTCATTGCATAAAAAAATTTTAAAAAATGGAAGAAAGGTTTTAATCACATGTATTCAGAATACTAATCTATCTTTTTTCTCATTCGGTCAAATTCACATCAAATTCACTTCCAACTGGATTCTGATTAAACTGGAAATTTGATACAAATACCAGTTGATCAGTGGAAGTGAGTTTGTCTGAGAAATCATTATTGAACATGTGTGTAACTACTTCAGATGGTTTGATTTTGCAATATGTCTCAAAGAGTTACAATATTTTTGAAATATGCATGAATATTATGAAAATTTATACAAATCGCATAATTTAATTTAGTTTTCAAATAATTATGATGATGTGATATTTTTCCACATATCAACTGTAGTTTGATCAAATTGCAGTCCAGTTGGTTGAATGTGAATTTGGCCGATACTAAAAGGCCTCGTGAACCATATTGAGTCTGTAAAATTTAGCATTGGAACGTGCGTATAATGATCTGAATTTGAAAGAATGTTAACTGAAAAATGAAACAAATGTTATTTAATTGTTTTGATTAACAAATTCACGACATGGTACTTTTGTTGTCGCTCATGAAAACAAAATGAATCGTATTCCTCACACTGGTCAACAATTTCTGAGTATATTAAGCATTCGTTTACTTTCCGTAGTATTCTGAGAAAGGAATAACCCCGCAAATTATCTTTTGCGTTTTATTGAGCGACTGCAGTAGAATTATTTTTCATTGTGTCTGTTATGTTTGAGATATCTTGTTTTTATTGTTTGTCTTCAATAAGTAGCTGCTAATAGTGAAAAAGAAAAAAGAAATATTTGTGGACATCATTTGTTGTAAGGTTTGTGCGTCGTTTATGTGCAAAAAGTACCATGTACAAAATGCATAATCAGTAGAAATTGTTTTTATTATATAATTAAACATCTCGGACTGCGATACCGTAATGTCCACTAATTTTTAAACAGCAGGCGATTATCTCGTGAACTAGTGACCCACCAAGACCGAAAATTGATAATTGTGGTTTCGTCTTTCTTTCTGCCTTTAGGAGGAACATCGTTATTTTTGCTGATATGTCGTAAACCTATCATTCGTTGATTAATCGTAAACCCTATTATTATGGTCCTCAAAAGTGGCGCGAGTTCGCAACAGAAGTGAATGGTTAGATGAACAAATCTGCTAGGATGTAAAAACGCACCTGGCCAAAAACAGGTGGTTGAGCACTACAGAAAACCTACAAAAGCTGTTCACGTGGAAATTGCCCATTTTGCAGTATAAATTTTAAATGTCTGAGTCCTCACCGAGCAACTTATTTCTTGGCACATAATGAAAAGAAGATTTTCTTCTTGTTTAATTGGTTTTTCTTCACAAAGGATAGAATCTCTTCTTAATTTTTTTTTTTTTTGCTCTTAGATCCGCGAATGAACGTATGCTTATAGTAAGCTTAGTACATTAGAGAAATAATATTCCTAAAAATGAATGAAACTTTTTTCGTGGTGCACAATCAATGATTAGTTTATACTTAATGTTCATTATTTAAAATCACTTAAAAGAACGTGGCACTAATATTGTACACATAACGCACATTAACTGCATAAAATCAATAGATGTTGAGGTCTGCGACAACAGTAAGGTAAAGGCACCTGTAGGTGACATGTCATCAGTAGTTGACACTTTCAAATACACAACAAACTATTCAATTCAGAATGATTGCTTGTTACAATGCAGATGGCTCCACTGTACAGAAATCATGTAAAGCGTAAATTACAGGGTAGTTATTTTCTTATTTATAAGCATTATATTTGAAAGTGTCAACTACTGACAACATATCAAATACCGATGCCTTTACCTTACACCTTGAAATGTTATTTAAAATATATGTATTGATTGTAATTTTATGAGCTTATACTAACAGAATGTTTCTTTTTTCCACAAAATACCGAAAATATTCGTGGCGCGTAATTGTCCCAGCGTATTTAATGATTCTTGTCATTTTTGAGGGAGAAATGAGACCGAAATGGACGCTTAATGGTTGCTGTTGTGAATTACGATGATCTTATTATGAATTAAGTTGGAGCCATTCCGCATGTATGGGAAATCAGATTCCTCACGTCCATTGCAACGTAGGAGGCAATTTCCCCTTACTCGTAACGTTGTCTTATTCACCATAATTTGTTTTCCACAAATTTTAATTCATGATTTGCTTATTATGAACTACCATGTGTGCATGAAAAGTGTAAAGGAATACCCATTACTAATGCCTTTATATAATTATTTACCAGGCATTGCTCTGTGATCGTGAAATACATTTATTATATTGGTTACTCCAGCACTGAAAATTTGAAGCAAAAGCATTCTGACATTAGGACAGAACACTTCCACGTCCAGATTTGTCTCTTAAAACTTCCCGATTTCCGAAAACATAATTCAGATACCTAGGGTATGTTGACAGAGGTAGAGCAGAGAGCTGTTCCCAGATAGCGACCCAACTGTATATTTCCCGTGAAAGCCATCGGTCGTTTTACCCCAGCGGGCACGCGTGGGGGCGTTGTAACATCTGGCCCTTCTTCCTGGAGGTGTAAGCCGACGCTTCGGAGGAGACGATTAGTAGCTTTCGAGAGAAGCTCTTGCTTTACGACTGCCGTTATGATGCGTAGCCATGAACTTCTATACGGGTGTTCAAAATTAAAGCAACAGGTACAGAACTCACAGTAAGAAGCACAAAGGTGACGGAATGAAAATAAACTTTATTTATACGCCGGTAATGGTGTCTTCACAATAAAACAAAAAGGTATCTCTTCTCAAGAACAGTCGTAAACCGAGAAAATGTACTTCTGATTTCCACCACTAATGCGAACAACTGAAAAGCGAAAAATGCAATAGCAGCCCGCAGAAAGGTGCGCAGTCTTCTTGTATGAGTGTGAGAAAGCGTGCACGCAAACCGAAGATATACTAATTATCCTGACAGTAACAAGACCCACGAAATATTTTACGATGAGTTGAAGAAATTTTAAAAGTAAATATCTGGTCACGAACCATTCGCTTCTTCGAATGTCGATTTATCCATTCTTCTGTGATCCTGAAAATATAGTGATAGAAAATCAAATAAACGGAACATTTTCAGAAGGAATTTACTGTTATTTGTGAATGTCGGTAACTTCTCTAGAAATGTTCATAGATAATATGAAAATAACTATTGATATTTGATAAAATTGTGTTAGTTTAGTTGGTTAAAAATGAGAGAGATTGAATTTTCTACTCAACGTTTTAATTAAGTTCATTGTTTGTGTTTGTTTTCTGAACAAACGTTATCTTCTATCGAAATTTATGGCTTTTGAGACCTGCGGTGAGAAATATAAGGACGTATGAACAGTCAAGGCATTCATGAGTCAGATTATTGATTTCGTTGAATATTATATAGAGATTGCATTGTTCACGCAATATTATTTTAAGCCTCAGTTACGAGTATTCTTGAATAGGAGAATGTAAGAAAAGCATCAGGCGTTAAACGCTGTTTTTGCATAATGCGGGTACTCGTCAACCCTTCAAATATTGATTCCTAATTCTTAGTCATTATGTTACCTCTATACGGTAGGAATGCTCTGAATGTATCACGCATGAGGCCTCTTCTTGTGCTTTGCCGTTTTCTCGTCTTTTTTCTCTCAAATAAACACTTCGTTACTTTCACCATTCTTGCATCCACGTATTCGGTAAATATTGCACCACAATTGAAATGTACTATATTCTGCAGATCAGAAATAAGATGTAGTGCGGGTATTCTCCAGCTTTGTTTTTGTCGACATCTTTCAAAAAGAATTCCAGCTTCGTCGACTCCTTTACATTTCTATCTCAAAAATATACATAAGGTGTAATCGTAACTTAGAGAATTGCTAATAAAGTCCATGTATGGTAACAATTCTGTCAACCGGTATTTTCGTAATATTTTTAGTTTTCAATAAGTGAAGATGCTCTCACTTCTGAGTAGATAGGTTTCTAATCTTCATTGTTGTGCATAGTTACAAAATATTGAGGTTTTTTAAAGAACCGGCCATAACAATTTTCCAGTGCGTATTGTGGAGAATATTTCTTGTGAGTTAGAGTAACGTTGTGAATACATAGTTACAGTTTCTTGAGTTTTCTAACCATACCTAAGCAGTGGCGTAGCTAGTGTTCCCGGATGCTCCGATGTATAAAGTCGAAATGGGGCTCCTATCTGCGATTCTAAATGTGAAAGTAAGAATTTTAAATCGATTGGTATAAGAATGCGGATGGGACATCGTCGAAAATAAACATGGAATGCGATTTGTTTTTATTTTTTGCCGTTCCCCGACCCAAGGCCTTAACCAACGGCCCTGCTGCGGTTGCACTATCTTAGCTATGTCCTAAGGATGAACTATGGATACGGGGAAGAGGAAAGAATTTGTTATTATTATTATATGTTTTGTTGCTTTCTACTACAACTGCGTTATTAAAATTAAGAATATTATTTTCTAATAAAGGTTTCTGAATATACATGATTAGTCGCCAGTTCTTTTCTATTGACTTCCCCAATCTATCCATTGATGATCATTGATTCCCTTCTTTACCCCGTCGGAATCCCATGTATGGGTCGCTGTAAAAACGTGAAAAATATTAGTAATGTTTTTGTTTATTTTGAATTGAAATGTTGTTATGAAACGTATGCAACCACTATTAATAATTTCCATACTCGAAAGGATGTTTCTAGTTGGTGTTTTCTGTTCATAAACTTATACTTCTAATCGTCGAACGAAATCACATAATTCCAGGATTTGGCAAATAATAATTTCTTCACTATTTATGATATTAGTAAAATATTTTCAAAAAAGGTTGGGGTGAATTCGTCTGAGTGTGATGCTAAAAGTTTTTAAATGGAGAATGGATAGGCCAGAGCACCAGCCTCCATTTTTTAGCCACACTCACTAAGCATTTTAAAATGTGTTTTGTGGCTTGATGAAACGCACACTGTTGAAGAACTTAATGCTAGATGAACCAAGCGGATTAAACCGGATTAATGCTTCTCGTTCTGTAAGATGATTTCATTTTTTAATTCAGTTTGTTTTAGGTACAGAAATATTCTGAATATTAGGCGTTTTATTGTAATTATTTTTTATTACCAGTTCATGCTTTCTCCTCAAATTATTTTTTCCTATGAACTAAAACAAAATTATTGCATTCAAAATTCGTATGTAACATTATTCTTTAAAAAAGGGAACAGGAATCCAACACTTTCGCAGTCTGCTACAACAGAATTAGCAGGTTCGTATGCGGTTTTCCTGTAAAAATGTTGTCCGTTACTCCGTCGATATATTCTCAAAAATTGCCAAATAAGCCATTTATTTTGGATAGGAACTCGAATGAAACATGTATGGTATCCGATCTAATAATATTTGAATGCTGAAGATATGGAAGTAAAATCAGCGAAAGTGTATGACCGAGTGTTTAGATTACTTTTTCATACTGTGATAAAATATTTAGTAATTTCCAAACCTTGAAAAAATATTTATTCTCCTATGTTTTTGTGGCGTGGGTAAGATATAGACAATATTTTGAACTTTCATTTCGCATCTTCTCATTGAACATGTAATGCAGGGAAGGGAACAGGAAAGAATATTTCGGTAACGTAATTGTGGTAAATGCTAGTTTTGTCTAGAGGAAGTTGTGTTTCTTTCTCTGATCGTCATGATCTAAATAAAATGTGTTGAATCTTTTTCAGAATAATGTTATATTTATCATCATGTCTTTGATGTTGACCAGAGCATGAAGTTGTTGTTCAGAGTAGTTGAGAAACTGTTCTCATCAGAAACTCAGCATTGCTCGCAGTTTCACATGTGCTATGACGTTGCCTAACCGGCAAACTTCAGCGTTGTTCTCTCAGAGTTACATTTTTGCACGTTAACAGAAATGTAACCCGAATAGTTCCTTATATTCACGTTTATAAAAATATGCCACTTTCCATAAGTTGCTTCTTATACGAGTGAAATAACTTCAGAAAGTGCACCATGTTTTTTTTTTTCAGTTTTCCTAATAAATCTTATTCATCTGTACTTTGTAATTTTACTAATTTAAAGGAAATGGAAATAATGTTAAGTGTTTCATCTAAAGATAAATAAGTTGTTTGTTTTGCAACGTTTTCCTTTTTTGGATTTGGTAGTATTTTTTTAAAATTTGTTGGTTGAGAAGCTTTTGATTACTGTTTTAAAATTAACGGAATGAAGGCAGTACAATTTGTAAATACGTTTATTCAGATTTGCTTTTTTCATATTGGTATTGTATTTAGTTCGTGTGCTAATCGAGTGATTATGGGCCGACCAAAATATGCGACTACAACAGCGCAATGATGTGCGGTCTGAATCTGCGTAATTCAATGTTTGACACAAATTGTAGAGTGAAAGCCAAAGATAAATCTTACATATTCCTTAACAACATGTAATTTATAAT
>JAHLJT010008446.1:222897089-222990703 GCA_031308135.1 Acheta domesticus | reverse complement strand
GCATTTTAGGAATTCTGCCGGACAAACACGTATACTCCGTTCGCTAGGCGTTTTCCTCATACGAGAGCTGGAATACGGTTTTCGTATGATATGGTATTGTATGTAGATGAAACGTCCAGGTTTTATTACTGCTCTTTTCGCTGTTACTGCAGCATCAGCTGTTTGCTCCGAAGGTAAACAAAACACAATGAGAAAATAAAACTACTAAGTTGTAGGTATTTTGCCTTATGATACGCGATACGCCAATTAATCTAAATATTATGAAGTTTGATTTTCTTCAAAGCTGTTGTGTTTTTGCAAAGCAAACTGAATTTAGCGCATACGGTGAATTGAAGTAACTGCAAGCATTTGTCGAAGATAATTAATTCTTTGCTTTCTCATTGATGTTGTGTGCTGTTGGACTTTTGAATGCAAAAAACACAAGAAAGAGGTGTTTATATTCCATTCAGATTTCAAATCCTCAAGAGTATGGGCTAATTTATAAATACACACTTAGAACAAACCAAGAAGAATAGATTATTTCCAAACGCTTGAAATTGTAATTGTGGCTGTTTTCCTAATTTTTATAATTCTAAAATAGAATTGATGATTGTGAATATGTTCAATCAGTCCATTATTTATGGTTACCTTACATACCAAAATACTGCATTTTCTATCCTGAATATGTGACATAAACGCACATATTTCATCCTAGATTTATACTTTCAGTGATGGACCTAAAACACTGAAGGTGTCAGATACAATATTTTGAAATCAGTAGAGAGGTAATTATTATTGTAGTAATCAACTTCATGCCTTTTAATCTTACGACAATTGGCAGACACGTTGTTTGCTCAGTCTGCTACGCAATCGGATGATTGTATTTTTATGTAATAATGGATGTGATGATGGTTTTCCATTGCCTTCGTTCTCAAGCCCTCACAATAAGCATCCATGAATTACTTCGGTTATCGAAGTATTATTGTTTTACCTATAATTCTTAGGTCTATGCAAGCAGCTGCCGCCGCAACCAATTTTGCCCTGGGGTTCAGCTTCACAATCCAAACTAAGCAATCACCTAAAACATATTGATATAAGTTCTCGGCCCCCTTTGCGATGGCCGCCTCTCTCCCTGGAGGTAATCTTCTCCAGAGTAGCCGCACTTCGGGCCACCCCAGCCTGTCACTGGCGGCCCTCACCTCCGCCCCGCCCTCGCCATTCGCCCTCGCCTCCGCCCTCACTCCCCCTCCGCCCTCACCCCCGCCACCCCTCAGCGCGCCTCCGCCATCCATGCCAGCTGCGCACGGTACCCATTGAGTAGCTAAATACCGTCGTCAGTCTCGGCGCCGTTTTACTTTTATTTTACTTTTACAGCTTTGTGGTTAGTGCTCTAAGCACCAGAAGTAGTTATGTTTATTGACGGCTAAACGGACCATAAAATATAGAAACGAACCAAATGACAAATTGCAATAATCCGAAAGCGAAACAATGCGAATTCAATGGCCGGGGCGGTGCTAAGTTGGCCGCTGCCGCGGCGCGCGCGCCGCCGCCGCCGCCGCCGTCGCCGCCGCCGCCGTCGCCGCCGCCGCCGCTGCCGCCGCCGCCACACGGCCTTCGTCGGAGACTTGGCAACGCGCGGCGCGGTTCGCGGCTCGGCGCTCCGGCTTCGGCCGCGCTCCGGTCGCGTTGTGCTACCGCGCTTCATCAAGCTTGTCTTTTGGCAAATTCTCGGCCTAAATGGCTTCTTTTTACGAGTTTTCCAGATTTCTTCTTTTTGTTCCGCATTCGCATGCACGCGCAACTGGAGTAGGCGACGATGCCGCCAACGGCAGACTCGGTGGAGGCAGCGGCGGTGGAGGTGGCGAGTGGTGGTGGTGATGATGGTGGTGGTGGTGTGCGTGTGTCGGTGGTGACGGTAGTGGGGGTGGGATTCGGGAAGGGGGGGCGGACGAGAGCGGATGCTTCGCGAGTGCGTGCGGCTGGCGGACGATAATCCCGCCTAAATGAGTATTAACGAGGGACGTAATTAGCATCTGGGCAAATCCTACAGTTGAAAGCGCTTGGGCTTTCTGTAAATACCGGTGAGCTCCCGAGATAACCGACCGACCCGGTTGGACGGCGCTGGGCCCTCGCCTCGCCCGCTCAGGAAGACGAGTGGCAGACGGGCGGCGGTGGAGGCGGCGGAGGCGGCTGTGGCAGAGAGCGGCACGAGGCACGCTATGCTCAGTAACACCTCATTCTTAACCATCCACCAATGCTTTTAAACAGTGAACTTCCTCCAGTGAACCTTACAGCCAGACCGCCATCCAACGTCATCGAACTGATCAACGCGTCTCATTGGTTCCAATGTTGGGAGGGTTTAAAAGGGTTTATCGTCCCCCATCCCACGCAAATTTCTCTGGCGAGGTGACCAGTCATCGCATTTTGGGGGTACTTATCGCGCGCACCATGGCTCTGAAAGTTTATTGAATATATATATATATATAGTCGAATATTAGAAACTTCGAGTGATTTCTTACTGCAATAATATCTCTATTTCTTGAAAAGCTTTCTTAATGTGCAGAGAATTGATGCATTCGCATATCAATACAGTATGTATTCACATCAAGCCTCATTTCAAGTAGAATTGATGATTTTTTCTTCTTATTCTTAGTATTATCTTTTCCACTTAAAGAAAATTCTACGTAGAAAAGCACACAGTGGTAACACGCACAATTTATTATCTCTAGAGAGTGGTCTTGTTTTCGAGTGCCAAGGATGCCAAGGAAGGCTTATGTACTCTACCTTGGCTAAGAACCTCCAGAGACTATGGAGAGTTTCCGAAGTTCACGGTAAGAGAATTCAGACTTTTAAGGGCCGTGATAATCAGATTTTCATGTGACAGCAATATATCGTAAACTACTAGTGAAGAAGCTGTCAAAACTCATCATGTTTCGATTCACGTTATTTTTAATGAATAAATAAAAAGTCAATTATCAAATACCACAGAACTCGACCAACTCTGACAATTTTGTTTCAAGTTCCCAAATTCTTTGTACACGTGATATTGGGGAATATTTACTTTTTGAAATCCCTTTTCCATAGCGTTCTTCCTTAGTTGTATGAGGACGATGGAATGGGCAGTGACAGAGGACAGCTGTTATGTGTCTGTTGCATGTCGAATGGCGAAGACCACTTTGTGGTTTTCCAGGTTAATGCACTTCGTATTCGCTCCTTGAAAATCTCTTTCGTTTTACACAAAATCTGTTTCGGGGAATTTGTCGTTAATAAGTTAGTTCATATATCCATTGCAAAAATAACGACAATAAGAGAGTAAACAAAGAGAGTAAAAAAGTAACAAAGAGAGTAAAAAGTAAACGTTAAAATTACGTGAAGAATTACGTGTCGTGGAATTTACGTGAACATTGAATGAATTCTTATTGATAAATCCATGATACCTGCCGCAACATTATGTGTATTAACAGTTTATTGAGATACATTAAGAAGAGTTAAATAATGTTCCCAGTGGATTGAAAAGCAATACAATTTGGTTCATATTCCAGGTAGATGTTTTCTGGGCAGCCGAAATTTGTATCCTGCAATTCTGCATCCAAAAGAGGAATTTGGACATCCGTTACCACTTTCATTTGTAGACAAACACGAAGCAGTTTCAATGAACAAGCGTTTTCTGCGAGATTTCTGGCATTGGAAAACCTCATATCTTAGCGTTTGTAATGAGGGTGCAAGTGATTCATTTGGATGTGATTGCTGTAACGTTATCTATGGAGAGGTCATTTATGAGTGGATTTCATTAGTTTTAATTATTTTGAATGCATTTTCATTCAATTTTTGAATATTCGCCCAATAATTGAAAAGGCCATTACCTCAAAGTATTTCCAGGAAATTATTTTATTTAGTATATCTAGGTGTAAAAAAGAACATCAATCACTTGAGCAAGTAACGCTTTTTAAACTATATTTGCCAATAATATTGTTGTAATAAAATTGTAAGTATGAAACCTACTTTGAACGCTTTCTAATACATCTAGGAAAAAATATATTCCAGAATTTCAACATTTGTAAAAGTAAAATAGGCTTTCTCGCAAAAATTATTCAGCATAAATATTATTCAATTTACACCATTCTTCTGCGTAGGGGAAACTAGATACAGGATCAACAGTCATTTTGTTTTGTATTAGTAGTGACACAAACTATGCACTTTCACTAACCACTAATTTTGTTTACAGAGGTATTTTTTTAAACCGTGAACCAATGGTTTGACATGTATGCCTTATGGATCGACGTCGTGGTCCCATCGATCTTCGCTGAAAGCAGCGGAATAGAATCCACATTTCCAGATACAGATAGTTGTCATTGGCATTTCGATCCGTGATCTTGGGCCATCAAAGAACGAGGGTGACTTTATTCCACTATTCTGCCGCGCTATTTCCCCAGCTATTTCCATTACCACGCCTCAATTAGTGCAGCAGCCATTTTAAAACCCTCGGCACAGGAAGTCCGTATAGCGCTCGCTGAGCAAACACCGCCGTGTCTGGAACAAAGCGCGGGGCTAGGAAGGCTGCGAGCCCGGCGGTTCTCAGGCTGAGAGGAAGCACAGACTGGCCAGCTAGTCATGCGAAAAGACAAAAGTGGGAGTTACGTCCACGCGCGTCTTCGTGGCGATTGGCACGACCAGCGGCCGGAGACAACGCGTCGGCCGCGGAAAAAGCTCGTTTTGTTACAGGCCGTCGAACTATGACTCGTCCCAAGCGGCCGTTCACAGTGCAGCCACTTGCGAGACGCGCCTTTCGCAGTGGCATTGGGAAGGTGACTTACGGAGTCTCAACCAATCCACTAGCAGCTTTTTCAAAAAATAGCTATTACAGATATGAAAGAATAATAAACAAATAAACATTTCTTATGCAATCAAGGCGTGCGTAGCCTAAAACAAGAGGAAAAGCAACTATATTTCTGGGCCGCCTCACCATTAAACTAATTTACATATGTGCTAGTAAATAAATAAATAAAATAATAAATACTTACTACAAAAAAAAGAAATTATGGCTACAATGTTACAATTTATACAGTTGTTTTTAGCCATAGAGGAATTAATCTTTCCAATATGGTTTTATTATTTTGTGTTGGCAGATGGATTGGACATCATCTTCTCAAAGATCATATAACAAATCCTTTTTAACATCTTTATTTTGTATCTGTTCAATACACTAGTTTTACAGAGACTTGCAAATAATATTACCAGAACTGAAATCCCCAAATTGTCCGGTTAAAAAAGGAGAAAATCAGATATTGAACATATTTCCGGAAATAAAATGTTTTATTACGTAAGTCTAGGAGGACCCTTTCAAAGTTTTCAAGGGGCACGGCCCCCTGCGCCCCTGTCTGCACGCGTATGTATACAAGGACGCTAATTTGAAACCCAATGGAGCTAACGTTTGATCAAAACAATAAAACAAATGTTCTAAAAATGTTATTTCTTCACTCATAACGAAACCATTAGTTTTGCGTTCACCAAGTGGAAAGTGGCACGAGGGGCTCAGAATGGTTCGCTGCATACGTCATCTTTCGCTGGTACCCCGGTTCGATCGCTGACCAATCTTTGTGAAATTTGTGATGGACGAAGCGAGTTCGCGGCAGGTCTTCTGCCTCTCATTTCAACAATTTCTATCATTATCGCCATTGTCTACTCATTAGATTATGACTTCTAGTTAGCAGTAGAAGAGTCCTTAAAACCAAATAAATAAATACGGTTATAGAGGTTATATGTACGCTTTCTGTTCTTAGAAGAAAAAAAACATCTTTTAATTTCATTCGCAATCCCGTTTCTTCTTCCAGCTGTGTCTTTGGAACAATTAATGCAGTTACAATTTGGGGCTTACCTTAATTCCTGGATTTTTATTGTAATCTATAAAATTCTAATGTAATGCGAAGGTAACATTCAAAAATTCGACTTAAACCCAAATTGTAAACATTACTTTAAATTGTATCAATTCAATGGACACTTTTTTAATCCAATGTCGAATTTACCAGGATATCATGTAATGATGTTGGTATGCACGTTTATTACAAACAAAAGTCCTAGGAAAGTTTCAGAAGCAAGTGATTTGAGTTTGAATCGAGGTGTGGTCCTCAGGGTATTGTGAAGGCAGGGATTACACTCTCTTCCACTGATCGATCGATCATGATTACGCCACTCATTTTTCCCCTTCCAAAATGTGTGTTACAAGATTGTTTCTGATTGACCTATTTTATACGAAACAGCAAGGAAATAAAAGTTAACAATTAAAATTTAAAAACCTCCTGTTGATTATGTACAAAATTTGGTTCTCTAGCGAAAGTCGCATCTTCATTTTCCCTAAATAACATAAACTTATGACTCAACTGAGGGTGATCATCGAATTTAACGGCTCAATAGGACATGGAAGAGAAAGTTACCATTCTTTCGTCTGTAACTTCTCTTACAGAAAATACTGAAAACAACAATTGTAATCTGAAATGAAAATTGTTTTATTAAACAGATCATTTTTTAATCTTTACATCAATTTAAATTTTGAACAAATATTTGCTTACTTTTTGTTGTGTAAATATGTCGTTAAAAGGAATACTGACTTATGTTGGGAACACTTCGATTTGGTTCGTGTCCGTTGTTTGCCGATCACACATTTTTATTCCAAAATAT
Organism: Acheta domesticus; assembly: GCA_031308135.1. Classification (NCBI taxonomy): domain Eukaryota; kingdom Metazoa; phylum Arthropoda; class Insecta; order Orthoptera; family Gryllidae; genus Acheta; species Acheta domesticus. The sequence continues at coordinate 222,984,049 of JAHLJT010008446.1, read as the reverse complement.
TTATCGCGCCAACCAATTGATATTACTACATCTGCATGCATAGGAATAGAATTTTAGGCTTGCTTCCTTTTATTGATTGTTGAAGATGCGGAATTCATCGAGAATTGTGTTACATTCGGAAAATTTTTATTATATTCTTAATTTAGTCTTAAGGCGACACGACGCGACAGAAACATTCGAATTGTGATTAGGTCAGATAGAAGCGATACTATATTCACACTGGGAAAGTTGGAGAGTACAGATTTTGTCATTATTAGAAGGTTATTATATTATTGGTGACCTAAAACATCTCCAAAAATTATAAATTATATGATCCTAAAATGTTTTTAAAATGCCCTAAAAGCAAAGAAAAATGACGTAAAAATGTGATTACAACCAGTTCGGATGAACGACTCAAGCTGCTGGATACGTTACTAATGTAATCAAGGCTTTTTCTATTCGTTCAGGTGAACTCAGCTTGCAAACTTTTGGTTTGGACTGTTCTTTACCAGGAATTCTCAGTCTTTAGTTTTCCCGTAATCGGCTGAACCGACAATGGCGCTGATAGGCGTCACAGGAACCTTAGATAAAACATTTAATATTTATGCACACTCACAACAGCTGACATTACAATTTCTGAGCGAAGAAATCGAACAAGCTACTCTAGAATTCTGTGGAGAACATTTGTTGCATCTCCTAAATATTATTTGAAGCAAGTACCATTAAAGCATTTTACCATTAAAATATTAGAATCGATGAAAGCAACGAAAAATGCATAAAAATGACGGAAAAAGTAAAAATACGACTTATTAGTCGAAATCGACGAAAAATAACTTATAAAATGAGTTTTCCTTTTGTCATAACATAAAATTAATTTCTATACAACACGGCATTGTTCTGACGTGAAAAGAAAAAAATGACTACATAAAAATCCGCCCCCTAGTCATTATGTTCAATGGTGAAATGTATCCCTTCAGGCATAAATGAAAACATCTAATGGTGGGACGGATGTCAATTATTCTCAAGTATTGGTAAACAAACTCTGACAACACATTTCGTTCAGCTTAATGTGCTGGAGACCTTCCACGTAAATCGGTGAATAAGCTGTGACTAAGATAATTTCTGACGAGTTTTCGCCTGGAAGACTCACTGGAATTTCTTTTTCACAGAAAAAGAAACAAATGTACCTATTTGAGATATACTGGACTGCGTAGTAATCCAAGTTTTTCTAAAATATTTCGAGGACAGGGCGACATTGTTTCAGTTTCTAAGATGTAAGGTAAATGTTTATGACCCGAATAAAAATAGAATGACGTGTGTTCTTACCACAAATGTCTCTCGGTTGTCTTCTGCCAACAACTCGGAGTTTTCAGTATACTTAACGACTGTTCGGGGTTTACAAGGAAATGGTTTGGCGTTTAACAGACGTCATTCTTATTTTAATCGGACATTAAGAGTCCGTGACTTTCACAACAAATGGTTAGCACTGCACTGCCTTAGTTTCTTTGGACTCTCATAAACGCCATGTTTAACTTTCTGTTTGCCTTGGTTCTACAAACCAGTAATTGCGTCGTATCGGCAAATATCGAGGATCAGGTGTTGTGAATAAGCGTTTTTGAATTTCATACATTGATATCCCTGCAACTGACGTGGAAACATGTTGGGGACCTGTGGTCTGACGAGAATTAGTTCTGCCCTGATTGTATTTCAATGTATATTCGAGCCCTTCCAGACGAATGTCTAAAACCTGCTTCTTAAATGGCCACGTGGCTTGTCTCACGTTGCGTCCTTGCCTTTCAGGAATATATGCGGGGGCCACTGCGATCGTGATCTACAAAACAGTTAGCCCCGCGACGCAGACCCCCAAGACCTTATAGGCTCGAAGGGCCATTGAAAGAAATTTTGCACGCTTGGTCAAAGTTTTCCGTTCCGCATCTGGTTTTGCAGGCTTAACAACGATGTGTCCACAATGGCCAAGGGTTTGTATCATCTTACAAAGGTTATATGCGCGTAGACGCGATTCGATACGTCACAGGCATGAGTTGCATTATGCAGTACGGGACCGGGTGAAACGAACGCTCGAGAGGGTGCGCCTGGCGAGCCGATACGTGTTCCGTGAAATGTGCAGTGTGAAAACTCTCTGAACCGCACGGCTGCAATTCACTTGGAGTCAAACGCACAATCAGATCGATTAATCAGAGCATCTTTTATCAGGGTTTTCGTTTCCTTCAGTTTGCCTTAGTTCGGCAACTGCACGGTTTGAATTTACCCTAGCATTATTTCTAGCAGCATCCCTAATCAATCTTTAATAAAGCCATAGAGAGTGTGCTACAACATACAAACTTCTTCCTGAACTAACGGTATCCTGAAGATTACACATCGGAGCCCTAGTTTTTTGAAGCAATTTTTACCTCGGTCAAATTTCAAAAGGTGTAGAATGTTAAGCAAAAACAAAATAAAAATATTGCATTTTTAGATCTACAAGAATCTCCTCATATAATGAAACGGAAATGAAAACAACATTCTATAACACTGTCTTTGGTACGCTCTCCTTTCACTAAAAATCCAACAGATAATAGCTTTCTTGCATGACATTGCGTTCTTATAACAAGTTGATATCTAAGAAGGTAGGGGATCCAGCAAGCAATACAAATCAGCTCCAGAAAATCAAGAATTTACCTTTTGAAGTCCTACACAGTTGCTCGTAAGCGATTGCCGTCCCCCAAAAGTACATTTTAGTACTGCGTGTATAGAAATAGATTAGAGACGAGTTCAAGGGAGACTGTTTTGACAACAGTTCAAGTGAGACTGTTAAGGAACAACTAACAGATGCGTAGCCGAGAAATATTTCTCTACTGATCAGTCTTGTATGCTTTTTACCTATTCTCTTTGCACCATACATTAAGGTCTTAACATTTTTATAACACCATGTTTCGAGAGTATTACACCAAGCTTCGGAAGTTATATGTTATCGTTCGTTTTCGAAATTATAGGCATTTCCTATATTCGTAATTACTGCATGTCTTTGAAGACTGATCTCGATGCTCTACCGCTTCCTTTTCAACTCAGAATGTATCCCTCATTTTGGGATTGTGGAAGTGAGAGTAAACGAAATCATCCCGAGCCTGCACGTAGGGAAAATGGATTTTCGTCCGTGCAAATCGGGAAAATTTCTCACTGCACGCCGGCCCCGTCACGGTTCGTACGCAGGTCACGCCGGAGCCGATCCGGCACCCGCGGCAGACACGCAGGCGCGAGGGCGACGTGCCGGCGCGACGCGGGTGCGTGATTGTATGTGTGCGTGTGTGTGAGAGCGCTTCCGCCCACGCATCTCCCCCGCCCCCGCACCGCGCCCGGCCGCCCCGGCGGCCCCGGGCGCCCCGGCCGCGTGGAACGCGCACGTCCGCTCCCAGCCACTCAGCGCCCGCTCGTTCACACCGCCGCTCTGCGCTCACCACACAGTGCGAAATTGGCCGCACTCCTTGGCCGAAAATCCGTCCGAAGATGAACCTCGACAATTCTGTGGTCACGGGGTAAAATTTCTAAAGTCAATTTTTGGCGAAATTGGGTTAAGTACTGAAACTACAAATTAAGTATCTATATTTTATTTTAGTAAAATGACCGAATTCAAATGTTGCCGAAAATCCGTCCGATGATGAACCTCGACAATTCTGTGGTCACGGGGTAAAAGTTCTTAAGTCAGTTTTTGGCGAAATTGGGTTAAGTACTGAAACTACATGTTATGTACCTATATTTTATTTTAGTAAAATGACCGATTTCAAATATTGCCTCTATAATGAGAAGAAAAGCGTTGGGAAATAGCGATGAGGTTAGGAAAAAGCGTTGGCTCAATAATTTAGTCCTTGTTTTCTCGGGACTAAGATTTTTGACTTAAGAACTTTTACCCCGTGGCCAGAGAATTCCAGTGTCATGGCTGTTGGAAAATCAGGACAATTTTAGTTTATTGGTGATCTATAGTTGGTATTCATATATATATATATATATATATATATATATATATATATATATATATAAAAGGCGTGGTTATTGCACATTTTTCTTTGTTCCGATGATTCGCAGATGTTATCATGATGAGTAAGCTGCTAATGTATAATAATTAATATTATAATAAAGGAAAATGTTGTATATAACATTATCTTTCGTCCCAAAACAGGACAAGCCGTGGTAGTGGATAACGCCGAAAACTCCAACGATTCAAAATTCTTCACGGTTCCATCTGCGCGATTCGAAAATCTCAACGATTGAAAAAAACTTAAAAATTCGGAAAAATTGACAACTCGAAACAATGTTATTTGTTTTGAGAACACCTCGGTAATTCGAAATATCATGGAATTAACTCGACTCCCTTGAGGAATTCCCTAATTTCTTACCGCTAATTTGAAATTTTACGAACAAAACGTAAGGCAGAAAATTTTTACATGCTTTCCGATGTTTTCGTCATAACTAAGAGAGAAGGAAATGAACAATTGACTCGGGTGGTTTCGTTTGATCTCTAACTCAGATATCATAGCATATCTAAAATGTTATATTTTTTAACATTTATTATTAACTACAAAAGGAAGTACCTTACTCTTTAATCTTTATTGTGATTCTCAATCCCTAACCTAAAGTGTATGATACAGATGATGATTAGAGACCGAACTTTAATGCAAATGCATATTTTTCCTTGTAGTCAGCATGTACAATATGCTTACTTGCTACGCACAGGAAACACCAAATTCCCAATTGTTAAGACAAGATTTTATGATGCATGTTTTGAATATTTGGCCTATTTTCTTAATAAACATCATATTTCTACAAATTGTTAATTATTCTGCATATTTTGCTTACAATGTTTATCGTTATTCATATTTATATAAATTAATTTAATTTTTAATATTGTAATGTTTTTTCAAACGTAGTTCATCGTAGCTGATATCAATTTCCTGTGTTTGAAATAGGTATGATATTTAACAGGAATATCACCATCTTTTCACATATTATGGGCCGTCGAATCCATCTTCAAAATCGGTAAGGTTGATAAATTAACATATATGATTTGAGATCCCAAGTGTCACAGAGGGGGCTTACCCAACATATGTGAGCCAAACTGGACGCAAAAATGAAGCTTCCCTTTTGAAGGAATGAAGGAGACTGTTAAGAGTATTTCAAAATTGTGTTCAAACGTGGTTCTAATGTGAATTGTTAAATGCATTTTGCAGCAGACTAAATTGAGAGGCATTGAGGAAAATGATTCTTTATCTACGAAATTTAATGAGCGGAATATGAGTAAATGGATGGATGTATTGTGTATAAAATTTATGAAAAAGTGTCATGATGGTTTAACAAATGTACTTTAAAGGGCATATTTTAGTAGAAGTTCTTAGTGCTTAAATGCATACATATTTCAAACATTATTAGTGCATATAAATCCAGCCAATATTGGGAGAAAATTTTCTGCGCAGCATTATTGTTTACATTCCATATAGATCTATCGGGGTTTGAACTCTGGTACCCGGAGATGGCGTCTGGTCACTGCACCACGGGCTCATCGCCTTAACAAGGAAATTGAAATGTAATTATTTTACCCTAAATTTGCCTAGCTTAGATTTAGTATTATGCTTCGAAATTTGCTGTCTTCTCTTCTCGCCGATTTAAATGCGCCTATTTTGTGAAGGTTTTCACTTGATCTATTGACTATTGAATGTGATTGTCAGTGAGTATCTTCTGGAAGAAATTGACAGATATGCTTATGCGCTCCGTAGATTTAATTGTGGTCATGATTATGTTCCACCACCACCACCATCATCATCATCATCAACAGTAACAACACTCCTACTAAAAAAGGTGTCGCTGTTCCCGTTGTTCCCTCTTCCCCCGTTTCTTCATTTCACGGTAATTCCAGCTACTGGAGATTGATTAAATTCTTCTATTATTCTGTTTTGTGGCCTTTCTTTTCCTTCCTTCCTTGGAATTTTGCTTTGAAAGAGGTTGATGAGGATTTTTTGTGATTCATTTTGTTTGAGAAAATTATTTTCTTTTTTGTATTACTTGCATGCCGTACAATGCAGCAATTCTCTATTGCACAGCATAATTTTGTTCAGTCAGTGTAACGATAAAATGTAATACGACGAACAATGACTTAGGTATCTTAATAGGGAAATGAGAGACATTTACAGCACGGCAAAAATATTTAACATTCGGGGATTACAGTCACATTTATCGAACAACCCTTATTTGAATAATTTATAATTATTGTTCAAAATACTTTACTTCAGTTGCAGTTTCTGGAATCTGAGACGTATTTCCTTATTCACTGTTATTTACAAGGTACTTTTACAGCCTCTAAGCAAATTTTTCTTTCCACTACTTCCTTCTCTGATCCCAACACATGAGATAGTGACTCGCAAAATAACGAGCAACGCATTACACACAATAATTTTCTATTGACGTGACGTCAGAAAGGGCATCGAACCGTAAAACCCGGCCAAAACTACAGCTCGGGAGCGATTTCATCGCTCTGCCCAGACACTGGCGGTACGATAGAGCTAGCGATATCAGCGGTAAAGCAGAAGAAGAATAACTAGTCTTCTTTCTCCTCTTGGGTGATTAATGGTCGATGCAATGCGATCATGATAAATGAATGAACGAACGATGCAATGGTTTCCCGTAGCATTCCGTATCGCGGTACGCGATGTGCTTAAACTGAAGGGATTCGAACATCCCCCAGGGTAAGGTTATTGTATTAGAATGTCAATTGTGTCATAGTGCAACGTGTCAGCATTCGACAATAACACTAACTTTTTTCTTAAAAATCATTACGGATCGGAAAAAATGGATGAAGTTTCGAAATGTTGGTGCTGTATGTGTTTATATAAATTTTGTATTAAAGAAAAGAAATGCGAGCATAATTACGTATCAGAATCGATATTATAGGAATTAACCCCACTTCACAAATTTTTGATTAGTGGAAATAAGTATTTATAGAGTCGACTCGTTGCTAGATTTACGTTAGTTTTATCTCTACGAAAATGGAATAAAAACAAAATTATAGTGTTAAACAAAAAACATCAAATGAATGATACGTTGGTAGACAACTGAAAAACTATCGTAAACATCCTATATCCGGAAATGTCTTTTAAGACGATTGAGTCACACAAATGCAACTATCTTCAGTTTGACACATGCGAACTCTAAACTTCTCATTTCCGTATACACACTGATCTCAGAAACGTCACACGACTTATACTGTTTCACAAAAAAGTACGGGACGGCACCTGACTAGAGCGTGCAATACCGCAAAGAACCGTTTCATATTTCCTGCCTCAAATATAGCACAATCGATTGGAATTTCATGGGGTTACCAAAGGACTCTCGCAGACGCATACCCTGGACCGAAACCCTGGGCCCTTAACTCATACCCAGCCGCTCTAATTACAGATCTAAACAAGTAAATGATCAGATTTGATCGTCATTAATTGGCACTTAATCGTTAATAAAATTTAATTTCCGAGAAATCGGCCGGCGGCGCCTCGGCAACGGCGGTGGCGGCGGCGGCGGCGGCGATGGCGAGCAGGCTGGTGGAGGGGACGGGGGAACGGCGGCGGTGGCGGCGCAGCGATGGCTACAGAGATGGTGCAGGCGGTTGGTGTGCGGAGCTGGTTGCGCGGCTCCGCGACCGGGCCCCGCGGCACCGGCGGCGCCGCCGCCGCCGCCTCCACCGCCCGGCCCTCCTCCCCCAACGCCTCCTCCTCCTCCTGCTCCTCCCTCCCCGTCCTCCACAGCTCTGTTGGGCCCCTGGCCCGCCGGCACGCTAGCCGCCTCCATCGGCGCCGTCGCCGCCATTGCTGCCTCCGCGGGCGAGCCGCGCATTCGATTCGATAGCCCCTCCGGAGCACTCCACTCACTCTGCGTTCACTACCAAACATTTTTCGGCGAATGTTCCGTCGGGCCGCTTCGGAAACGTGGTATGTGCGAAGCGTGAGGAGCAAATACACGAAGTGCTAGCGATAATTGGTTGGAAGTTGCCGCTCACGTACTGACAGTTCTTACTGGCATACTGAGTGCCCTATCGCGTAAGTGAAAAGAATCTGTGGAATATTTGCGAAACTGGCTGGAATGCTTATAATATGTTGATTTTCCAAGATTGAGATATTGATCTTTCATTTAAAAATAGAATTAGAGCGCGACTTCTGTGTATAGAACTATCTACGTACTGTGTAATATATCAGTTTCTTATTTTTACGCATTAATATAATTAAATGTAGTAATGTAATACTAATAATATTAAGGATCACATACCTTTGTTTTTATTACGAGAAACAGAATAAATTTCACACGATCAATTTGTCTGTGTGAACAATCGTATACAAAATAAAGCTGGAATTGAAAATACTTTTATGGTACATTGACAGTAGCCACTAGGTGCATGTTCTCAATTTAATAACGAAAGAATGTTTTGCATTTGAGCAAATCCCTTCCCTTAATGTTTCACAAATGATCACAAGTGTTTTAAGATCTGTGGGGTAATGAAATATGCAGTTGTAAACGCTGCGCATTTACAGCTTATGTCGTCTTCCTTCGGGCCTATCTTATTTCCTCTTGAGATACCAGGTTGTGCTAAGTTCACAGATCTCATTGACGCGTGAATGACCAATTAAAGCGTTCCTAAAATGGATCCGCAAGAGTGTCCCAAGTCCCCTTGCTGTACTCGCATCAATTCCGAAGCACTTCCAAAATGTAAGTTCCCCTAGGTCGGCAACAATAAGAAAACACAATTTCATGGGAAAAAGTTATTGTAGGAGATACAGCACATATTGCATTATTTTTTCATATAGTCTCCGCCAGAATTGAGACATTTGTCGTATCGTGTGATCAACATTTTTATACCTGTGTCGTAGAAGTCCGCCGCATGGAATAGGTACCAGTGTTTGACAGCCACAGTAAGTCTGCGACATTGTGTAATGCTGAACGAACAGAAATTTCATGAAAATATAGAAATTGTTGGGATGCGAAATCCGGACTGGAGGGTGGATCGTCAAACACATCCTAGCGGAACACTTTCAGTAGATCTGTTGTGAGCGAGCCGTGCGCTGTCGAACGTTATCGTGCAGGAGGGCAACACCTGCAATGAGAATCCCGCGTCATTTGTTTTGAATTGCCCTTCGCAATTTCCTATGCGGTCAGCATTACGCTTAGCACAGTGACGAAGAGATGTGTCTGTGCCACATGGACAGTACTATATTAAAACATTTGATTCTGTACTCCATGACTGACTGATTCATATTCTGAAAGTCTACAAAATAAATACTAAGATATCTGATAGCTACGTAAATGATTTACTTGTAAAGGATATTTATTTGGAAAACTTTTCTCTTTACCTCAACAACCGTGGCAGAATATTTGAAGGCCATTTATTAAGCTCTCTTTGGTTTCATTAGATGAAAACCCTCTATCACAGCTTTTAAGCAAGGAATATCTAGGGTTCAGACTCCGACTGAGCGATTCTGACTCCTAAATCAACAATTTTCTTCTTACGGATGAGCATAAACTGAATGCCGAGAATAAAAATCTTCTGAAAGCGCTTAACTACGTGACCCGGTTATGTAGCGAAGACATTGACATGTCCTTTGGATTAGATTAATGTGCTGAGATGCATCAGAAGTAGTGTGAATTGGTCGAAGTACCTGATGATACTCGTGATTTTTGGCAGCTTCTGTTTGACAGAAAAACCTTGGCATCCAACAAAAAAGACCAATTAACTATATAAATATGAAATCAGTATATAACAAAAGGTATAAATTGAGATCGGAGTCGCTGTACACAAAATTGCATTAAAGGAACCTAACAAATACTATAAACACTTATGAGATCACAGTGTTGACATATTTTTGGTATTCTGAAATATTCAGGCACATATCTTCGAGAACTAGAATTATTCACTCGAATCACTCTCGCCAAATTCAACGTCCCAAGAGCGCCGTTGAAAGGCTTAATCTGCTCAGAATACTGCGAGGCATAGGGTTGCTTAATGTCTTGCAGATCTTTGCAGATAGCAAGAAAAGAAAATGCGAATGAACTTTCACGCCTCAAATAGTGCATTGTTTAAGAATGCCGCCGCGGCGAATACAAACTACTTGGCAATAATCTTCCACAATGTTGAGGTCAACATTGAAGTTATTTTTCATAGTAACATACAGACATTAAAAGAGACAGACCCTTCATGGAAAATATGCTAACCTCTTAAATAATCCAACAGTTGATAAACATACCACTCTCCAGTGGTTCAAATTGGGATATTTATTTCCTGAAACAGAAAGGTAAATAATATCAATTCAAGGTGGTGTAATAAAAACTCGTAATTATGATAAACAAGTCCGTCAACATCATTGTCCATCAACAAACAAACGACCTAAAAAACAGATTCAGACAGATTCAGAAAAGATATCTAAATACAGACTTTCTTTGTGGAAAGTGAACAACTGGGTAATGTTGAAATAGTGACAATAATTATCTCAGTCACAGGAGTTGTTACGGATCAATTTCCTTCTGGTCTTACAAAAATAGTATTATCACAAGGCATGAGCATAAGTATACAGGAAGCTTTAATTCTACAGACTTGTAATATTGTGCGAAATTTCTTAAACTGAACGACGGATCAAGATGTATTTCTTCTTTATCTTTTCTGACATCTATCACGGCCAGCTGCATTTGCCCAAGCGTAAATGATATTACTAAGTGAATGGTTCCCAATGCTTGCTGATAATTTATAGCAATCAGTAGACGTTTCATTTTTCTAAACTGATTTAGAAAACTCATTTATCCAAATGTGCAATTTTGGTATCCAAGTTTTGAGTACAGTGAGCAGAGTTTTGTATTGAGTTAAAAATTACGATAACCTCGAAGTTTGTTTTTCACTGAATCACATAAGCGATAGTTTTACTTTTTTAGCACTTAAGGTTGGTTGACAAATATTGTACAGAACAACGTTGTTGACAAATATTGGGTGACAAATATTGAAGTTTTGTACCCAACAACGTTAATAACTATGCAGTAGAGACAGAATACGATTGGGTTTTTCATTTTCCAAGACGTTTGCATATTTTGACATTGACAAGCTGGGGAGAGCAGCTGCCGTTCTTAGAAGTGTAATGATAAGTATCTTGTTATTAGGAACAGTGACAAAAAATAGCGTCTTCTAAGTGGGCACGCGTTTTAAACTTAGGACTGAGAGTGTTGGTAAATTGGAAGACTTTTTTTTTTTGAAGAAAATAATGTTTCACCGGGAAGAAAGGGAACCACAAAATAATTGGATAGTAGTGCTAACCAAATTCTTGAATTTAAAGTTCTCGATTACTTGTTGTATTTCGTACACATATGGTGTATCCATTGAACTTCTAAAAACAGTTCCACGTAGCAGCCATCACTGATTTCTATCTTGCGTCGCTCTTCATATATCTGCATACTCCCGGCATACCGTGAGCTTGTTGTTCTCCTTAGTGTATATATCTTGTCATTCTATTTCTTTTTCTCACATATTTACATTCTAGTTTTATTTAAACAGTAAAACAGAATCCTTTTGTACAGCTCAGAAGTAAAATTACTTCTTTTCATTCGTTATAGCTTTTTTGCACCACACAGCTAATTAGCGATTCACTCATTTTACACACGTTTTACAATAATTGCAATTCGCATTTTGAGGCACAAATTATGCTCAAACGGATTAGTGCAGTGTAATGAATTATATCTATCTGTGAAAAAGATCAGTTTGTTTGTAAACTTAATAATACATTGTATTTCTTAAATAATTTCATAGGAAAATATGCTTCTTGTGCATTCTTCTAAGGAATAATCTAGTTTATTATATTTCAGCACTTTGTTAAATTAAGTACGTATTAATGGATGGAAAATGTTCTAATGGCAGGTGGGATGAACGGAACAAAGTAGAAAAGTGACACGATACTAAAGTGGAGGAGATAAACTGTAGAAAAAATGCAACAGCTTCACGGGAGATATGGTAGATTTGCTTTGTATGGGGATTCTTGGCAATCTGAAGGACTGAACGATTTGAACAGAACGCTATTTTTTCGTATCCTTTTTAGGGCTTGGATAAGTCAAGAATTTCATTTGGGCCTGAATGTACCCATCGATGGATGATCGACTCGCCCCCTAGTTGTACAAGGAGACATTCTTTTTGTTCTAGTTGTATCCAAAGATTATCAGAAACCCGTTTGTGGCTCCGTCGTCTGCAGCAGATCACTGCTGTGACTGTGGCAGTTGTTACTGATTCCATGATTGTGTTACATGTTACCAAGAACTTCCAGAGTAATCTTAATTCAATTTGAATTTTGTTAAAAGGATTCGGGAACTCACACGAATTCTCTGTGACTTCGCGCATATGCAGAATATATCCTGATGGTAATCTTGGGAGAAAAAGAGATGTAACTACTGGTCAAACTCTGCATTTCTACTTTTTTCCACTAGTTAACAATATTAGAAATAAATCATAAAACATGCATATTTAAAGTACCAATGAGTATAGAAATTCCAATCGCAACCCCTTTTTGCCGAATGATGCTTATTTGTAATAATTTTCCAAACCTGACTCTTTGAGTTGACTGAACTCATAGAGTTGTCTTCCGATGTGCGGATGACAATGATGCGACTGATGAAACAATGGTGGAATGAGAGGCAAGAAAAAATGAAAGAATTCACTGCCAATCTGTTTTATGACTTCCCATTGAGTAGCTGGAATATGAACTTCGGTGCCTAGAGGAGGCATACTGGCTGCCATGACGAGTCGCACTACTTTCTTTTCAGTCCTGATAGGGAGTTCTGATGCAGTCGGTATGGATGTTATCGACGTAAACAGAAATCATAGAATCATAGTGCGCAATGAAAAATAATCGGGTCTGAAAGGAACAGAAAAACTTGGCAACTGTTTTTTCCACATACAACACAAAATGTTTTCCCAAAAAGGAGCACGCACACTTCGAAAACAAATAAAATACTCTCGCATAAGATTGCATTAAGTTAAATATTTTAACAAAAGTAAGACTTCGCAAATGCTGCAATAACATAGTATATTATATTTATTCAGTACATCAGTTCTTTACATGCCAAGAATATAAAAAAGTTGCTGTTCCATGATGAAACACGTACATGAAAAATATTTAATAGCGGGCGATCTCTTCCTTATAGCTTGTGTCGTATGACAGCTGTGTCGCAATCAGTGAATTCAACTGGTACGCGCAGTATGAGAATAGACGTTTAACACAATCAGATATTTCCATATTTCAGTCCAGATTGATACTGTTTCATTGTTCTTGTATTTTTCCCGAGATCCTGGGTATCTAACAAAACCACAGACACCTCTCATATGGCGAAAGCACGTAGTTTTAATTTCTGCGCGCATTGGAAATTAGTAATTTATACGTATCTTACATTTTGTTTCATTCCGTGTGTAATTTCCTTAAACAATTTTTCCTAAAAAATTATATTAGCGGAATGGGGAAAATATCTGCGTGCTTGGGGAACAAAACAACGTACCGCCGCATCGGTGCTGCTCGAAATTTTAAGATGATGATGAATAACTGATTTTGATACTTTGATCGCGAACCTGAGGCATTCGACCAGAGATAATCAGTGAATATACGAACAGATGATGATGATGGGGCAACGTTAGAAAGGTAGGAGAAACAGGAGACCCTTCAATAATCCTGCCGTGAACCGACTTTGTTTACCTTGACTTCTACTCGGAATGATGAAGATTTCAACTCAACCTATTTTGTATCCAAAAGTGGTAAGCGAGCGTCAGTCGCGGTACTTAATGGATTTCCCACCCTTTTCCGAAATAAGCGTACTGCTCATTGTGTCTTGCAAAGGGAAATGTATGAAGCTGTTGTGTACCCAAATGGGAGGGAGTCGTGGTGGGGCTTCAGACCCCCTCCCCAAGAAGCCGATTAGCCGATTACACATATTTAAAAATTGTTTTTACAGATTTAGAAACAAAATCCATTCAGTATCTGAAGTGAATAATTTTTAAATAACTACAAATAAACAAAAATAATAAATTTAGCGCAAATAAAAGAAATACTTCGAAGAAAACATCTTGACGGCTAGTCATTCTACCTATAGCTCCCCATGGAAAAATAATCCTGGTTGCGCCACTGGTGAGAAGGCGTGAGGCTCAGCCGTTCGCCCTCGCCCGCCGCCTACGTGGATGTCACAGCGCGGTCGCGTCGCGTCGCGTCGCGTCGCGTCGCGTCGCGTCGCGTCGCATCGCGTCGGGGGGGACGCGCGGCCGCCCGCGCTCGCGCGCGCGCGCCCAACCCAAGGAGGCGCGGGCCGTGCGAACGCAGTGCCGTGCCCTACGTGTCCGGGAACGCGCACGCGCGCCGTGCCAAGAGATCTTAAAAATATGTTTCTGGAAGGGAAGACCATTGTATACGCACGCGGGCGGTTGCCAAGTCTCGCTGCTTGAGAATGCGGCTCTGCTCTGCCAGCAAGAAACGCAGCCGGCCGGCTTCGGGCGAGGGGGGCGGACGGGCGAGGCGGGCGGGCGGGCGGCCGGGCTAGCAGGCAGGCAGGCAGGCAGGTAGGCAAGCAGGCAGGCGGGCAGGTGAGCAGACAGGTAGGCATGTAGACAGGAGGCAGGAGGATAGGTGGGCAGGCGTGGAAACGGGCAAAAGAAGGCAGGCTGGCCGGTAGACAAGAAGTCGGGTAGACTGGCAGGCAGGTTGGTAGGCGGACCCATTGGAAGTCACGCAGGTGGAAAGACAGGCGTGCGAGTAGGCAGGCAGGTGGGCATGAAAACAGATGGGCAGACAGGCTGGCAGACTCACAGGTGAGCAGGCTGTGTAGGCGGTTCTACTGGCAGGCAGGTAAGCAGGCAGACAGGCAAGTAGGCTGACAGACACAAGCGAGTCAGTCCGCCCGAGCCGGCGGCGTGCGAGGGACTTGGGGCTGCCGGTTGGCGTCCCGTCCGTGGAAATTCCTTTGAGCCTCAAGGCAATGGCGGCGGCGGCGTCGAGGGCGTCCTGCCAGTTCGAGAACCGTCGCCGCCGCGTCTCGGGTTCCTCTGCCTTTTTCGGTGTCTCCGTAGCCTGCCTCCGCTGGCGTACGGGAACTGCGAGCACCAAATTAAGGTCGCGGTTTCAATTCCGGTCGGGCGGATTGGAGTTCTAGGTGGGTGAAAATTTCTAATGAGACTACGTCGAACGTGAGCTAATGTAATGTGTGTAATAGTTGTAGGGAGGGATACAAAATGTATAAGGAGATATAAAAAATAATTCTATAAGAATATTTATAAACACCCCAAAATAACATTGAAGTGATCTATTAAATTCTCGTTTACATTCTCCGTGTTCTTCACACGAAAATACGAAAATTTCAAATTTCCTAATGGCACAAAATAGAAGGCTTCTGACATATAGTTTGCCTCTTAAATAAGGACCTTTGATTTCTAAGTCTTGCAGCTTCGGAAGGTTTTCTTATTTTGGCACAGTGGTATAATCCATTGTATGCAAATGACGTGGTGCTGCTACGAATCTTTATTTAAAATCCATTTTTACCCTAAATATTGATTTTGAACTAAAATCCATCCCCTTTTTACATATGTGGTATTTTTAGTGAAAAATATGCGGTATTTTGTAGTGTGTTTTTTTCTAGTCAGATAAAATATTCAGTACGGTTAAAATGACGTTTGTTGTAAAAACGTCATCTTTACAAAAAATGTAAATAGAATTTCGTTTCTGATCAAAACCACCATTAAAACGTAGGTCTTCTGACGATTTCTAGGAGGAGGTCGTGGATAGCATATAGTGACTCCTCAGCATTGGATACAAAATCCAGTTTTGTCAACTTTTCAAAAGTGTAAAATGTTCACTGAAAGTCGAATAAGATATCCACACAGTTGCGAGGTATTTTCTATCTTAAATGTTTGTCTGTCGTGTCATTCCTCTGTTGTCTTTGACGACCGCCGCAGTAAACCGCCGATACGACTGCACTTTCGTGGATAATTTTGTGGAATAAGAATAAACGGAAACAACAAAATAAGTATTTCTAATTTATATGCGGAAGTTCCCAGAATTGTTTGTTATACATTATGAGATATTACAATATCCATTGTGTGCTTTCGACAACTACAACAGTATCTATACTTTTAATGACATTTCTTCATAAGTGAACTTAATAAATAATATTAAATTTGTTTCAGTTGCCCTAACGGTCAAACAAACTTTTAAGATGAAATATTGCTTGAGTAACGAAACTTAATTTAATTATATTGGGAGACTGATGTATTTAAAAATTAAAAGATCTGCAAAAATCGCCACTCTTGTTGGAGCGAATGAATGTTTATTTGTTGGATATTTCGGCTTACATCGTCGTTCGAATCGAGTTTTATCCAACTTTCTCCTGGATTGTTTTCCTCGGAGAGGTTTTCTTCCTCTCCCAACTTTATTAATCCATCTCCTACTCCATTCTCGCTCCGAGAGCGAGAGCTCCATGTGAAGGCACAGCGCTTTTGCCGTCATATCGACAGAAGAGATATCGCTATAGTTCTTTTGATACAATTTTCCGAAAACAGCAATGTAAAAGGGCGTCAAAATGTCGGCAACGTTGCCAACGACGCGGAGCGTACCGAACGCCAAGACCAGTTCGTCTGTGGAAGCTTTAGTGTACACTGAACAATTTCTTTTCCCGGTTTGAAAAACGATCTTACAAACACGTACCAATTCTGGTATGGAGGAAGTATAGCTTTTTCAGGCCCAGCATTGCAATCTTGGTATCGATACCACATTATAGATCCATTAGCTACGATGCTACTGCATCTAATATCGAAGCAAAAACGTCCATACTTCCAATACATGGAAGTATCGCAACAAGCCTAGACAAAAACATCCGTTTCCTGCGGCGGCCACTCTTTGTGCCCGCACCGCTGGAGCTGCTTGCCTCTGCAGCTTCTCCGATCTCTTCGGAGTTCCTCCGGTCTCCTCTGGTCGGGGGTCGCCGGCCCGATGGGCCGCGCGGGGGGGAGCGCCCGGCGCCCCCGCCTTGTGTAGGACGGCCGCTCTCGCCAGCCTGCGCGTTATCGCGCTTTCGTGTCGGTCGCGTGTGTGCGTGTCTGTGTCGGCGGTGGCAAAGGCGGTTGCGGCGGCGCGGGCGGAGGCGGCGCGGGCAGCGGCTGCGGCCCGCCCGCGCGCCCACCGCCTCGAACACGGCCGTACCGGTGATAAAGATTAGTCTGGTAACCTAGAAAGATGCGAGAGTGACACGTAGACAAAACGTGACCGACTGGCGGTGCGGGAACACAGTAGGACCACCGCCGCGTGCCCGATCAGATTATAGGACTAAATTATGGAAACGAAATGCCGTCGCCTTCTAGAGAGACGGCGCAAATGGCGGCGGGGGCGAGGACGGCGACGGGGCGGAGGCGAGGATGAGGACGGAGGAGATAGAGTAAGAGCGTAGTGGGCAACAAGACGAAGTGGAGAAGAGGGATGCTGGTAAGTGAATAAGCGACTGGGTGGTCTGTGAGAGGAGGTCAGATTTTTCTTTCTGTGTACAACTGATACATTTGGGGAAACCTGAATACTGAGAATTCTACCCAAGTATTTCAATGAATGAAGGAATTTAAAGGTGTTCTGGGCGGCCGAGGGAAGCAGCTGGATCGTATTCCGAGTGAACGGATGCCTTCGTTTGGAGCTTGTGATGTTGGGCCTGCCGTGGGCATGAATGTGTGTGCCTTTGTTAGGCACGGAAGTTGTAGTGGAGAGTATGAACCCGATTATGGAGGAGTCTCGTATTCTTTATTGTCTAGTAAAGAAGACGTGAAGGGCAATGCGGTTAAGGGTAATATAATGTGTGACGTGTGTGTAGGTGTGTGTGAGTGTGTGTGTGTGTGCGTGAGAGATAGAGAGAGAGAGGAGGGGAGAAAGAGTGAGAGACGTACAGACATATACAGAGAACAAAGCGAGCTAAAAGAATGGAAGCAAATTGGGAACAGGAAGAACTGAGGAGGCATTGGGAAGAGAAAAAGGAGGTAAAGCAAACCAGAAAATTGTGGTACGTGCATTCCATGTCTACATCATCACACTAATAAAATAAGATGATTGACAGTTCGGTCTTAAGGCACACATTGCCAGGCATCGATTTGACATGCGCTCTCCTCTCATGTGTCGACGGCCGCCTGTCGACAGTCTATCCGAGAGTACTGAAGAAAAGTCGGAGCTCCGGAACGTGGTCTACGACCGGTTGCATGTGTGGCACTGCATTGTTACCACGGCAACCGCAGCGTAAACAATTAACTGTCAATCACTCCCATTAATGCGAGCACAGGGGCACTTTCATAGGTCATTACCTCGGGGCACCGACACACCTTGAGCCGGTCGCGCGCCGAGCCGGCCGCGCGAGCAGGGGGCGTGGTGGGCCGGGCGGGGGTGGCGGCGCGGGAGGGGTGGGGGCAGATGGTCGTTGGTGCTCGGACGCAGGCGGGCGGGCGGGGGGGGCCTTCTCCGCGAGCCGCGCGCCACCGCCCACCCGCCTCCCACCGTGTCGCCGGGCGTAAGAAACGAGCCAGGGCATGGTTTTATTTGAATTAAGGCCGTGCGGCACCGTCCCTCTTTTCTTTTCCGAGAGGTTCAAGGGCAAAGCGAATCGCCTCCCGAGAACGAAAGGGAAGGGGGAGCGCAGAAATTTGACTCTGGAGTGCGCGAGGGCGTTGGACGTTTTCGGCGTTCGTTTGCTCCTTCTCCCTGCTTTGAAGGAATAGTCTGGTGCACCGATTCCCCTTTTTTGTGGCGTTTATTCCGGTTTCGAGAACACTCCTGCGCGCCGCCGTCACCGTCCGTCCAAGAAGCCGGCCTCCGACGTTTCCGTGAGTGCGCCCCAGTGCTCATTCGACCAGTCAGGGGCCTGGTTAGAAATTTGCCGCCTCTATTATACAGCGTTCGCTACCAAAAGAGATTTTTTTTCAGACGCATTGCTGGTTACCCGCGAAAGAAGTGTGGTCTGTGTTTAGCATCAGAAGCTGATTCACGGTTCTTGTTTTCGTTCCAAGTTGCCGCTCCAGAATTAACACCTGTTACAACCCTACAGAATGTCCTGTCACCAATGCGAAATGGAGCGAGGAAGGATTTCTTTGCAAAACTGTCTCGAATGCTCACAATGTAGGGTTTTAATATTCAGGTTTATGGAAGAATTTCAATAGTGCGCACCCAGGGGGTAGCTCATGGGGCTTCAGCCTCTCCCAGGAGCCGATGTCATACAATATAAATTTTACTACTTGTCTGTAGTAACAAAAGTCAATCAATATCTCGATTGAATGCGTTGCGAATAACTATAAATTAACAAAAAAATTAAAAAAGAAACATCAAGTCGGCTGGATGTTGCGTCTATACCGCCACAAAAATCCTGGTCACGCCACTGATTTCAGTATATTATATCGCCGTAGAGCTTTGTGCTTGAAATGTCGAATAGCGACTTCTTGCCATAACGTCTCACCTGACAGGGAAATGGAATTTCAACATTTGTACCATGTATTCAAGGTCTGGGCGAAAATTCTGATCGAGATGTGGGTCACATTTCCAGACGTAATTTATAATATTTGTAACGGGCTTTAAATAGCATACCACAAAAGAACTAAGATTATCGACTCTTGTAGTGTGTCAATTTGGAATGAATACTATTTTCGTTTGATGATGTGTACAAATCGAATTGAATGAAAACAGGTAGGCAGCAGAACAAACTTTAATAACTACATAAATAGAAACAGAAAATACATTCCTTGAGGACTTATGCCATCACTTTCCATGATTCTTTGTTGTAGAGAGGGCTTCGTTTACTTGATTACTCAAGATGGCTTAAGAAACCGTAAAATAAATCTAGCTTTGTCCATACAAACATCACATTGTAGTGACATTCAAATAAATAAGATATATAATAATTAACTTGTGATTTATGTTGCCGCCTGAAGATTTTGGATCGACAGTAATGGAAATTTCTCAGAGGGAGGTGCATCGAAAAAAATTAATTTGAAAAAACTATTGAAACTAATAATATCTCATCATCCTTTCCTTCTTTCTTTGCATCAAAATCTGAAGTATAATCCACATCGTCGGTCACTTCGTCCAATAATACAACTCGGTAATAGAGGAATCCGTTAAAATATATTTCTGAAAACTTTGAGCAAACTCTTTAGATCGCTGGAAAATCGCATTGGTAAACAGAACTCTGATTAAAATGTCAATTTTGAATTTATTCATAGAAAATTGCTGCGTTGAGTTTCTAGGACATGGAATATATTAATCATGTAATACCACCGTGAATTGTAATTCGAAGCTTTCATATTCCTTTCACTGAGGCTACGTACGGTAAACTGTTTTTGAATGCGACTTAGTTATGACGTTTATTCGAGAGAATAGATGGGCTTAGTTCTAAGTAAATACAGTCTCGACCTTTGGTTCTGTTCTTATTTCTTCCTCCACAAGAAACTCTCAGAGGATGGTTATAAAATGGATATATCTTCGGAAAGAAACTTAAATATTTTATGTAAGGATACCGGAAGCAAATGAACCCCTGAGTGGGGTTGGTTTTTGTTGAATTTTTTCACCTGACTTGATTAATACAGAAACTGAAAATGTAATTGGTATTGCTCCTGGTAATAAATGGCTTACAGAATAAATATCTTCGGTCTCATATGGTATAAGTAAATAACTCAATTCTAGACAGCTAATTTCTAATTAATGGAAATGAAAACGTAGAAACAATACAGGTCGCTAAGTAGCCCCAGTTACTCCCGCGTTCGCAAAAAAAAATCGATCCAATCATCACACTTTAATTTTAAAATTGAAGGGTAATCAGTTGAAAGCTCCATTTTTTAAATTTTCTTTTAAATATCCTGTTTCGTTTTTATTATAAAGGTAATAGCGGTTCCCAAAATCTTTGGTTCCAAGGAGAAAAAATGTGATTAACTACAGAAACTAAAATATTAGTACTTTACTTCATTAACGAAACACACAGTGAACAAAAATTACTTTGGTCATTTAGTTTCGTGACACTTTGATCCAACATTGCAGAATGTGCAGTGATATTATTATAGTAATCCTCGCTCAAGAATTATCACCGTATATGCAATAATATTCACAAGAATACTTTTCTCTTAAGCCATATTAATACATCAGCCGACGAACATCCACATTTCGTATCTTCCCCTATATCTGTATCTCTCTCTCTCTCTCTCTCTCTCTCTCTCTCTCTCTCTCTCTCTCTATATATATATATATATATATATATATATATATATGTATATATATTTGTATCAAAACATTAATATATCGTTCAAAATCATCTCAACGAAGGACAGAACATAAAAATTGACTTCATTTTTCTCATATCCAATGCATGCACTAATATTAATAGTAAAAGAAGAAATTCCTGGAAGGAATCGAAGTGGAAAAAGGGAGTCACCAGACGGGGCCATCGTGCGAGCGAGTGGCGGGCAGGTCACGGGGCGGCCGTGGGCAGCGGACAGCGCCTTCAATATGTATGCATGTGTGACGCGCGTCCGCGGGCGACTACATGTTCTCTCCATCCCTTAATCCGCGGCGCCCGCGTGAGCGCCGCCGCCGTGGGCTGACAGCCCGGTGAAGCAAGTTGTAGGCGAGTTGAGAAAGAGTTGGAGCCTTGTCGTGTCGGGCGGGCGGCGGAGGCGGTGGCGGTGGCGGCTGCGGCGCCCAAGGTGGGCTGCCGCTGTTGCTGCGGCGGCTGCTGCTGCTGCGGCGGCGGCGGCAGCGGAGCCAGCGTGTAAGCCACGAGGCGGGGCGACCAGACCGCTGGAGGGACTCTGCGGGACCCAGGGGATGTGGAGAGGCCGAGCAGAAGCGCGTGGGTACAGCCACGGAAGTGTGGAAGCCCACGTGCAACATGGTACGAGATGACGGTAATGCTGAGCTACGGGTGATGGGAGATTTGGGATTGTGAAGTGAATTGGAAGGTGGGAATCCTGAAGAACGGTGGGGGTCTCCAGGGAGACAAAGGTGTGGGACGGTTTAGGCAGCAAAAGAAGTGATGTAGTTTACGTGCAATGTGGTATATGATGACTTCGATGTTGAGATGGTGAGTGATCTGAGAGAATGGGCTCAGAGTGTGTGTTTCGACTCGAGGTGGTGGTGTGGTGACTGCTGGACCTTCGAGCTGGCCGCTAAAGACTGCGAGACCGATATGAAGAGGCACAAGCGTGGGACAGCGTGGGGACATCAACGGAAGTGTGGAATTGCAGGAGCGCATGATGACAGCAGTGCCGAACTGTGGGAGATCTAGAACAATTATCTTAAACTGACGATTGTGAGTCCACGTTCTGCCGCGGAGCACTTTCTGTTCGTTTTTCTTTCATACCTTTCTTCCGCTCAACCCTACCACACGTCCATACCGTCTTATTTTTTATATATTCTTAGTAAATTAAAAGTATTCTCTCTTTATTCTTTAATCGGTATTTTACTCCATCATTCAATTCATAACATCCGAAAAAAACAAAACATTTTCTACTTTCGTGTTCATGAAACACAGATCTCTGAAAACGACGTATTTTTACATATCAAACGTAATCCTGCCTTCTTTTAATTTCCTTTCACTACCTCCTCTTTCCGCTTGTCGGTATTAACGACTTGTAAACACTTCCTTTTCGCAAAGTGTTTGCTGTTCATAACGTCGGTCAGAGGAAACGTTTGACGCGCTCTCATCCTAGATTCAGAAGAGCGGCGAGCAGCGCGCGGCATCGGGATTCATGGGCGAGCATCGGGATTCTTCGTGGGCCGCGGAGATCCATCGGGGAACGAGCGGCCATGGAATGTGCGCAGCGGTCCCCGGCGGCCGGCGCGGCGTGGGAAGCTACCGCAGGGGAATAGGGGGAGATTAACTGGAATCGAGGCGTATCGACATGCGAGGGGCGGGGAGCGGGCAGCGGGCGTCGGAGGAGACACCCGAAAGCCCCGCGGACGTCGGAATGCTTCGGGGACGCTAAGAGGCAGGGGCGCTAATGTCGCGGGGCGGCGGGAGGCAAAGCTGTGGGAGAGACTGAGCGGTATGATTATATTATCTCATGCGCGCAGCATAATCACGCGTATCTCGTTACTTCTTCTCGGGCCACATCCTTGACATCGCGCCCAAGTATCAGAACGGACATTTATGTTTATTGTGTAAATATGAAATTAATTATGATTCATGATATTGGGGGAAGAGGGTTCGCGGGAATTTGTTTTTGCCTTTCGAGACACAATCACATGATAAAATATCAATTCCTTACGCGGAGTCATAACTCCACAGTCCTCGCAGAGCTGTTGTCGTTGCAGCCATCCGCTCCATTTTCGTCACCACTCGTTAGTACTCTGTATTACTTTCCGTTTTTATTACCCGTTACTTACACTAACCAATACATGGTGAAAAGTTGAAGATATTCCTACACCTACAAGGCCTTCATTTATCTGAGGGGGTGTGGGGAAATAACCGTTCCAAGCGAGGTATATAGGAACATCTAAAACCTAAGAAGAGATAAATGAGTGTGAATAAACGAACCAAATATGGTGACATGTGGAGTTGTAACAGATGAATTATATTATGCTTTGAAGTAGATGTAACCAAGGAACTGGAGAGATTTTAGAAATGTTTTGGTTTTTGAATACCTGTCTTAATTTGTAAAGAAGTTTTAGAGGGAAATGATGACTATAAATAATAGTTTTGGTATTTGAATAGAACAACAATAAAAGCCATTATGAAAACGATTAATACATATACAGTACGCGACATAGTTCTTCAACAATGGTTTCTATAAATCATGCTCTTTTGGATTCAATTAATTCACTATGAATTGTGAAATAAATCTGAAAAGTTACTTGGTTTGCTTGGTAACCTGCAATGTACCGCAAACGCTTCATTATCCATTTATGTAATATTGATTCAGTGTTAATTTTATTCTTGTAATATATTTACTTTTGTAATTGCACCCAGTGGTTAACTATAACGACTTATTAAAATGTTTATAATATCTTATTCCCGATGCGTCCAACAATTTTAGCAAGCATTCGTTTGATTTCGGACACTCTCCTATCCTTAAAACGAACAAATAAACGCGTTATTCATTCCCTTGATGGTTCATGCTGGATTTCCCAGTGATTAACCCAGACCAAGAAGACTTGAATATGGAGCATAAAGGCCTGTGCTGTACGCATTGAAATGGGTGGGTCTCGTTTCGAGTCGTGTGCGCGAAAAGTTACTTCGACACTACCGTGCATGCCGAAAACGCGACTCCCAGGTCTTATTAGATACGGGCTTCGAAGTCACTGTTCTGTGCTGACTAGACATGCACATGCTTTCTTGGATTAGGAATTGCTTTATTAAATTAACTAATATGAAAATATTATATTGGAGTAATATTAAATTATAATGATGTTGAACAAAAGGTTGAACAAACTACTCCACGATTGACAACACACATTATAATACTACTTAACATAATGTTAAAGATTATTTAAAGCATTACCTAAACCAAGATTATACCACTTAATATTCTCATATCAAATACATTCATTTAAACGCATATCCCTCTCCTCCCATTGAACATACATTCTATGCAGTATTAAAGTTGCAGCGGCGCTTTGCAGATGGCACAGGATATTTTTGTAGCAATTGCGAGCCGGATATTTGAGATTCACTTTCACCGAACCACCTTCTACGCCTTATTCGCCTTTTTGGTCGGGATAATCCGAGAATTGGGGGGGAGGTAGTAGACAAACTTAAAGGGCCATGGACGTTCCGTGTGTGGGTGTGGCAGGGACGGGAGTGGGGAGGGGGCGGCGCCCAGCGGCGGCCGGGCGGCGTCCCACGCGATGCCCGCCCTGCGGTATGTAAAAAGCCCCGTCGCGTCGCTTCGTGGAAAGCGCGAGGATGGCCATCGGTAACAATTATCGCTTCCTGTCGCCGGCCGCGCTCCCGCGGCGCTGCGAATTCCTGGCGCGCGTGTGCGCTGACGAGCGTGCGTGCGTGCGTGTGCGAGCGCACGAACCGCGCGGGCGCGTCGATCGGTCGCTCGATCGCTCGGTCGGCCGGCCGGCCGGTGCGCGGGGGCGGACCGGGGACCGGCGAGCGTGGCGGCGGGGAGGGGCGGGAAGAGGGCGGGGCGCGGGGCTCGGGGGCGGTGGCCGGGGTTCGGCTCTCTCTCGGCGGCGCGCAGCCCGGTTGCCGGCCGGGCAAGCGGGCAGCCGGGCGGCCGGGCGGGCGAGCGACGCGGGGCCGGGCGAGGCCGCTGCTAATGCTATGCAAGGATCGGCCCGATGTATGTCTGATTAGAACCGGTTTGCCTCTTAATTGTTTCTACTGAAACAACTATTGTCAAAAAATTCGTCCCCTCACTCTAATTAGCTTGATAATTCAGCATTAACTTTGTAAGTTATTTTTCAAGAGTTACAAATCCCACCTTTTCCCTTCACACACTCTCTGCCTCTCGCACACATCCGTCCCAACACGCGTGAGCGCGCACTCACACTCTCTCACACATGACATTTTGCTTTTATCCCGGCTGCCGCCGCTGCCCCTCCCGCTTGAACCATTCCGAGCCTCGGGTTGCTTTTATTGCTTTATTTCTTTATCATGGACTTAGTCATGACTGGCGATGCTACGCGGGATAACGTCCACGAATAGCGGCGGCGGCGGCGGCGGTGGCGGCGGCGCGCTGCCTCGCGGCTCTCGCCCGCCGCCCGCCTCCGCCGCCGCCGCCGCCGCCGCCGCCGCCACCCGGCCGCGCAGCGCTTTGTTCCCTCGGTGCCTTTATATTTCTCCTCGAACGGAGCGCCCAACGCGGCCTGGGGTCGAGCAGCCGCAGCGCGCTGTACCGGTCGGAGGCGGCGGCGGCGGCGTGTGAAGGCGGCGGCGGTGGTGGTGGTGGAGGCCCGCGCAGCGTCGCTCCGCGCAGCCGCCGCTCCGCGCCATGGCCCGCCGTTCTGCGCGCACAGCGCGTGGCCCGCGCTCCCGGCCTGAGAAGCGGGGCCGCTCCACTCATTTATTACTGCGCGAGGGCTCCTTCCGGCATGCGACATCTTCGCATTGTTATCTTCATTTGCTGTCTTGTAATGTTTTAATTAATTACCCGGGGTCACGCCACGTCTCCCCCGTTGCGTAGCCGCGGTGCCCCGAGGCCGTCTTCTGGCCGGGCGAGCGGCCGCGGCGGAGGCAGGGGATGGCGCCGGCCGCCGCGCCCGCGGGGGCGGCCGGGCCGGGGCCGGGCCCGGGCCCGGAGAGGCCGCGGCGCGCAGACGCGCACAGCGCGCGCGCGGCCCCCGCTCGCCGGTCCCCGCCCGTCTCCGCCCGCCCCCGCGTCGCCCCGCCTCAGCCGCACAGTCCTCCAGTAATCCCGCGCGCCGGGGCTCCGTGAAGCCCGTAATTTGGGCAGAGTCGTGCGGCGCGAACCACCCAGGCACCACCCGGGTACCACCCAGGCGGCGGCGGCGGGGGCGGCGTGGGCGACGGGGGCGGGCGGGGGTGAGCGGAGGCGGACGGGTGGGCGGAGGCGGGGGCGGCGGGGATGGCCGCCGCGAGCGCAGGCTGCGCCAACAAAGAGCCGGCGAGTGACAGATAGGTTTGATGGGAAAGAAGGCGCACCTCGCGCGGGCACGCCGGCCGCGCGCCCAGCGGGGGAGAGGGATATCTTTCTTGTTTCAAGGTCTCCTCCGCCTCCTTCTTATCCTCTGCCTCCTGCTCCTTATCCTCCTCCCATTCTTTTACATCCGCGCGGCGCGCCGCCGACTGCCAGGGACCGGCCGGACGATCTCCCCGAACGAACGAACATCCGTACCACTCGCGGCCCGAGAGCCGCGCGCTCCGCTCCGCGCGCCCGCCCGCCTGAGGACGACTGAAGAGGTGCTGCCTCCGCGCGCTCCGCCGCCCCGCCCCGCCCCGCCCCGCCCCGCCCCGCCCCCGCCCCCAACCCCGCTCCCGCCCTGCACTACCGTCTCCTCCGCCAACACAATTGCCGAAGCTTCTTTACCACGAATACCAGTACCCAATCTTCCACATTCCATATCGCGACTATCGACCTCACCATTTCCACTACCACGTGCGGTCGTTGCTGCTTTCAGAATTATTATCCTCCTGACCTGGATGAATTGTTTCCATAAACTCGAAGTTAGGTGCTTCTGCTAGTAAAAATTACCTATTCTTATATATATATATATATATATATATATATATATATATATATATATATATGAGCAACAGCAACTGTCATTTCTATACATTCCCAGTTCCAGAAAATGTTCGTCTTTGTAATTGCGACCGGGAATTAATACAATCACAATTGTCGCAAAATCTGCCAAAAATGTTCCCATAACGTTTTAAACGTCCTGTCCCGCCTTCAGCAAAACTTCGTCCCTAACATCAGACTAACTTCGTCCCTTCAGCAAAACTTCGACGCCATCACCCGATCATCATGAACCTTCCAACAGCCTCCGTCAATATTATGCCAGCACGGCCAGATGTAGAAAATACCAGAGTTGCTGTAGCCGCCGTCATCTTTCACGCCAACCATCTCCAACGACCATCTGCTTTGTCGGTCTTCACCGCCGCAATCGCCTTTACCGACCCACCGCCTCCGTCGTGATGCCTCCGCTGCAATCCGCCGCACTCCGGCATCCACTTGGCTTGCCTTTCCATCCTCCTCCTCCTCAAGCGCCTCCAATGCCGCGAGGATACTCACCTTCATCGTCGTTTCCTCCGGTATGTAGTACTCTCCACCTACGTCTAAAGCTCTTTTCCGATCATCTTCGTTTATACTTCTGATGACTTCGCCGATTTTCGTGTATTGTTACGTCTCATTATGTCTTGGGTTCGTTACACTCTTTTCGGCTGTCTCAATGAACTTTACGTTGGTGTTCTCAGATACATTTGTTTGTGTTTCTGTACGTCTTCGACTTGTGAGTAGTCCTGGTCGATCGACCTCTTATTTTGTGAATTTTTATCCATCATTTCCTGGCCATTCCCTCCGGAAACAATTCCAGGCGGCTTCCCGTTCCTCTTTATTTTCTTCTCCACTTCCTCCTTTCTTGTCTCATTCCCTCCTCCTCCTTTAACAGATGCTCCTCTCTCGTCCTCTCTTCCTTTTGCTCCTCTCCAGCGGGTCCGTCGCCGGCGGCGGCGGCCGGCGCCGAGGCGAGTCTCTCGGCGTGGCGTCGGCGGCACGCCCAGGCGGCGGCGAGCGGGCGGGCGGCGGGCGGCGGGCGGCGGGCGGGCGGCCGTCCGGCCAGTCGGCGCGGGATGCGGCCGGAGAGCGCGCGTGCTCACGCGGAGCCGCGGCCGCGGGAGGCGCGGGAGGGGGTGGCGGCGGCGGCGGCGGCGGTGGCGGCGGAGGCGGCGGGACCGCGCCCAGCGCGCCTGCGCGCGCCGTGTGTGCGTTTGTTTAACCTCGCGGCCCCTGCGTCGTCCGCGGCGGAGGCGGCGGTGGCGGCGGCCTCGCCCGCGAGCATGCGCGCGCCCGCGCTCGCGACGCCGCGCCGCGCCAGCCGGCGCCGCGTGAGAGGCCGCGCTCGCGCCGCGCCGGTGCGAGGCGACGCCGCCGACCCCGACGCACCGCCTGCGAGAGCGAAGGATAACCCCCATCGGGAAGTAGCGTTGACCGGGCGGGTCTAGGGTTCACGTCCCAACGGTGGCAGGATTTTCGACACTAGCTACATAGCTGGACCGAATTCAGCCATTGTCTAGTGGAGAACTCCATCGGCCGGCCGCTCTGACCAGTAGTTTTCGTAGTTCCTCCGGTCAATAACAGGTGATTCCTGGAGCAGTTCCCTAACAAACGTGCTGCGGACCACGCGCGATCTTTATCTTTCATTGTTGTCCCCCTCCTCTCTCCTTACACACACACACACATGTGCGAGCGAGCTCATGTCAAGACACCAAATGTGAATTTAGTGTATCCCGGATGGGGCGGCGCCCTGCTAAGGGGGACATGAGGGAAAACCCACATGCCAACGTGTAGGGTCGGAGCCGGATCATATGTTTCAGTGGTGAAAAAAACCACCATCTCTCGGGATGTAACTTGCACTACATATACGGGACTAATGATGTCAGTACTTGACGCACCATGAAACGTTAAATATTCACACGCCGCCACTTACTCCCGCCTCTGGATGAAACCTTGGTCTTTGGGGATCCGCGACCCAGGCTCCCCCGCCAACTGGAGGTTCTTGGCGAGGTAGAGTCTCGAAACCTTTTTCAAATAAAGCTCCTGATATTTGTAATCCAAAGACGTGAGAGCCGGCCTCGGTGGCTCGGCGCGCCGCGATGTAGCGCTTGGAGCGGCGTCCAATAACGAGAAGGCAAACGCAATGTGATCGAGTCCCATTTAAAGCATGGGTGTATTCATCGAGTGTTTGTGATATGGTTGTTTTTCCTACTACTACGCCAACCTACATGAACATCATCCCGTCTTTAATCATTCCCTTATGATCATTCACTCACCACAATGATCCTACCGTCCTTGATTCATCATCGGTGGTCACCTGCCCAAGAAAGGGAAGGGCAGAGCTCACCTCAAACAATGCTGTATCGATACCTTGATATTTATTTATTTATTTGGTAAAAAAACAGTAAAAAAATATATATGATGTATGGGGAAGAGATTATATGCGCACATTTTCTTGAGGTCCAAAATTTTTAAAAAAAGTCAGAACATGCCAAATAAAGCAAACGCATCCACTGCTAGCAAGGAAATAAATTCAGTACTGAGAAAAGAAGTAATGAATGAAAAAATCTGCATAGTATCATTCTGAAAGACAACATTATTCCAAGTGCAATGTACTACAATGCATCCATCCAGCCTTGCTCACACTGGTCGGTTAAACCTATATTTTCTCAGACGGATTTTGTTTCCCCCTGGCAGCGTAGAATTTCTTTGAGGAGAAACCGTTCGGAATGCTTTTTGTACTTCCTGCGCAACAAAGTGTGTACTTCTGAGTTTTGGCATCAGTCTAGGAGAGGAATTGAAAAGTTGAATTGAACGACCGTGCGTTCAATGTACGTAGGGGAATACTGAAAAATTAATCTGAATTAATTTAAGAAATGGAAAGAAAATATTGCGGTGATTTCGGCGACTCGGCTTTACATTACTATATGCTGAATTTTCTGGAATCATTTTCTATGATCAATTAATACACTAAGCATTCCACGTTCGTTCTATTTTATTTTTATACATTTCTGTTCTTTCCGTGAATTTTTGTTATTATATTGTATATTATTATTGTAATGTATATTTGCTCATATTTCGCCAAAAACTGTACGGGAACGCATTATTATTACGGAAAAATCTCTTCTCTTCAGACTCATGTTTTTTGTAATAATGCTATAATTACATTTGAAAACAGTTTTAATATTTATTTTATTTTTGCTTATTCAAACCACCGTAAATCTGTTAATTCTCCAACTACCGGCACTATTTAAAACAAGATCCGTGGCACTATTTAAAACAAGAAACTATGTATATTACATGTAAAGAAAATTGTAAAATGTTTCTAGAAAAATGATTTGTACCCGACTGATTCCAGTTTTCCGGCGATCCATTCGGCAAATGCTGAAATATTCTGTTATTTATGCCAATAAGTGCGACGATTCTTCTCCCTAATTAGTTCGTGCATTTGGCACTGCTTTTGGTAAATATAAATCAATGAAGCTTAAATAAATCGCATTGCAATAACAATGTAATTGTCGACTATACTTAAACATCGTTTCTAATGGTTCATCACTGGAAACTCACTTATAATTACACTTCTTGAATGACACGTCAAGAAACAACGCTGTGGGCTAGGATCGTAAACTCTAAACAAATCATTGGAATTTCGCGTACCGCGGAAGTATGCCCACTGCAAGCCATTCCTAGTCAAATGGATAATACCATCTGCGTATTCATTTCCGATCTAAGAAGGTCTTTGCATACGAAGGGTCACTTTTCGTGGGATACAGAATTTTAGCTTTTGAAAGTTTTTTCGTATGAGCCAAACTTCACAAATTAGTCGAGATTTCTTGTGAAAAATGTTTGACTCGATTTCGTGACTCAGTGCCTCAATTGGGTCTGTAAGAATCCATGTCAATATTTTGTCACTTTCCATCGTGCCAGGATTATTGCCACGATCGATGCATCAATTTGTTCTTCAGATAACTGCCCTTCATACAAACAAATTTAAACACAAACACAGTAAAAATAATGATTGATAGATCACCGGTCTCAGAGTAGGAAGTTGGAAAATGCATCAGATCGTATTTGATTGGATCACGTAGCGTAGATATAGGAATTCGATTGCAAACGGATTGAAGAATTCTTCTATCAAAACCTACATTGGAGCTATAGGGAAGCATTATTCAGAAGTACTCAGTATTGCTTTCGTTTAAAATAAAATATTTTCGTCAGTGGAAAGTGCGAATCAAGAAAACTGCTAGGCATCGATGAATAAAAAGGCAGGCATGCAGGAACATTTAAGAAAGATCTGGAGACTACTTTAGTTTCATGTTATATGAAAAGTTATTATTGGCCACTCCTGAGAACGAAGAATCTGAAGTGAATTTAAGTGAAGAGGGAATGTATAAACATGTCGACCAAAATGTACACAATAATTATATAATGGATTATCATGATGAAATTATGCAAATAAAATATTGAATTCTAGAAACATTAATACTATTTGAAAATAGTCACAAGAATCCAATATATGGGAAAGTGAACCTTGAATCTACAGTGATTTAGGGTTGACCTGTTGGGGTGGTTTCAAACCAATCACAGTAAGAGTGCAGGCTAACGCGGCCAGAGTCAGTGTTTACTTGTCTGTTTGGGATACGCCCCGTTCTAGTCACAGGTAGTTGGTAGTTTCTCCGATCAATACCAAGTGAATCCCAGATCAGAACCTTAACAAACGAGTCAGGGACCGTGTGCGATATTTCCTTTCTATCCTTGCCCCTCCTGACCCTATACATACACACATACATTTAAAACACTTCATGACATTTGTTGGTAGCTTAACTGGTCTCTGTTGGAACAATGCCCCTCTAAAAAGATACCTGGAGTGGGAAAATCCTGAAAGCAGAAGTGTAGGTCGGTACCTGATCATTTTCAGCGTTGGATAAACACCCGCCACCTCTCGGGATATACCGTGCAGCACACTTGCTGAGACGTAATCACAATAGTTGATTAGTGGCCGGAAAAAATTAAATAAACAATAAACCAATTGCTCTTGAAATTGTATTTTGCTGTTCCATAACGATTTTTATTTGAATTTCATCACATTATACATTTTCTGATCCAATTTACAATTGTTACGATTTAATTTTTATTTGAATTGTATGTCGTTATAAATATCGTGATCCAAGATACCTAGGCCTAAGGTACCTCGATCCTAATGTAAATACTTTTCCCTTATTAAAAATGCATTAAAAGTGTTCTGCAATCGCTCAAGAAATAAATATGAATAGTATAGAAGAATCTTAAGTTTTACTCAACATATTTCTTATTATTTTAAAATTAAATAGCACGCGAGTTTAAAACCTAAAAATTAAAAAGATACAACGTACAAACACTTTCCTCTACATCACAGATAATACATATTATGTTTCACTCATATAATACTCGATATATATCGTATATTACTCGATATGTTACTCTTCGTAGGTTATTCGAATGAATTTTGCTACCTACTCAGACCGCACAGACTCTCAGCATCCCCACTTTAAGTAATTGGTAACTACAAGCTTTATGCTGGTTAAACGGATATAATTTAAAACTCGTTTATCGCAGACATAAACCACAAAACCACGAATACATTATACTCGGTAAATTCATTTGTTGGAAATCAAAGCTATTGCCTCCGAAGCACATTGTCCTCTAACATACGCGATTACCTCATAGTGTTCTTCCGATTCATACTATGTGATTACTCCACTCAACTAGAACATCATAAAGATCATCGAACCGTGGAGATCAGTGCCCTCCGCACTGCGTCTATTCCCAGAAGGCCGCGTCGCCTTCATCCTGCTTCGTAATTGTCTCCGAATGCGGCGGCCCCTAAGTTGTTTCGGAAACGAAATGAAACTAAAAGACCCTAATTTACGTGCTGCGACGCGGGCTCTGAAGGTGTCGCGACGGGCCGGGCACGGCGGCAGCGTCAAGCAACAGTGGGACTATCGCGAGAACCTTGGCAAAAATTGAAATACATTTTTATTCTTAAAATATTTTATGTTATCTAAAAAAAGAAATGAAATAAACGTTCACGTGGCGTATGAATGGAAAGTACTGTTTGCGCGCGCTCAATTGAACCCTAAGTTTGCATATCGCTCTCTTGTACCATATATAGTTCAATTATGAGTGTAGTTAGGAACGGGCGCGGTTGGCAATGTTGTTGTTGTAGTTACTAATGTCCGGCCTTTGGAAATATGTCCTTTTTAACCCCACGACACGGAGTTAGAAGCTCCGTTTTCATACGTAAACGAGAGGAGAGAGCTTCTCAGAGTATATTCGCTAAAGAGTATTCTCGGTATACCAATCTGTGGAAAAGAAATCGAAGCGAAATTCAAACTAACATAACATTATTCAGATGGATTATATTCATCATTTAATAAGTGGAAAAGAAACGATCAAATTATGAAAATTAATATGTGGCTTCTGTTTATCAACAAAAATTTTATATTGTTGATCGTTATATTCTTCCGAAGATGTTTGAAAACGGCTGCGTTAATTTGTACAAACTTTCCCATAAGTTACAAACATAATATTAGTTTAAAAGTACAGAGGACCACTAAGCTACTGGGTGAAAGTAATGTGATAATATATATCCAGTTCAATTCAAAATAGGCGACAATTAAAACTACTTGTATGCTTACGATAGTAGTCAATGGCCATCACTTACATTTTACAATAGAAACGTTTGTTTTAAAGAAGCCTACTGTGCAACTCTTGTACCGCTTTTTCTCCTGCCGTGGCCCACTGTGTGGCGGTGGAGGCGGCGGCAGCGGGCGGCCGAAGCTGTCGGAGGCGGCGCGGTTCGCCTCGTCACCCACGAAGCGCGCGCGATGGCGGCGGCGGCGAGGGCGGGGCCGGCGGTCCGCGGTCTGCGTTTTTAGAAGTGTTCCTTAGAACATGCATCTCTTGCGCCATCCTCACGGGCCGTTGTGTGTTGGATATCGGGATCTGTTCGCTTGCCGTACACGCTCGGCTACGATCCTGTCGGATTGATTTAGTCGGGTGGGATGCTATTGTACAATCAGATAGGATTGATGAATAGTCCATAGAATTGATTAATCTCAGTGTTTCCTCAAGGAATCAGGGAAACTGGACGGAAAACCTAATCAAGATGCGTATCATTGACCCAGAAGCTGAGGTACAATACTGTTACAAGTATATTTAGTATATTTTAAAAATTATACAATACAAATGGTAACTAATTCATTAAATGTCATTGTTAAAATCAATATTATATTCCTTTTTTATGCTTTTGATTTCTGTTAAGTATGATTAATGCGTGGAGTGTTACAGAGTTGTAGTTATTAGTGTATGTTTAGGCTGAAAATATGTTTTCACCCTTGAGTAAGTCATCTTTGAGAAAAACAGCTGATTTCTAAGTGAATAGAGGCATAGGCAATGCAATGATAGAATTTCTAGCTTAATAATGAGAGGGTTACAAGAATCACTTGGGTGAGATTTGCTAATTATCCGTACATTTTTTCTGTAATTTAAATGTGAAAAATAACTTTTCCTGGCTCTAGTTACTGACTAGGTAATTATTCACAAATTTTGTCGTTACTTCCTAGCCTTATTACACACATTTGATCTTTTGCTCCTTCATATTTGCTGGATATTTCTTTGGATTGTTTCTTCTAGCATTGTGATTTCAACCATTCGCTTCTCGGTTGTCGTGCGGTATTTCCTGTCTCTCTCCCTCTCTATTTGCCTTTCTCTCGACCGTTTATTTGCTTCTTTCGACCGCTGATCCGATTGTAAATTTGTTCGTGTATTTACTCATGGGTTAGGATGTTCGTCTCTCTGTTTTCGCCGGTCTTTTATTATTTCGTCGTCTAGTTGCAGTTAACCTTCACAAGATCTTTGTTTTGTCTGTGCGTTGTGCAACGACGTCCTCAGATGGAATTATGTGAACACCTTATTGACTATTGATTTTCCTCATCATCGCTGTCTCAAAAGATACACCGATTGAAAATAAGATTTTTATAATTTTCTCCACCTTGATCTTACAGTTTGTTGTTGTTATGGAATCTACCGTTATTATTAACTGGTCATTATGCAGTATCTGGGTTCATGAATTAACTGGAATAATATAACAATTATTACAAAACTATAATCATCTTTAAAAAAAACATGAGAAATAAATTGTGGGTAAGTTATGATTTGAAATCATAGTAATAATATAGATGTGAGAAACGAAAATCCATCATCAGTGTACTTCAGTACATTGTCCCAATTACTTTCGGAGGATTAATGAATGTCCCTAGATCATTGCAATTTTTATATTTAATTTTTATATTTAGTTACTTCTCTGCTCTATGCAGATGTATTATTGTCGGCACTTGTATACGTAATAAAGTAGATCGGAGAATATTAATAAAGCGCTTATACAGCATGCAGTCAGCTTTTAAAAGTACTTTTGCAAATTATAACTTACGAAAGTGATCGTGTTTTTTTTATTCAAATCACTAGCTCAGATTTGTATTTTCAATTTAGTGGGTGCAACTTGTGATGATGAGAAACGCATGCAGGAACCTTCAGTTCTCTTTCATCATATCACCTCCACTCGTTTAATTATGATTTATTACTATTTACAGACATTGGTATTAATGATGAAATGGCTCTCCCATGAATCACAAAACTTAAATGGCTGCCTAGTACAAAAATTGCCAGCCTCGCTATAATCGTGACTACGAGTGTTTGTTCTTTGACTTGTTCCGCAATGTGTACGTCTGACTGAATTCACAATGAGCTGACCCCATTTTCGACATGGAATTCTTGAAACGTGTTGGATCTTCTGTAGTAGAAAGTACACTTCTTTGGGAGTACAAAGTAACCGACGGATGCTGGAAAAATTCTTCAAAGAAGTGAATCTGTGTCAGCTTTGAAAATATGCCTGCGGCCTTCTCAAGACTACATTCCGCGACATCTAAGCTTCGTCTCGCATACCGATGTCAAATAACGTCATAGTAGCGACATCTGAATCATGAATGAGCACGACAACAAAGACATTGAATATCAAGGATATAATGTTATTTAGTGCTCCGATATTAACTTGTTCTACACTGCTACGTGATTGTGGCTTCCGTATCTTCCCTCCTAGTATTGGTGGTTCCTCTCAGCTGACTCGTCTGAGATGCCCAAAATGAGAAGATAAAACTTTTCAGGAAATGACTAATTTGTTTACCGGCCGTGATCCATCCGTTTGTAGGTCGTAATCCATTTGAAGAGATACTTCTGGTCATTTCGACTGCAACTGCAGAGACATCATCAGGGGCAGTGGGGTTTATCGGACACCCTTCGTGGTGGAATGCTGGCTGTCGGACCATTACTTCACCACCGCTGATGATGTCCGCTGTAGATGCAGACGAAACGTACGGAAGTATGACTTCAATTGGACCAAGGCCTTTGCCCCTGTAAACAATTTAATCATTGACTCCGGTCGTGAAATTATTTTCAAGAATTGTGAGATTTTTGCAAAATTCATGTTCTCGTGTTGTATAACGTATTATTTTATGAATTATTGGAAAAAAGATTTTGCAAACACACTTTCACATTCTGCAGTAGCAAGGGATGATCTCTTGGAGGGCGCGCTGTCGTGAACTCAAATGACGGTGCTCCACCTGTTGGAATTGTGTTTCGCGGAGATACCTCTGGACAACAGATGTTAGATTTGATGAGTGTGATGAACGAAACAGAGAGCAAACCTGTGTTGAAACCCTGAAGATGGATTTAGTTATGCTTATAAAAGCCAACGCTGTAGGTTTGCGCACGGTCACCCCCGATCTAACAAGTAGATGATAGCGATAATGATGGAGAAATGGTGGAATGAAAGGCAGTGGGTACGGGGAATCCCGAGAAGCCGTGCTGAGGGCTTGTTTTGTCACGACTCTCATGGATTGACTGACGATCGAGTCCAAGCCCTGGCAATAGATGACGTATTTGCTAGCCAGTACGCCAACCGCGGTCTTTTCATTTACGTATATTCAAAACTATCAGAAATGGTTCGGACATTCCATCAATAGTAAGGAGGTGTCAATATAAAAGCCAAATCTACCATAAAAGCATTTGTTTTCTACCATATATTTAATGACAGTAAAATTAACGAGCAAATTTAGGTCTTGTA
The DNA here is from genome assembly GCA_031308135.1 of Acheta domesticus. NCBI lineage: Eukaryota > Metazoa > Arthropoda > Insecta > Orthoptera > Gryllidae > Acheta > Acheta domesticus. The sequence goes on along the minus strand of JAHLJT010008446.1, from coordinate 222,946,688 downwards.
CATAAGATGACATAATGCTTATCTCAAGAATTCATAATTATTTGATCAGATAATAATTGAAATAAAGCAGTGTTACTCAAACAGGGTTTTGCAAAACTTACATCCAAACGCGAAGTATCACTATGAATTCTGGGAGAATTATAAGTAAAATGTGTCAAATAAACGGCATTGATACAAGAAAATTAAAACAATTCCTCGAAAAACTGCTAGTAAATGAGTTTATGTTTTGTGATAGTTATTATTTGTTTTCATTTGGAATGCCGATACAATAAAGAATATTCTAAAATATATAAGTATTACCTAGAATATGTATATTTTATGAAAGTTTCCCCGAGATCAAACAGCTTCGTCGATCATCAAACAGAATCTTCAGGACAGGGAACTATAATTTTTTATGTAGCCCTAAAGGACAAGTTTCAACAATCCTTCACGTCGCGTGTGTGCGCTGGCACCGATGCATCGGTTTGAAGTCCTTGGCCCACCGCGCAGGCAGACCAACGCTGGCTACGCGCGGTTTGGACGTAGGCGGCAGTGTTTTGCCGAGGGATTTTCAATCGGAGTGTGGTAAAAATGTATGAGCCTGGTATTTTTTAGGTCTTAATGAACTTTGACCTGCGAGGTATATAATTCCACCTTTGGATAGGGACTTTTGCAATAATACTGTTGCAAAATATGTTTTTCTAATCAATTTTCTCCCCTTAGTAATAAATAGTAATACACCCACCTCCGATATGAACATTCCATTTTGTACCATTCCATTATATAAGTACTGCAATATTAATATTATTAACACCCTTACGATGTTTTATAAACAGATTTTAAAGAACTATAAATTGACTCAAATACAAATGCCCATATACATTTCTATATAGTTTCAATAATTTTTTGCATTCACACATCTGCATAGTTCTTTTTCGGAGAAGAGATGTCAAAAATAATGGTTGACTTCATCCCGTGGGGTGTGAATTGCTATTCTTTTCGGAAAAGGTAGTTTCCACAACCCAAGGAGGTGGCTGGTGAAACACTGGTCGGCGGGCGGGCGCCTCATGCGTCCCGGGCAGGCGTGATGACGCGGCGCTCACACGCGTGCTGTTGCTCGCTCTCCACCTCCCCCGCCCGCCTCGCCGTCTCCAGCGCTCGCTCGGGCGCGCGCCCCGCGGCGTCCCGCACACCGGCCTCTGCGAACTGCGCGGCACGCACCGGCCGCCGACCCCCGGCCTCGCCGTCGCCCGCCTCTGCCCGCCGCCGCCGCCCTCCGTCGCCGCCGCCTTCCGTCGCCGCTGCCCTCCGTCGCCGCCCTCCGTCGCCGCCGCCCTCCGTCGCCGCCGCCCTCCGTCGCCGCCGCCCTCCGTCGCCGCCGCCCTCCGTCGCCGCCGCCCTCCGTCGCCGCCGCCCTCCGTCGCCGCCGCCCTCCGTCGCCGCCGCCGCCCTCTGCAGCCGCATACGCCGCCCGCCGCCACCCGACACCGCTCGTCACCACAGCCGCTGCCCGCCGTCGGAATGTCGCCCGCCGCCCTCCACCAGCCACCCTCCGCCCATCACCCACTGTCCGCTGTCACCTGCCGCCACCCGCCTCTACCCGCCGGCCCCCGTCACTAGACGCCGCGCCCCGTCTCCATCCGTCGCCACTCACCGCCACCCGCCACTACCCGCCGCCACCACCTGCCACCCGCCCCGCCGCCACCACCCGCCACCCGCCGCCACCCGCCACCACCCGCTACCCGCAGCCGCCCGCTTCTGCCTTCGGCCGCCGCCTGTTTCTGCCGTCGCCAGCGCCTCCTCTCAGCCCATCCTTACTGATTCCTATCTCCTGAATTGCCGCTTCCACATCTAGGGCACCGCCGTCAACTCTCGGTAAGGTTATTCTCTGCCGCCAGTGACCGCTTACCCCCTGACCGACGCTTCATGCTGCCCACTCGCGCCATTGTCATCGCTGCTCGGCGTTTCGATGCCCCCGGCTGCTGTTTAGCACTTCACTTTCCCAAATTCTGACTTTTGCGTGCTGTCGAACTCCATCATCACCCGCTTGTCCAACGTGAACTACTCGTGAGCCGTACATCTTTTGGGAGAAGCGTCATTCCCTTCTTACTGCCCATTTAACTATTTGCCCAATTCTCCCTTCGCCTTCCGTCATCTCAATTCCCCATATTTCCCCCTAAAGATTTCGGTTTTCTTTGTCATCATCTCATTGTTTCACGCTATTTTCATTCCCTACTCACACTTACCCTTTATTTTTCATCCGCTACCATCGTTTCCATCATCTCCAACCTTCGCCAACATTCCGAAACAGCTTTTATCTACCCATTCTCCTTTCTTGAGCCTTTCTCCCGCATTTTCTTCTATTGCCTTTCTCCACCCCCCCTCTTCCCGATTTCAGTATGTTTCGTTCGCTACCTCTCACTTGTTTACTGACATCGTCTGCCTTCATTTCCATTGCTTCACTCTCCTTCTTCTTCTTACTATCTCCTGTCGCATTCCGTTATTGTCACTGTGTTTACTGCCATCAACATTCGCCTGCGCAGCGTCCATCATTAACTTCGTTCTTTATCCACCTCGCGACTTCAACATCGCTTTCCTCCGTCACCGATCTTCTACCATTTCTCTGACCGTCTTCCTTTGCCGCTCATCTGCTGTGCGACGTTGACCCTCCCCGCCACCTCTGTTTCGCCTCCCCACTCGCCATCGCCTCCTTCCTCCCGGCCACCGCCTCCCGTTCAAAGCCGCCGATCTCCTCCGTCAGGACCCCCCGCCCGGGTCCACCCACCCAGCGCTCCCCGGCGGGACATTGTCGCGGAGTGCCACCCGCTGCTTCCCGCAGGCTGCGTCGTCCCTCGCGCCGCCCAGTGTTTACCACTTGCGAGCCACCGACCGCCACGCCGCCGTGCCACTCCTGTGCCGTCTCTAGCACACTGCCCGTCACTCCAACGCCGACTTCCCATTGCGTGGATTAGGAGAATGCGAAGCACCTCGAGGTTAGGCTGTTTTGTATTTTATATATTTCATAGTATTCAAGTTAAATAAATACTCGAAAATATGTATTTTTATTACATAATTAAATTGTTCAAAGAATTGGTCGCCCCGACCGGGACTCCAACCCGGGTCTTCTGGTTTACGCCCAGCTGCTTTAACAATAGTATTTTTTATTTCATTTAAAAAATAATTATTCGTAGTGATTTATTTTTTGTTTTTAATACGTGTTCCGTTGAGTGTAACCTTCAATTCACTTGGTTTCTAAGAACTCAAACGATATTAATACGACCGTATGTGAATTGTTTAGAATCTCCGCCCCCACATTGTTATACTGTCTTTTGCCATCAGGTCTGTGTGCGTTATTATGAACATATTGCTCACTGTTTGTCTACCTGATTTACAGCCAAACTACGTTCTCTCGCTCACTCTACCAATGGTCACAATCCCGTCGAGCTCTCCTGCACGCTATGAGCATTCCCTGTTGTTGAACTCGGACCACCAGCTTTTCGCGCTACCCAGAATCATTCGTTCGCCAACTTACATGTTGCCGAGAAACTTGTTACTTTGGATTTAATTGGAAATAAAACCCGTCCCTTTTTGTTTTAGACAACATATTATTTTGAAATCCGGAGTTTATTTCGGGTCATGCCTAGCTTCACACCATCTTGGAATATTGATAGTCTTCCATCTTCAGGTATGTTCAATAAAAGTCAAATTGTTTTATTGAACATCTTATAATATACTTGATAATGGAAGTTTATTAGTTTTCCGAAACGTTGTGAAGATGTGCATGACCTTATGTAAACTAGGACATTCAATGTACGCTGCCTAAAATAAAAAAAAGGACGAGTTTTATTTGCATGCTGCTGCATACCGCTACGCATACATAATTTCAACCACTGTTCGCCGATCGTCGCATGCCGCCATCACCACCGACATGTTCTCGTTGCCGTCACCGTCGCAGAACCTCAGCTGTCATCGTCGACGCCTCCAGTGGTTCGCTGGCTTGTCGGGCAGCCCGACCTCGCGTCAGTTCGTCCGGCTGCTCGCCTGCCCGTTCCCAGAGGCAGATTTGCGTATGTCCGACTGCCAACGGCCCCTCCCTCCCCGCCCCCCCGCCCCGTTCTCCTCCACCCCGCCCCGTTCCGCGCCTTGCACCGCGGGACCTCCGCCTTTCCACCGGCCGCTGCGAGACGAGCGGTGCGTAGGAGAACTGATGGCCCACCGCGGGTATTAAGATAACGCTTTCGCAACAAGTTCTCCGCCAATGATCTGCTAATCCGCGAGTGATAAGGCGGGGCGGCGGGTTTCCGTCGGCGCGCCGCGTTTGGAAGCCGCCCGACCGCTCCCGCCGCCCCGCAGTCACGCCATCCCGCCGTCCCGTGTGTCCCGCGTGTCGCGTTCCCCGACACCGCGTCCCCGGGTCGCAAGTTGGACATCCGATGTTCGCGTGGCCATGTAAACAGTTCGGTTACTTAGGAAGTAGAATTAAAATCCAGGCACTATCATGCTGTTTAAACTGCGATTTTTCTAACTTTGCGCCTCAAGGCCCATTTTTACTATGGAATATGTCAAGGTATTTCGCAACGTTCTCAGTCGTGCCGCCAGATATCGCATGATCGCGTCCTTGTCCAGCAGTGCTTGCGATCATGCGACTCCTAGCGGCGCGACGGCGAAAGACGTGAAATGACGTGTGATATTCCATCATGGCCGTAGGGGCTTGAGGGACAGAGTTAGAAAAACCGCACTATAATTTTGGTCTACAGCTACTTTTTGTTAAACAGTTTCTGCCGTTTTAATAGTAATAATACTGCTATCTTCATTTAAAGCATTGCGTTTAGTGTATTCATGGAACAAGCTTCCGTTCCTTGCGGTATTAAATCGAAAACGAAATTCAATTAAGTTTATTTTTGCTTAATTTTTCTATCAGTATACACTCCTTTTATATTTTTATCTTTGTTGTTTGATTTTAATAGATAGATTGATTTGATAGATTTTAATAGATAAAAATATAATAATATTTGCGGTACTCTCATGAAACAAATCGGTTCCATGGAAAGTTGAATTTCAATATAGATCTCTGTGTCTGTTTTTTTCCTTTTTCGTTTGGAAGCCGCCATGTAATTGGTCCTTCTCATTCTTCTTAATGTTATTATCTGAATGATATTCTGCTTAATATTATATTAATTCAATACATTATTACTAGGGAGTTTTTGCAAGTCGTGAATTTGAAACGCATACGGAACGACAATTCCGGAGAGAATTCAATTACTCTTGGGCCGGGACGGGATTTCTATTGATGTGCCCTGTCATTCTCTTGGTTTTGTCGTTTACGACCCACGTGATCGTGGTTTATATTTATCGCCGTTTTGGCCCTAACCTTTTCACCTGAATTCGACACGAATATGAAATAATCATGGAAATCATCATATTGTTGACTACGGTTACGTACTACGGCTTTTCCCGTCTCCCTATACTGCCACCGTGTAAATCTCTTTGCCTCTGCACATACAGAATCGAAATGCGAGATATAGTAATTTTTTTTGTCATTGTCATTGTCATTTTTTGTCATTGTTTTTTGTCATTTTATCTGTCATTGTCATTTCCTCGTCATTATTCTTTCTTTCGCACTTTATTCTTTCTTTTCTATATCTTTCTTACGCACTTACGTAGAAAAGTGAAAGTACGTAATCCTGCAGCGGAAAGTGGTAGTTTCTCGTTATAAAACTCGTATTATGGAACCGTAATATCGAAAATGTGGATATATCTTGTACATTTATTTAGTGTATTATTTCTTCTTACACGTTGTGGAGTCAGAATCATGTTTGGTGGGTCCATGGTACCGAAAAGTTGGTTGACGGCAAAACGTCTGTGTATCTTTTCGTCCACCCGTCTACCTGTCCGTCTGTGATAAATGCTAGGTTCTAAACTGTTCAGGCGACTTACTTCAAAATTGATATTCCCGGTCATCTGGCCTTATTCGAGGCCTTGGGAATTTGAAACGAATATTTTAATTTGGGGAAGAACTTTACGAGAAGCCACAATAACACTTTCACAAATATCTTCAAAATTTTTTATTAATTTTCTTCGGCGGATAGAGCAAAGGACGCTTAAATAAATGGCGCCAGTCATATTTTGATGAAATCTCTAAATTTTCGAAAATTGCAAATGTTAAAATAATGCAAGAAAGTATTAATATTGTGGCTCTACTAGTGACATTTTCACGTAATACTTACGTGTAAAGAAAAAAAAACATTGTATTGCTGCAGCGGAAACGACGATTTTTCGGCAGAAAAAACTTTTTGAGAAAACCAAACATTTTGAGTCATTTTTGAGAAAAGAATGATTTTGAACCATTTTTCGGATTTCGTATAAAGTATATCGCCCTCCAGAACCGTTTCTGATGAATCCTAGAGGCCGTGACATCAACCAAATCGATTAGGGAATATTAATTTTCCTGGAAATACTGCTTACAGTTTAGCAGCTAGCGTTATTCACCGACAGAGACACGTTTTTCCGTAAACCATTTTTTGGCATCCAATCTAGATTTTCCAGTATTTGAGGAAATTGTTTAGTACATACGGGGAGAAATTATCCACTTTTTAGATATCACGAGCTCACAATACGAGCTTTTCTGTCAAAAAGTCGCCACTTTTTGCTGCAGCTTTACAATATTTTGTAATTACTACGTAAGTACGTAGTAGGCGAGAATGCAAAAATGAAGTTATGAGGTACTCCATGTATTTAAAATTTCCATAGACAATGGAAATGCAGTAATCACATGCTTAAAAATTTATGGGTTAAAAAGAGTAGGTGTAACTGAAAGGTTTTGTGGAATTTCTGTGTATAATAACTATTGCCAATGTTATAAAATAGGATTGCAACGTGTCTTCAACGATCAAAATCTTATTCAGTTTTCGTCGTAGCAGAGCATATTATCCTATTTTGTATATATAGTTCAGTTTCCCCCCTTCATTGAAAGTGAAATAAATAATGCATTTAATATACTTAATAGAAACACTTGAGCAATAAAAGCCGTGAGATTCCGTGACGCCTTCAGTATTCATTAACCATCGTTGCCTTTTCGTCCACCGTCGCGGACGACACACCTCGATAACACGTGTAGTATTGATATCGTTCGTTCTGGGTAATGTCAGTGTTGTAACTAGCATTCTTGGACATACAGGTCTCAGCGCGTTGGTCCCGTCACTAAGCACGATACGATCTGAATCTTTCAATCCAGTTTTATTTTTTTCCTTTTCGAAATATATTCTTTACAAAATTGGATCGTGAAATAATCCACCGGCTGACATGGCTCAGGGCATCAACACATATCTCTGCAGTGCCTCGAACAGGAGGGTCCTAGGATTCGAGTCTCGTTGGCGGTAGGGTTTTTTGACATTAGTAGTGTCGAAAACTACTGTCAGTGGAAGGTAGATGGAATTCATCCGCTGTCTGGAGAAGAATTCTAGCGTCCGGGTGCTTTGGTCGTTAGTTTTCCGTGGGTTCTCCGATCAATACCAGGCGAATGATGGAGCAATACTCTAACAAAAGGGTCACAGACGGCGCGTGATTTTTCTGTCTTCCTTGTCCTTGCCTCGCTCCTTATCCACTTTTACACATACATGCAATTCACTACCACATATTGCGGGAGTATAGAGCTTGTCCTGACGGAAGGTGGTGCTCCATAGAGGGAAATACTCCGAAAGGCAACTGGCTAGATCTCTCTATCCAGCAGGGGAAGAACACCACAATCTCCTACGATAAAATAAGGCACTACACTTACGAAAACTAATGATCATAGCAGTTGACGCGCCCGGAAACACAAAATAATTGAAATGTCTTTTAATTTTTTTTGAAAACATTAGTTTTCGCTGAATTTGGAGTGACATATAAATAATAAACATGAGCTCAACAAGATTTTCCCAAATCTGTACATTTTGTCTTAATTTGTGTACTTGATCTCACCTTATTTTTATTACAACCTCTGAATCTTCGAAAATTTTCAGGGTCAACTTTCTTTTTAAATATTTTATGCCAGTTCAGGCGATAATGAAATGGTTACGCTGTTTGCTAAACCTAAGTTTTTATTATTTTTAGTATTAATATAAGGTAATTGTTGTTATAATATTATCATTATTATTATTTAATTGTAAGAATATTTTAACGTAAAACACTTCAGTTTCTTGCGACGTTGGTCGCAATCTCTTGTTCTCCTACTATCTTTCGTCCTACAATCATTCGTCTCCCTTTTTTAAAAATTCTTGTTATCATCGTCATTTAACAATATCAGATTTCAGAATTAGTCCGGGACTCAAAATTGCTCAGGGATTTTTGATTAAAAATGCCTATAAATAAATTCTGTACGTGATTTTGATAAAATATCATTGTCACCATCAATTCTAAGATCGCGATTTCGCTTATATTATTTTTCCGCTAAATGTTTTCTAAAAGCTAGAGAGTGATTTGGGGCTCTAATAAATTATGCAGTGGTGAATTTCAGTATTCAAGTTGAATAAGTAAGTTTGCAGTAGTTAAGTAAAATTTTCTCTCCATAATTATTTAGAAGAATTATATATGACAGTGAGAACATGTTTTTCATGGGTGCTTAAGTAATTTTGCAAACATCCAAACTCTTTTAGAATTCCGGATTTACTAGAGTTTTCACGATACTATGTGCTTCCGAATTGGTGGAAATTCAATAATTTCCTCTCTAAAATTAGATTGAAATTTTATATATTTTGCTATATAAATGATGTCGAATGAAGCTAATTCCGCGTCCTGTCTACGTTTAGTACGCAACTGAATTTTTCTTATTCGACTCACTACTAACGAACGTATTAGTATGCAAGCTGCACCTGTGGCCACCGTCGAACAACTCGAAATCTCATTCCACGAGGAAATGTTTTCTTTCCTTCGGGGTTGACGTGTGTAAATGTTCTACAGCGTATCGATTTAGAAGTACGCAAAGTACATAATAATAGGAAAAAATCTTTAAGAAATTAAGATCAAATTTTCATTTGTTGTTTAATCTTCTCTTTTCGAATTCTTGATTTAGAGTGTACACAGGGATGGGCAGTATTTAAATTCTGGTATTTGAAATAAGTATTTTAAATACATTTTGTATTTGAAAAATTGTATTTTTGAGGTTCTGGGACATGTATTTTGGAGATTTATTTAAATTCATAAAATAGGAGTACGTTTAAAAAAGAAGTACATTAATAAAAATAAAAGGTTTGGATCTCTTTTTTGTTTTAATTACAAAGTTCGGAACAATTAACCAGATATGCCTGAATTTTTTATTCACTTTCGTTGATTTTTTTGTTTAATTACATTAAAAAATACATACATATTATAGGTATTGTTTAGAAATTTGTAATACAATTGTATTTACTGTATTTTGAGTATTTCAAGTATTTTAAATACGTATGTATTTAGCAAATCAAAACATAATGTATTTTTAGTATGTATTTCAATACTAATTTACAAAGTATTCTGGCGAAGTATTTAAATACTAAATTGAACATATTTTGCCCAATCCTGAGTGTACGTACGTGTGTAAATGTGTGCGTGGTGTGAGTTGTGTTACTCAATCGTTGTTCTAAACAATAGGAGCTTTAGTGAATGAAGGAAATCATCCAATTATGCAACTTACTGACGAATCTTCTACATTATGGAAGGCACATTATGATTCGATAATGTGGTAATGTACAAAGTTAAGTGGAACCGACAAATAGCAGTGAATACTTATGATATATAATCCTGCCATAAGAATTTGTAAATAGCAAAGAGTCGTTTAAAATATAAAATCTTTATTTGCATTTTTATGCTCGATTTGTAAATTAATTAATTTTTGTCGGTTTGTAAATTAGGTATACAATAATTGGTATAACGTTTGAGGAAAGCATTATCCAAATTTTTATGTACTACAAATCGGAATAAAAGGAGACGTAAGAATTGTGGTTTCATAGTTTAATAGCAAAAATTTAGTAAAATAATGTTATCTCAAATGACTTAAATATATGAAAAACATATTGGAAATTTTCACAAAATTCAATTATTTGCTGAAGTTACTTTATTGTATGTAATTGGAGAAACAGAAGCGGATGTCGAATTTACTGTAGTGTATTTATTGCAATACCAAAGAGGTTAATGATAAACAAATTAATAGAGAATGTTGAGAAACTTATTTTTTTTCACTTAGTAGAAGAACTATAGATGTGAGTAGGAAGTACAAAAAATTAAATATATGGAAGTAATAATCGATAGTAAATTTTAAAGATTACATAGCGTATATAGTTAAGAAAAACGGGAAAATATTAGTATTTTAAACAGAATTGGCTCATATTTATTTTCTCCTACTATTTTTTTCAACTGTCTAAAATTTTAAAGGGACCTGTTCTTTCGAGAAAGTACAAAACAAGACAATTCAATTTTATATAAAAATATGGCTCGTATTTAAATAGCTTTACAAAATGATTGATATATAAATATATAATTCCACCCGATTTTGATTCTTGTGCATCACTATTGATGTGAGCCAAATAATCCGAAATATATAAATTACAGGTTCAACAAAAAAGAGCTATGAGGTCAGATATGTTTCTGTGCTAGAACTATTAGAAATTCTGACATTTATGTCAGTAAGACTGTGAATACATTGTAAGACAAATTTGATTTATACATTAATTTAATACCAGACAACAGATAATTTAGTTAACAAAATCCAAAGAATAAATGATAAATGAAGAGAAACAAGATATGCACGAAATTTAGTCTGTAATTAAAACCGTTCAGGTAAAACAGATTATTTGATAGAGGATTTGAATTATTTAATAAGTTATCGTTAGAAATTAAAAGTAATGATAACGTAAAGAATTAAAAGAAATTATAAAAATTGAAAAAAAACAGAAAAATCAATTGTTTGTAAATATTTAATACGGTATACCTGCAGATATAAACAAGTGTATACGTATTTAATGTATCCCGAATAGCCGAGAACGTTAAAAATTAATTCTATAAAACGTTTACTTCCGTGAAAATGTCTACATCATTATAATGCTTTCACGATCTATGCAATGCATATATATATATATATATATATATATATATATATATATATATATATATGTGTGTGTGTGTGTGTGTGTGTGTGTGTGTGTATATCTACCCTTTACACTAGTATAAGAAAATAAAAAATTCTTTACATTAGTTGTAACGTACAGTTTTGACAAATGTGTTTTCAAAGATATTTTTCATTCTGCAGCAATGGGAGGGACTTCAGCAAAACAAGCTCTGAAACGATCTCAGATTGATCGATAGAACGACTATTAGCAAAAGTGAGCCAGACATCTTAGGCTTTCTTCAGGAATAATGCTTTACGGATGACTCTACTAATGACTGGAAAGGGAAACAGATTCTTAGTTACAATTCACCTCGCATTCTCATCATGAAAACAAATATGTATGCTGGTCTCGCTCCAGCACGCATCGCCTTCGCATAGGATGTTCGGATTTCAGCCCAGAAGTGTTGACTTGTTAGTAGAACAGGCGGTGAACAAACTGCCTATTCCGAGTGAGTCGTGCAAGTCGAGAAAGTGGTGCCGAGAAGAGTTATTACTTCCAGAACCTAGGTGATCGATCTTTTTTATCCCAGTGAACTCGAGCATGAGTGCAATGCTCCACATTGGACTCTTTTTTTATTTTCCTTGTAACACCTACTATAGTTTACACATCATACTTGTTTCATACTTTGAACTTCGTGTGGTAATGTTCTTTTAGGAATAAAAATATGAAGATCAGCTAAAAAACTGATAAATTGTCACAAACGTGGATGCAAAACGGTGTGTCTTATTTATGCATTATAAAAAGTTTTACATATGCAAAGAGCATCTTCCAATTTTTATTTTGAAATTTAAGGGGGAATGGTATATTAATACGCAGTATACACTATTTATCTATTGTTTTTAGTGATATCATTATCATTTAATTTGATGTTCACAAGAAAACTAAGGAAAATAATGACAGATACTTAAATTACTGTAAACACTATTGCTGACAAATTTTTCACATTTGTTGGTTTATCAGTTGCAGATATTTAAATGAATTTACCATGAAATAGTGGCAATTAGTATCGGAAACAAATCTTTGGCAAGATGGCTTGAAACGCGTATGGATTAAAAGAAGTTTCTTTTTGGGAATAATCAAATCCATCAAACAATTGAAATACTTATTTTAGAAGGATGTTATAGGTAGAAGAAATGATAACAAATGAACTGATTTTGCAAGTGATCGAATGACCTAGAATAATTATTTTTCTGTATGTGAATTGTACTGCTGTGTAAGTCTACATCAGTGTACGCATTTTTGTTCTTCTAATAAAATATATAATTCCCGTCTCTCCTCTTAAAGATCACCACTCCCTTTGTTCGTGTTTTTTGCCTGGTTCCCAGGCCCGACCAAAGGCCGCGATGGACCCTGCTCGCCTCGCATCCGTACAATAAGGTAGATTTCTTTTCCCCCAACGTCGCATGTAGGCAGCTGTTTACGACGTTAATAAAATCTTAATCTGAAAATCTTAAGGACACGTCTAGGATTGGTGTTGGATTGTACCTCCGTGACTATACCTGCTCGTGGTCCCCTCTCCCGAGCTGATCTCCCGAGGAGGCGGCTTCGCGCGCCGCCGGCGCCGGGTCGCTGACCCCAGCGCACAGGGGTGGCAGCGCCAGGGGCCGCGCGCCGCGCAGGTGGGCGGCGGGCGGCGGGCCGCGGGCGGCGACGGCCAGTGGGCGGTGGGCGGCGGAGGGCGAGCGGCAGGTGGCGGGCTGCGGGAGGCGGGCAGGAGAGGGCAAGGGGCGCAGGGACGGTGGGAGGGAAGGGCGAGGGGCAGTGAGTTGAGGGCGGCAGGCGGCCGGTGGTAGGAGGCGGGCAACAGTAGCAAGCGCTGGCGGTGGCGGGCAGTAGGGGACGGGCAGGGAGGTGAGCAGTAGGGGGCGGGCTGCAGGTGACAAGGGGCAGAGGGCTGGCGAGGAACGCGTGGAAGGGCGATGGGCAGTGAGCAGAGGACGGCGGGCGGCCGGTGGCGGGAGGCGAGAAACAGTAGTAAGCGGAGGCGGTGGCGGGAAGTAGGCGATGGACAGCGGGCGGCGAGCGGCGGGCGTTGGACGGTGGGCGGAAAGAAGCGGGCGGCTGGGGGCGAGAGATAGGAGGCGGGCTGCGGGCGCTGGGCAGCGGGTCAGGGGCAATGGTCAGAGGGAGGGTGCGAGGAAATGGCGGGCGGTTGTGGGTGGAGGGCGGCCAGTGGTGGGAGACTGGCGACAGTAGTAAGTGGAGCTGGAGATGGCGGGGGGAACGGAGGCGACGGAGGGGGCAAGGGCAGGCGACGGAAGACGGACGCTCCTCGAGCGGCGGTCGGAGAACTGTGGGGGCGGCGGTTGGCGACGCCTGGAGGCGGGCATCGGAACGGCGGCGGGACTGCGGCGGAGACAGAAGCCATAGCTTCATCGTCAGGGGTAACAGGACCAATGGCGGAGTTCGTAGCGGGATCGGTAGCGACGGCGGGGCGATGTGACCGACTGAAGAAGTTGCGGTGAAGGGATCCGGATCGACGGCGGGGACGTGGCGCTGGTACGTCGAAGGTGAAGGGAGCAATGACAGGCAGCGCGCGTGGGAGTGTGGGAAGCGGTGATAAGACGGAAGCAGAGGAGGCTGCGAAAGGAGTTGCATGGGCAGCGCTGAACCCCGCTACGAAGCGGGGGCCAGAAGTGTGGTGGCTACGGCGGGGACATGTTTGGAGGGAACCTCAAATGTGACAGGTGCGGGGAGAGAGAGAGAGAGAGAGAGAGAGAGGTGGCCGGGAGGGGTAGCGGGGAGACAGCAATGGCAGTAGACTACTCGGCGGGGACTGTGTGGGAGACGGGGTTGTGGCTGAGGCAGAAATGGCAGCTTGAGCGTCAGGAGAGCAGTAACAGGCAGCGCGGCGAGGACCGGGTGTGGAGCGACGGCGAGTCAATGACGATGTGGACAGCTGGATAAATTGCAAGGGCGTCGGCCGTCGTGGTGGGGGCTACGTAGTCTGTGGCAGATCGGTGGCACGGCTGTCGTGGTGTCAGAGGCGACAGCGTAAGTTGCAGAGGGGACGGGAACAGTGGCAGGGACGCGAAACTAGGGGTACCCAGTGCGAGAAGTAGCGCATGCGTGGTGACTGGTGCGAAGAATGCGGTAGGGTCAGCAATGGCGACGGTGACAGAATCGGCGACACTGGCCCAGACTCGACAAGCGTAAGTGACGGAGGGGGGTAAAATACATTTCTATATCAGGAGAGCAAAATGTAGCTTTATGGTGGAATGACGGTTATGTACTGGTCGAAGAATTCAAGTGCGTCTGTTGGCTTCAGCCACCTTAGCTTGGGATGCTGAAGAGGGAAATGCAGTGGGTCTGGTTGATGTAGGAAAGACATAGTGGTGCCAGAAGTAGACGCGAGCTGTTGCTGCGGGAAAGGTGACGACCGGGGACGGCGGCGGCGGAGTCACCGAATAATCCATCTTGCTTAGTTTGAGTTCTTGTGAATTAATAGGAAGAGTTCAAAAATGCCCTAATAAGTGGGATTGTTTTCCATTACAAACTGAAAGTAAATAATCATTTTTTTAAATTTGCCACTCATTGAAGTCATCTTCATTTCTATTAAAATTGAAGCATTGAATTGTTTCTATGAAATATTTCTTTGCCGAAATGTTGCGAGCTTATCATATGATGAATAGAGAATGCTTTTTAAAAAAGGATATTTAATTTTATATTCAAAATGAACAGAAAAAGGGATACTTGTAAGTTTACATGTTGAAATTATTTATTTGTGTCCCAACTACTTTCGAGAATTGTATTTCATATTTTTCTCATTCTCGGCACGGCACAACAACAAGTCTGATTGTGTAGAAACAAAGATTGGAAAGTGTCCTCTTAATATCCACACTCGCACAGTAACAATTCCCGCATTTTTTAGACTGACAGCCTCCCACGAGGGTGTAATATATCTTATCTTTATCAATTGGTGTAAAATTTGTGGCGGGACAAAGTGTTAACAGCGCATGGGTTCTCGAGATTCATCGTTTCTCTTGCACTTCATTTCGACCTAGCGCTATTATAATTTACCAGATAATAATCTTCATTCATTCACCAATCTCAGTACAAACTTAAAATACTATTTATTAAGGTGTGGGCAGACATGGAACTATGGATCATTGCGTAATGGCAGCGAGACTCCTGGCATTTGTTGTTCCCTCATTGATGATTTGATCTGAGGCCGATGGTAAAACCAGCCACTACGAAGAGGACACTGCTCCCACCTTCCTCTTCGTTAACTTCCCTCATAGTAATGGAGCTCTCATCCCAGTCACTCCTGGTAGTGTTTGTACGAAACAAAACTGTATTGTAGCTGATTTCCTCAGGATATGTTGTGTTTCTTCTACCAATCACGCCATCACTACTCCAGTTACATTCATTACTAAAAATGCGTTCGATATTCCAAGTCATACATCATCCACTTACGTCTCGTACAACAATGTCCTGAAAGGTCGTCGCTAAGGCTCTATTCCACTTCCTCGCAAAACGATAGGAAAATAAACAATAGCGGCGTCATAAGAATTAAGGGAAAGCTGAAGAGTATGAGCATTCTAATCGGCGTCTAATGAAAAAAAGGCAGTCTCTTTTTGCTGTCACTACCTTTCATTTTACTCGTCCAACGTCCTCGAGTCTGATTTTTCCCTTCATTACATGATCTGAAATTTGCAGACAATGAAAAATAGGTAGGATTTTGAACCTTGTGTCTGATTTCTGAAGCAGTCGATAGGGATGAGCTTATAGGGCCAAATGTGTGATGGCCCAAAGTCTGCAAACCGTGGTCATTTAGAAGTGACTTAGTACAGCCTAGAGGTATCCGTTTAATTAAACAAGGGTGAATAAGTAAATATTTATTGTTCTTGGGCGCGTTATGCACGCAAGTCATTAGTCCCGTAAGTATAGTTCAAGATGTATTCCTAGAAGCTCCCTCTGGAACGCGAGAGCGGACGCCGACCTAAACATCGAATTACGGGATTTCCAGCTACAGGTATCTCTCCCAGTGAGGAGCTCCTCCGACAGAAACCAAATCCTTGGTCCTAGCAATCAAGAACGCATGCCAACCTTAATGCTAGAATTGCATTTAATTTAAAACAAAATTGAAATTTTTTTAAAGCATTCCTATTATTTTAGCTTTTTAATTCGAAGAGCGTTTCTTTCATCACAAAATTGTTTATATTTAGCAATTTTTACCCCGTAGAACCATAATATTTATTGTTACATTTTTTGGAAATTAAGGTTTTGTGGTATCGTTGAACACACTGAAGTATCTTGTCAAATGAATAGCAATTCGCATTTAAAACAAAGTCCTTGAATTCGAAAATGTTGAAATAATTATATTTGCATAGATGATTTATAAGACACAGTGAGATCAATATTATTTGTCGTTGAAAACATTTTCGGACGGTTTCGTTCTACGTAAATATTGTTTTTTGTCGGCCGAAGAATATCACATCATTATTTTGCAGATTTCTTTTAAGGTAGCATGTACGAAAGTGGAGGAGATCACACTACGATCGAAGACTTTACTTATTGCAATCAATATTCTGTATACTGTTATTGCCTGAACTAATGGACCATGTGAATTCTATTTTTTCTTTTTGTCTTTTGTTCTTTTAAAACTCTGCAGCACCAGCGAACAATATTTCACGTACATTACATTTCAATCACAAATAAGAATGTTCCAATGGGAATTTAGAACATCTTCAATTTTCATAGTTAACTTTATAAAATGTCTACGTTTTACTATAGAACATATTACTCTAATTTGTTTTTCAAGATCTCCGAGGTGGGATCAGTAATCAAACAAAAATATTCTTAACATATTTTTCGAAATCAAAACTCCTCGTCTAAGAATTCTACTCGTATTTAAAAGTTATTAATTTTTCTAAATATAGGTCTACTTGAGAAAATATTGGCAATGTCTTTTCTTATTTATTAAATTATTAAATTTTATTTCAGTAAGGAAACTCTTGAAATTAAACGTCTCAATGTGTCTGCCAAAGAAATTCTTGTTTCTTTTCTCTTTTTTCCAACCCCTTATGTTATTCAGTGCCTAATATGTTGAACTATAATTTCTTTAGAATTGATTGTATCTTTATTTGTTTTTGTTCCGTTTCTATTGCCTTGAGTTCAAAATATTGCCACCAATGTGTTTAGTTATTGCTCATTTATTTCACTAAGTTTGCACTGTGTTCAACGCGTGATCAGTTCAACGCATCATTGAGCTCTTATCAATTATTCGCAGAAGACTTGAATGCACGTACTTTCTACTTTTAATGGATTTCGGCAGCGGATGTTCTTCCTTTGTTCTGGAAAGTAATGTCGATGGTTGTCATTTGCCGTCATCGCTCACACCACGCCCGAAACACGGCTGTCAGATGCTGCGAGTTAAGGAGTAGCGCACTTTACTAATACGTGGATGGGTGACCATTAAACACGATGCATAGCGCTAGCAATTAGCGAGTCATGGTAGAGTAAACGATGGGGCGCTGCGCTATCCGTTATCGAGTTCGATCGCTAGATCGTCGGTAGTCGCCCTTTCAAGAAGCATGACTCCTAATACGGCTCCGAGATGATCCTCCGAGCTTTCAGGTGCACTCAGCTTGCTGTCAAGTGAGCACAGGAATCTCTTCGGGCGGGTTGGCAAGTAATGCTGTCCACATTACTGGTTTCACTCCCCAGATCTTCAAGAAGTTTTTAGTACTGTACCTTCTCGATCATTCTAGTATTGCGATACGACGTTCTCACGAAGCCTTCTAACCTGGTATAATGAAAATTAATATTAAAGTTCGTGCTGATTAATAATGTAATAATGTAACGGGCCTGTATTGTGTTGTATATTGAATGCCGGTTTCCGATTTTGGATTGGTAGACAGCAGACCTAAAAGTAGGCAGACGTCGACGGTGGCAATCGTTCTGAAACCTATTGTGCTTTCGGACATTTCTACCTCCTGCCTTCTTGATTGGCAAATGGAAACCACCACGTGTCGCATGCCTTTATGTACGTAATTATTTGTTTTATATTTGCCTAGAAAAGCCCAGTATCTCGTTGTTAGGTCGTCTAACACTGTGGAAGGAATATGTCCGTAAAAGATTGCTGGAAGGTCACCAATTCGTGATTATTGTGCCAGATCTACTGCACTATCTCGTCTACGACAAATCGCGAAGCTAATCCTTACATTTCAAGTTACGTTAAAAACTATTTTATTATGTTTTAATATTTTCCGAGCTGACAGTTTTCGATAAATATTTTAAAATTACTGAATGAAATAAATCCAAATTATAAATTTGGATGCGCGAAATGCTGTTTGAATACACACTACAGAGTTGATATATGCTTTTAGTAATCACTGCAATATTCTACATTGCGTTTTCGTAGCAGATTTTATTTCTTCTGCCCATGCAGTAGTAGAGAACCAGTGATGATATTTCTCTTCTTCAAGTGCATGAGAATATTCAACTGTCAACACTTGTGTGTTATGGAAATTAACAATTCTCTCTCTCGTGAACCCCGCCTTATCGGTAAACAAAATTCTCGCAGTAAAGAGTGAATGGATCTTCAATAGACTTTTGTGGGAGCTAGTTGCAGAAGTTCAGTCTGGTGAAGAATTTCTGTAGACAAAGGACTTGGGACTTCGTGAACGAGGTATGTGTACAACTGTTTATAAAGGACTACCCAAGCAAGAAATGATAAACACCTTCCACAGCTGTTATTCTTCACATCCTAGTTCCAATATCGACGACACTTTTCAATGCAAGACTGAGTAGTAAGATGAAAGATATAGGAACTTGAAGTCACAACGATATTGAAATATTTTAAACAATGTATGCATTTGGAGTAATTTGTTTTTTAAAGTCAAATAATTTCGATTCTTTGGTAAAAACGAAAACTCAAATAGATATTCTTAACATTCTGAGCTAACGTGAGTAGATTCAACTCCTTTACTGCATTGGACGAGTTCGAATCGTGTCAACAATATTGATCGGTCTGAGTAGCTCATGAAGTTACCTCCCTGTAGTCACAACTTTACAAACCGGAGGTACTAAATTTGCATTCCTACTCGAGCGAAATTTGAGAACGGCTAGCGATGGAGAACTATCTGAGAGAATACTAAGAGGCCAGTTTGTACGAGCGAGATTTGCGTTCTTTCTATCCCTTATATCAAGGAAATGTCGGCACAGTGTGACTAATTTTGTTCTTTCTCGTATACTCTGTAGAGAAAGTGTGACAAATATGTAACGTAGTATGTATGTTTTGAACTTGATATGCTGCAGGAAAAAGGAACGATTTTGAAAGAAAACGTTTTGTTTGTACTAAATATCGAAAAAAAGGTGTTTTCACTTTCTCCTATGCGTAGTATAGTCAAAAATAAATATTTTGAGTGTCCTTGAGACCGAAATAATGTTTTTTTCTAAAAATGACTGCCTGTGTATCTACCAACATTAGCCTCTAAACCTTCCCCAGGATTTTTATCAAAATGGATATTTCCATATCTATCTGACTGATGTCGTGGCATCTCGAAAAATAACAAACGGATCCTTTAATTTTGGGGGTAATTACGCGGTTTTTTCGACATTGCCAATTTTTTTCCAAAAGTGGCTCCATTTTTGCATATCGTATTATTTGTTAAATTGGAAAAGCTACTACAAAGCGTTAGTATAGTTTGTATAGCAAGTGAACTCCACATTTTGACTGCAGGTTTTGGGCAATGGTTCTTTTATTTCCATGGAGCACGAATATCCTTTCGCAATATCCACATGACAGTTGGTTACAATACAATGCTAATCGGGACTACAAAATGCTTATAAAAATATGTTTGTTGTGAAATACTCAGTGTAGATTAAGGAATATGGTTTTCTTTTGCCTTTCTCTTTCTTTAGAATCAAACGGGTTGAATATTTCATTAGAGGTATCAGAAGGCAACTTTGACAATGCCGTAGGTGAAGATTCGAGATTCGATAAAAACAAAGCGTATTCCTAAAAAGTCAGATAGAGAGCAGAGAGACGGATTAAGACGATTTTAAAACCTGCAAACGAGGATTCACCAATGGTTTCGGTCGGTTCCATTTAAGTGAATTATTGAAATGTGATTAATGCTATTATTGAAATAGATTTCCAACATACAATATGATTACTGTCAGAGCGTTGTGGAAACCCAAGGAAGACGATGGTTACGATCGAAATTATTCTTGTGGAAAACAATGGAAATAACTATTGAAAAACAAGTGTTTCCGGCAAAAAGGAACGTATTATAGGAGAAAAATTGGATAATGAACCGGAAGGAAGTATCGAATAAAAATTGAATATAACCTAAAAGTTACTTCTGAATGTAGTAATTACAAGAAAACGCTCGACTGAAGCGGTCTAATTAGGAAAGTGAAGGTGGAATCAGAAGAATGATAGATTAAAAGTTCAAGTACTGGAAGTAAAATATTTTCAAATACTGGATGTTGAAAATGATATAATTTGTTGTGCTTTGTTTTGGAAATTACTGTTTTTTTTGAACAGACGTGATCTTGCTGCGTTGATTGTCCAGCTATATATGACTCGAAAAGGTATATTGTGTTTGGAGATTAAATTGCGTCGAGAATAAACTTTAATTAGTTTTATTTTATATTGTGCTCAATATAGTTAATGTATAGTTGATGTAGTACGCTCAAAGCGTAAGGATTTATTTTGGCAACAGTGCGCGCGTGATACATTCAACGAAGATGAATTTTAAAGTAAATGAAAAAAAATATAGAAATGTTTACCATCGACTGTTATACTAAATGAAAACTCACGTCATGTATTCGAAATAACATTGACAAATCGAATTTACATTCTCAATAGAAACATTTGCTGTTTTACGGCCAAGTAAATGTCAGCATGAGGCGTAATTTGGATGATGACAGTGATTATTCGTTTCGATTCCTTCAAAAAGCTTGTTCATTTCACTTCAAGAAGTAACTGGCAGTCAGAATCCACATTTGATGCAATTCGTTAAAAATCTTGATGATTCACTAACAATCTTTACAATGAAATGTGGAAACGGACAAGAGGGTAACAAAGTTAACGAAAACTAATGGGTAAAGTGTTATCTGAGTTTCAATTATCATGAAACGAAGATGATGATATTCTTTGAATTAAAAAGCACTGCTTCACTCTTTTGTTATCCATGCGTTCAAATTGAATATCTGTGAATATTTCGAACATCTTATGTATTTTATTTTTTTTAATAGATAATTGCTTTTTGGAAGAGTATGTACCGTTTTGCTGGTCCAATGCGACTGGGAATATTCATGAAAATAAACAGTATTATTCCATATTTTTAAAACGTAAATTAACATTCTGTATTCAAGACTGTGAGGCATGCATCGTGTTGATTTCACAGGTCTATAAATCTATTTCATTTTATAGCAAATAATTTTTCTGATCTGTGGGAGACTGACATTCTTAAACAATGACAGCTTGAGTGAGTGAAGAAAGACGTTATTGCTTTGATAGCACTGTAATGTTAAAGCGCCTGCTGGTAAATGAAGTAAGTGCCAAGTTCATTTCTTAGAGATTCGTTCCACTTTTTATTACTTATTTCGATATTCATGTTGTTTTCAGTAAATTTTTCAATGATAATAATCTCTGAAATTGTATGAGGTAGATTACTTGCATACAGAGGACAATGGTAAATCTTTATGATCGGTTTTATTGAGCAGTTAAGTATAATGCGGCGAGCGATCGTCACCAACTGGAATCGTTTTACAATGAATATAACCGCACATTATCTCACATAAACTGCGCTCTCGTGTATTCTAGTAATCTCTTAATTATTGTTCATAACATTCACATTCAACGGATGGAATAATTGAAAATGATCAACAATGACTAGGTATTGCTAGAAATTGCTAGGCAAAGACATTTTAATGATGGTTGGAATTTACACAGGACATTCATACTTATTCTTCACAAAATCGTATTTTTGGTTTAGAAATACATATTTCGGTTATGTTTCCTTTGATTTGTGGTTGCCTGACACAAAATAGAAACGAAATTAATATAATTTCGTGTGGAAAGTTATTTTTGCAAACTTTCTGCATACTCATTCCGCATTATTTTTCAATTTTGCTACGATTTAATTGTTTCTAGAGATCAGCGTGTGATGGTCAAAGGTAATGTTGGACAAGCAAATATGACGTAGTAGTGACGCTCATAAGCGTGGGCGTGCCTCCCTCTGATAATTTTGAAGGGTCCTTTTGTAATACATTTTATTTTCGAGAATATGTCCAAAATATGTTCTATGCTTTTCTCATTACTTAACCCGATAGTTTGGGGAATTGTTTTATATATGGAGAAGAGGCTCTCCACTAGCGATCTGTAAGGCGCGGCCAATTTGCTCGCTCGTACTCGCTCGAGCATTTCAGCCTTGAGTACCGTGTCCTCGAGTATCCTGTGCTCGTTTCGCGGTGGGCTGGTTCACGGGCCCATGGCGGCGGGTCGCGTTTACAGTGTGGCCGTGGCATCAAAAGCAAATTAAGAGGATTATGAAAGCTTACATTCGCCTGGAGATGGCGCCCTAATACACAAGAATAAATCTAAAAAGGAGAAGAAGGAACGATAATAAGAATAAGGATAAGAGGAAGAGGCTTCACACATTGTAAAATTGAGAATACTTTTTTCAGATCTGAGAAGTTTGTAAACGAACATAATTTTTCCGCGGGATAACAAGAAAAACATTACATTTTCAAATGTTTTTCCAATCTTCACTTCTTTTATCGGCGGCCACGTTTTTGATTTTGAAATATTGGAAAACGAGTCACGGGGAAAAGTAAAGTGGAAAAATGATACTATTATTATTATTATTATTATTATTATTATTATTATTGACCTCCGTTAATGAACATAATTCCATTTGAAATCTGTAAGAGAATTTTAGGGTTCTCATTTCAATTAACTTGCACAAATTTGTTGAATAATGTATTATTTTAATTTCATTTAGAAACGTTTCTAATAATTAAGTGATACCAGAAAGATATTTTTAACTTTCGTTTGAGCAGCAGCGCATCATTATGATACTTTAACCAGAATGACAAAATAAAAAAAGACATTAGAAAAAGTGTATTCCTTTTTAAATGTTTCAATCACTGCATTATTATTAGTAGTAGTATTTGAAGTGTAATATTTCCATGCATTTGCATAAACTGTCCCGTTTTTCCATGCCCTGATCTCCTTATTTTAGCTCATACAGCCATCGTCCTTATATATACACATCCCATTATGGCCCACTGCCTTCCTACGCAAGACTAGCCCGAGTCGTTCCCCTCGTACCGAGCATCGGATGCTCGGCTGTGAAGGCCCAGTGAATTTCGCTCGGTAGATCGCGGACGAGCAAGACTGCCCTACTGGCCTGATGACTAGCGGATTTTTTGCGAACTGTCGCGATGCTCAAGCAAAATCATCTCATGCAGGACTACTATCCACGCCATCTGGCAACTTTTAAATTGTTCAACATAAAATGTATTTATTAATAGTGTCTTAAAATTGTAATTTCATTATCCTTGTTGTTTTACTTATTTTGTAGTAAAATATGGCATGTGTAAATAAAAAAAGCTTAATGGTTTAGGGGGTCCAGAAATATGTTTGACTCCCCCTCTTGTTTTAGGATGCGCACGCCCATGATGACGCTTAGAAAACAGCAGTGAAGTTCCGTGCAGGGCGAAAATACAACATCAACGAAATCAATATATGTCGAATTGGTTTATAAATACGGAGAAATCGGTGGAAATTTTCAAGAAAATTAATGTAAATATATTTCAAGTATGATCCACAATATCTTCATCATAATTAGCTATAGAGTGTAAAATTCATCGATAAATTTCTCTTGTTCGTGGTACATCAATCCACAGGACTAAACTGTGGTGGGGATACACGCTTGGAAAGGTCGTCATACTAGTTTGCAGCGTTTTTATTACTATGATTGTCATTTTATTCATTTCGAAGTTCAATTCTTGTCAGAAAGCTGTACGCTATGGGAATTCATGACGATGCTGAGGAGGTATAGCGTTCTCGGAACAGACTCCGATCAAGAAGATGCTGATGTCCTCCAAAGTCACACCTGGTTCCCACTGAGGCTCCCTTGAAGGTTTCGTTCGTGTTCGCAGAACACGACTGAATGGAATCTTAAACATGAACGACTCTTTTCACTTCTTCCACTCCTTTATCAAAATCCTAGAATTCCTATATGTCCGTGCAAGAGGTGCAATGAACTTATTCGGGATATGATTAGCTATTTTTTCCAACATTTTTCACTGATGATTGTTATTGCGTTGTTTTTGGTAGAACAGCATTATACAATAGATTCCATATATTATGGAGTCTATCTCAACCACAGAGAGGCGAGATGCTATGGCTACTGTGAAATTTGTTTCCTTTGGAGAAGTAAAGGCGGAGCAGTGTGGGGAAATTATAGAGACGGCAGAGAATTATAATACGAAGAAATTGTGGGAAATCCAGGGACCGTTGTCATCGTTCTCAAAATGCAAATTCTTATATAAATAGTGCGATTTTCCTGGCGTCTCTTCACTAAAAAGACAAATCTAATTCATTTCTATATGTCTGGAAACGGGCCATACAACTGACTCCAGTTTTTTTACTGTTTCTCGTTCATGCAAACAAAGCGCAAAAACTGGGCGTGTCATTTTTAAACGGGAGGAAGCCAACATACACAGATCCGCTAATAGCATCCAACTTTGAATTATATAGATTGCAGGTAAATTAGATGATAACCTCGAAACAGATCAAGGTAATTCATCGAAACATATTTTAGTGCTTATTATAACCATAATACCGATTTAATACAAAAAGTATATCTACACATTTTATTTTTAATGACTCGCCTATTATATACTTGTGTAATAAACAGAAAGTATTTCCTCTAATACAATTGTAGTCAGAATCGACGTTTTGTGAGTCCTTAGTACCTGAAAATTAGTACACAGCCATAACGTCTGTCTGTGTTCAACAGTAGCGCCTAAAACCGTTCAAACGAAGTATGTAATTATTTATGCAGGAAAGGTAATTTGAACTCCCTCGTTATCTTTCTTGTAAAATAAACGATTTAAAACAAATCATTGCAAAATTGACTAGTAAAAACGTTATTTTAATTCTTATATTAAAATATTAAATCGACAATGATTGTTCAGCTATTGTATGATTCGATTATTAATATCTCATTAAGCGTCTCCTCGCCCTGTGGGTTTCTACTAATTACCTCGCATCCTGAACTACACGCCACGCCACAGGAATCACCACGAGAATACACTTTCCTTGAAGATATGACACTGGGAGCTATCGAGATCGTTGAAAGCATATTTGTGGGTTCATTGTATCGTTTTTGCAAGTGAAATAGTCGTTAGTATCCAGAAATGGTCGGGAATCTTTCGGGAGGAGGGCGAAAGGCGAATGCCAGGAGTTCCCGAGCTCCGCCACACACGTCGCTGGGCAGCAGAGCGGTCGCGACCTGGGGCTCACAAAGGACACTGCTAGTAGCATGCTGTTTCACGAGGGACCAGTTCCTTTTAAAATCGCTTTCATGAAAAGAGAACAACGCAAAATTTCTTTTAATAAATCAGGATAGACGGAAATATACAAGTTTACAGTAGAAAGGTGAAATGTACCACAACCATAGAACGGATACTACACTGCATCTTTATTCTGGAAGACCAGGAAGACACATTGAATTCAACTTAAAAATATTTCTTTTCGCTTCAGAATGAGAATCGAATGTCCCCGTTCGATGAGTTCTACTCCCTACTGTCTTATGCCTTACTAATGATTAATCTATTTTTTCTTGATTTCATTTTGGCACAACGTCCACAAGAAGCAGACCTCACATTTATTTTATCACCGGCTGTTAGTGTAGAATGCTGCAATTTTGGACATTTTATAATTGTTCATACTAAATATGGAAGTAAGTATCAATACTAGAGAAGAAGAATATTCCTGGCAATCCCTTGGAAAATTCTCAATATTATTATGAAGCGAACTTCGTGGATAAGAGCGTCATGAGTATCCGCAGGCGGAAGTTCTAACATGAGCTAAATACTTTGGCACCGACAGATCACGAAGTCACCATATAAAGGATCCTGACATAACGTTGCTTTGGTTCGTTTCTGCGGTTGCTTCCAGTCAATAATATGCACATGCTGGACAGTGCGGTCTTAAAAAATGATCCAAGAAACGTGGGCGGTAGTTTGTTGCTTATCCTTTACGTCTTCCCATTCTCAGGGCCAGATGTACTACGTCCATTGATATCGATTAGTTTCCGGGAGTTATATAAGCATACATAGGAAACATTTAAAACAAGGTTGTGGCTTCTGAAAATAACCCTCCAGTCATGTATTAATAATACAAAATCATATTTTGAATCCAGAAAGAAAATTAGTACTCTTTGAATTGTTGCTGTGCGTTTTTATTTCCACGTATACAATTTTGTTTTAGTCCTCGTGCTTGGGAAATTTATAAACCAAAATACTCAAAGCAATACAAATTTTGTTTTACTACACGTGCCTTGGAAAATTTTATTAAAAAACTCTCTGAACTTAATGGTTTGGAAACTCCAGAACAGTTCTGGCACTGCCTTTGACAAATTGTCCTTCAATTACAGCACTGATATCTTATATATCAAAGATTAAATATAGTTCTGTAACAAATATTAAATTAATTTAAATGCAGCTTTTATCCCTGACTAATCACATTTTGTCTAGTACTACTTTTCTACGTAAATAAACTAATGCTACAACTGCAATAAACTAGTAGCGCTTACGTCAATTTTTGCGTATATTGAAAATCAGTAATATAGATATAAAAATCGGGTATCTAAAAATTTTTATCGGTTGTCTGCTCTGGTCGATAATTTTCCTTGCTTTCTCCGATCAATGTCAGACGAATGCTTGATCAGTACCCTCACAAACGGGTCACGCACCGAGTGAAATATTCCCTTCCTCACCCTTCAACCCCTCTGCTCTTACAACAAACACACCTACGCTTACAAGCTCTACATTATCACACATATTAGGAGACCAGTTGAGAGCGTGGCTTTCTTCCCGGCTGGGGCCGTGCTCTACTGGGGGAGACACTTAGGAACGTAAACTTCGCAAGACGATCTGTAAGTCGTCGGCGGATCTCACTTTCCACAGCGGAGGAACACGCCACCTCTCGGCTATAACTTACACAACAGTTGCGGGGCTCATGACCAAAGAGTTGACACGCCTCGAAACATTGGGTGGTATGAATAAAAATGAGCATATGCTATTTGCTCGCGTTTTCCGAGCTAATGCTGGGTAGCGTGTGAATAAAAGTTTCCACAATATTCTCAAAAAAATAAGTAAATTCTCAAACTTGAGAAAATACTCACGTTCTTAGGCTCAGTAGAGCCTATGCTCACATCCACATGAATAAAAACAGAGAATTTCCTCCTTTCGTGAGCATATCCTCAGGTTGTTTTGAGTCTGTTCTTTAGGTGCCTCACTTTTAAAAGTGAGGTTATCGTACCTTTGTTGTAAGTAGTAATCTATCAAAAAAATACTTTGTTCATGAATATAAAAAACTAAAAGATGTACGGTTACGGGATAGAACCTACAAGAGTTTGTTACTATTTTCGGGGAGCAATGTTGAATTCACCGCAAAGCTCGTTTTCGTTACGAAAAGATGGAAACTAGATGTGCTATTCGTTCATATGGAACGAAAATATAAGTATTTTTTGTGAGTATGTATCTTGATATTTTCAGTGAGGTGTTGGTAGAAATTTGTGCATTTTCCAGAAACTTTCAAAAACCGTCGTTGAGGTTATGGACCGTGTAATAGAAATTCCCTTAGTTAATTAAATTTACACAATTCGAAGAGAAAATTGACAAATAAAACATTAAGTGTGAGAACCATTACATGTTTATTTCCTCTATCTGCACCATGTATTATATGTATATTTGTATTTTTTTAATCTGCGATATTTGGGGATGAATGTATTAATAGAATAGAGTATTCAGATAAAAAAGGAATGAAGGTAAATGGGAATAGGATTGTTAGTGTAAATATTACCCGGCCTGAATCCGTGTAAGACTCCAGATTATGAGAAAGTTCGGTCGTTTACGAAATAATGAAAATTAACGATGCCAATGTCTTACTTATTTGAAATAAAAATACCGTCATTGAAATCATGATCCTCTGATAGATATCGAAATCCTAATCACGAACATTAACACATTGCCTACTCTAAACCCGCACATGTGAACTTAATAGCAGTTGTGATATTCCCAGCTACAATTATTTAACGAATATAATATAAATATTTCAACTTGTGTAGCAAATTACAACCAACACGTCACCTGCTAGATCTGTCGCGAATGTATAACGTCCCTCTTGGGGCCATACGAAAATTGATTGATTTTTTCGTGTTTCCGGCGCGTCAACTTCTATGGTCATTAGTCCCGTAAGTGATGTGATTGTTTACATGGGTGTGATCTTTCCCCGCTAGATGGTGAAATCCGGCGCCGATCTACACATCGGCTTGCGGGGTTTCCCCATTAAGGGATGTCCCACCACTGGGTCATCGCCCCAACCGGGGGAAGCTCTAAGCTTCAGGCACGTGTGAAAATGTAGTGTATGTAAGTGTAAATGTGAAATAAGGGATGAGGACAGGTGAAGGAAGAGGAAAGAAAGATCGCGCGCGGTCCTTGGCCCGTTTGTTAGGGTACTGCTCCGGCATTCGCCTAGTGTTGATCGGAGAAACCACGGAAAACTACCGGTCAGAGCAGCCGGCCTCTAATATTCATTCTCCTCCAGACAGCGACTGAATTCCAGCCAGCTATCCAGCTAGTATCGAATATCCTGCCACCGACCTGATTCGAACTCTAGTACTACGCGTTCAGAATCGCTGCAGAGACAGTTGATGAGAAATTCTTGCGCCCAAATGCAAGGAAGCAGTCGTGGGCGAGATATAACTCAGGAATTGAAAGTTGCGTAATTGTTCGTACTCCTCCTTAGAGCATTTTCCGAAAAGCACATCGTCGGTACAAAGATCGCTGCGTGACATTCTCATGACGTCCACACGCGCACGATAATCCATGCAAATGCCGCCATGTCGGGGCCTTCGTGGTTTTTAGCTTCGCGACCACTTGGCTGAATAAAGCATTATAACCCTTTACGGTCGAGACACTTGTCTTGTATCCGGGATCGAGGAACAATTCATTAAATTATAACAACTAATAGGCAGTCAGAGATTACCATTATAATAACTACCTCTGGAACCGAAAAAAGGCAAGAGGTAGTGAATGACCCAGGGAGGTTTCAGTATCACAGATTCCTGTTTGAGAGTATTTGTGTGTTCTTTAAATACACATTCAAAGTATGTTAATTGGTCAGATACTTTCTACGCAGTCGTATATCTTGTCTGCCCGCCCATTTACTGAGAAACAATTATCAAATCCATCAGAAATAAAGTAAAAATGCTTCGCTTTCAACATATATTGCTAAGCAGCATGAACGTTTTAGGTTTTAAGATACTTAACCGAGAATCTCTAAACGATGTTAAGAAAAATGCGTTTGTCAGTGTGCGCCAAAATGCGACCGGTTGATTTCTAGTGAACGATTTTCAGCATTTGATTCCTCAGGGAAATAATGTTGATTAACGTGTGGCATTACTTCGTTGTGGGTCTTAACATAGTTGTTTTTAAACTTTTTTTTTTTTCAATAAGGAGTTCACTCTTTAGCAGTTCGTCTAAATATTACATTCGTTTCATTTCGGAAACGGAAAATTCGATATTCTCTCGAATATAAATTCAAATTTCGGTTATCTAATAAATGTGAATAAATAACACCATTTAAAGTGATAATTTTTGGTTTACATATTATTTATGATAAAACGAAAGTACGTTTGGTACGGGCTTCCTCTATCGTTAAAAATTGGGATATTCGATTAATTTAGAATGATGTATTGGTTATCAAGATTAAAATTAACTGTTAATTGTTTTATATACGTAGTGTTTATTTCAATTTTGTAAATAAAATTACAAAAGTACCGACAATACAAGTGCGAAAAATTCTATTACATACATGATGTTGCCTACATGATTTAAAAAACAATTGAAACAATTATTATCTCTTGTTTTTGTATATTGTGTTGTCTTGTCTTATTATCTACCGTTATTTTTTACTTCATTTATGCTATTTATTTTTTAATAATGCGATATTGTTTATTTTTACTCTTAATTTATTTTGAATTCAAAATAAATATTTCGTACGTAATACGTTAAATTACAACATGTGTTTAACTTGATAACAATGCCTTTTTAGTCTATTTCTGCATAGAACATTTTTGCATTTTACAATACATCACAATACCGTTACACGCATTATTCTCAGATGAAGCTAGACTGCCGGTGGTTAGTCGGGCCTAAATGAAGATGACTCTCTAAGAAACGCGTCTAATCGATTTAGAAAGAATTGCGGTATTGTGAAATTCGATATTGGCAGAAAAACTTCCAAAAATGTAGTTTGGGGAAAAAAATAGTTTGCGTGTTAATAATCGTCCATGTGCAGTGATAAATCAATTTCCAAAACGGTCAATTTCAGGCTAGAACGGGAGGATCTACTCGGAATGTTGACTACTGTAATGAGAAGAAATATAAATTATTCTCTGTTTAATTTGGCAAATTTCATTGGTCAGGAATGATTTTCCTGTACTTTATAAACACGTTTTAACGATGAGTCATTTCCGCGAAACACATGACGTATAGGAAGGAAGAAGGCTGACAAGATATTTTCTCCCAAGTTTTCGATGTTGTAGCACCGAACTTGATTCTTGAATGTTGAATGTTAAAGGAAGGCATGAGACAAGAATCCAATGAAAAGAAAACATCCTGTGGGTTATTTGCTGCAGAACTAGCTTCAGATAATGTGAGGAGAACAAACAATGAACGTTCTCCTTCCTGCAGGGCGGTCGGAACCTGCAAGCCGAAGCGCGCGATGCAGACTTGTCTTCGAGACTACGGAGATATGCCCTCCTTTCTCCGGTACCTGTACCTGCACCTCAGGCCAACGCCAGCAATTTAGTTAGCTTCATACGTGCCCTGCAGGTGTACTGCGAAACGCTTTTCTGGGAGCTTTATACCTACACGGGCGCGAGCAACATTGGAAAGGACCTCTACAGACAGATGCAATTTATGGATACGAGGTCTCTGCTAGTGTTATAGAAGTCGGTCTCTCGAAAGTGCTGCTGAAAAGATGAGGTTTTCTCTATCGGATGGATGGCCAGGAAGAATTGGATGACTTTGGGAGAGAACAATACGAGTTGAAATATATTAAAACAGCAGACATTATCCACATATTAAAAGTCTGATTTATTGTGTACTTAACTGTTGGCACTGCCCGCAGTAATCGACATCAAATATCGAATTTGATACATACTGTTGTAGATGGTTTATTTACTGGGAAAATAGGATAAGGACGCTCAGAGAAGGAGCACCTTCCATGTCGATCACCCCTGGGTCCTTAACCAATTGATTTTCCGACACCATGAAGGTGCTTAGTTTTGTCTAATAAATAATGCTGTAGAGAATGTCTTGCGTACTAACTACTAAAGAGAGAGCTGTTAGTCAGCTACAATGGCTTGCATTTAATAGAGAAAGCGTAATAGAATTTATTGGAACGTCTGTATTTTCTGGAATAGCGCGCTGAGAAACCCTCACGGGAACATTTCTGGACAAACTAAAAGATCTTTGACTGAAAAAAAAACTTATAAAATCTTACAAATATGGAATCTAGGTATTTTTTAAGAAATGAAAAAATGTGCAAGGCATTTGCTATCAAAGCCAGATCATTGTATTTCAGGCAATTTTACAAGAGAAAGAAAAATCTTATCACAATTTGATAAGAACGGTGTATGTTCTTGTCCGGGTTATTCTCATTTGGTGTGAGAATAACCCGGATTTAAAATACATCCTTTCCTAATGTTACGAAAGGCCTCTTAAATGTAGCAAAAATGCAAAAAAGTGAATTTTGACAAATGTGGGATTAGTTTATTTTAATAGTAAAGTCTCAAAAATTAGTTTCATTTTTAATTTGCGTTTTGAAGATTCCTTGAACGTTGTTGTCAATTACTAACTTCTTTTTGCAGTAACTTGTGATTTTTTAGAGGTGATATCTTATAATATATATTATAGCGTCTGTATTTGTACCTGTTGTGTGCAAATATTCCGTAAATTGCACAATACATTTAATATAATCTTCCTCTCAGTAAAAGCAGAAAATCGATATTTATTTCCAAATTTATTGAATAAGCTTCTACATATTCAGAAATTATCGTTCTTCAATGAATACTATGCTCGTGGCTGTTGATGAAATTGTATCTTTTTTATTATTAATGTTTTAATGAAGAGAACGGACTTTCAGCATTCTAAGTGTCATAACATTACATGTATGTTAATGTATTAATGTGTATATTAATGAAATATTAATGTTCTTTTGTAGATGTCGCTAATAATCTTTTGTAGTTGATGCGACATAAAATAAAATAAATAAAAAACAGTTTTAGCAGAAGAATTGGGTGCACAGAATCAAAATGTTCACGTTTAGTATTTATTTACTTCACATTATTCACATCATGATAGAAATTGAAGAGTGAATATCGTTACCACCTTAACGCATCTAAGATTGGGAGCAAGAAGCGGAGAAAACTTATGAACTCTCATTTCAACTCTTTGTGTGTCTTCATTTCTGATTTTGACTATCTTATTCTTGAGATTTATCATGTGTCACACAATTTGAATATTTGCTAAAAGATCCTCAAGCTTCATATTTATTATTCGTTAAGTTTAATTTGTTTTGTACAAGTGCATAGATGCGTCTTAAGCTTTTCAAATGAGATTTGACGCCTATGACTAAGAATATGTCACTTTTTTTATTTGGTAACTAAAATATATTGCTACATTCAAACGAGATATTCTGCGTGTGAAGAAGTGTGGTATTACACATATGAAGTGTATTTTTACACATATATTTTAAGGTAATTTGTTGCGCTCTTACAATTTCAACTTATAGAACTTGTAAGAATAGAAAACAGAAATGTTTGTAATATACTATTTGGTAGATTTGACTGTTGTTTGTTCACTCCCTTATCATTCATCAAGAATAATGTGTAGATTGAAAAGTTAAAAGATTCCATTATGACTTACCGAGGAAAGTAGATTAGCGGTACAACGATAGAAGTTACAATATATTTATTTTTATCTGTAGGCCTATCTATTAAATTGCTTGCTACTCAACCCATTTCAGTTGGTTCATATCACGCTGCAACATGCAAGGACGGTTACTATTACAACTTGATGTATTTATCCACAACCGTAATACTCCTTACTGGAATAGATCACTAGCCTATAATTATCTTGCTAGTTGAGATGTCTTATCTAAGTTTCTCGGGCTGGCAAGTTGACAAGTAGGAAAGATCGTATAATTTTATGTAGGGTGAAAGGATCTCTAGAAAACATTCATAACTTAGAGTTAACAAAACACTATTATAATAATGGAAACTACACGAGTTGTGATTAGAAAAACAAAATGTGCACTTGTCTTAACGCGCAATTAGTACTGAATAGAAAATATTCGCATTATTGGACCAATTCCAAAAATAAATTGTATTGGAATATTTTAATGAATCTTAAATCGTAATGTGCGTCACAAGCATGGAATGAAGAATTATTTACTTCAAATGCCTTGTATATTTAGAATAACAACATCATATCAATGTAGATTAATATATTCAAATATATCCCTGCATCTGATGTAAGCCTGCATTTACAAGTCATATTTCACACGATAAATAGCAAAATATTTTGCATAAATTAATTTTTGCATTTTAATTGCATTTAATCCGTGTAAAAGGTCAACTGTATTAAATATCTTTTCCATAAACCGATAAATATTTTAACGAATGATTGACACTTGAATGAAATTAGTTCACATGCAAAAGAATTCAAATATATTGGTCTTTGATTTGTCTTTTTCGTCTAATGCAATTTTAGTGACGTTTTACAAGACTGAAAACACAAATATCTCTGGTGTGTGTGATTTCTGTATTCATCTGCTTCCTTGAATATTATGGCAGTTGCGATAAACATGGATAAATGCGTGAACAAACCTCACGTTTATAGTAACACACGTTCACAATTATTCATACGTCTGCATTTTGAGAAAGACTTTTTCGGTCTCCGTGTTTCATACCTCACTACTCGAATGCATGTACGCAGCTTATGGAGGAGATGAGTTTGACTGAAGATTCTTTTGAAGAATAGCTCGAGAACGTCCGAAGGGTCGATGGTATGACGTTTGTCGAAAGAAAAGATTCCATCGAACACTGCAAAAACTTGAGACCTCGAGATGCTTGTTGGTGTAGGGTAGAAGAGACCGCCAAACAATGATCATTGGCATTGTTCAGTTCTTCATGTCCTTGTGAAATTCCCCATCTCTATTGTGAGCGCATTGGCCATTACCATTGCCATACGTCATTGTAATGGTCTAGACATTCACAAATGCTGACGGGTTTTGTGCAGATCAACACGTTATATAAACTCTCCGAAAAAATGGCCTCAGTGAATTACAGAATTCGACGATATCTGTGAACAAGATGAAGCAGGTTGTTGTTTGTTGTTGCTTTTTTCTTTCGAAAAATGGAGTAAATTCTGAAAGCTAGATACAATCCTTTATAGTATATATCGAAATAGAGGATATTTACCTTTAATAAAACGAAAAATTGCCTGTGTAGTAGGGATTGGATTTTTCACTTAAATGAAAATGGTAAAATGCTATGCAACAACAAATATCCTTTTATAGAGCGTTCAGACTTGCTCTCTGAAAAACAAGATACTGCTTTCGTGGAAGGAAACGTATTATCTGCTAGGCTCACTGTGAAAAAAAGGTGAATTGGACCTTTAACTGATGTGAAATGGATGGAAATTCCATGTCGACAATGTGCAGATTTTTGTCGAAATTAATGTACCGTGAGCTATCATTCCTTATGCAATTTTTCGTTGTATTCTGATCATGGATGTTGAAGATCCTCCTGTTTAATAGGCATGGGCGAAATGGCTGGACAGGTGTTAAGTGCGAAAATCTGATGGGTGAGTATGCGTTCATGGTCCCAGAAAATGTCCATTGTTTTTCGATAAAATTCTATTCTATTCCTATGAAAACAATTTCTCTTTTGCAGGAGATCATTGTTCCATCGGTACCAACTAATTGAACGTTATGACACACTAACGGGCTAGTATAGAAAGTACTTTATGAAATTGAACATCATCTAGTCTTCCTAAACAGAATTTCATTACTCTAGCTATGTAGGTTTGGGGGACTTTTCCTTGAATTCAATTCTTGGAACATTCATAAAAATATATGATTGACTTTAGAGATAAAACATTTTCAAGCCTTTAAGGAAATATTTTACATGTGTTCTTGTTAAACTACTTTCTGTTGGATGAATATGAAGGTTGAAATTTAACATATTTTAATAACTTACAATTTTATTAAATCAGTGTCTTTGTGAGAGAAATTCGTTTCTCATTTTAAAGAACTTTTTAAATTATTGCTTGCAAACATGGAAGCATAAACAGAAAACAGGCGTATCTCGCGATTTTGTTGCAGATGACACGCCAGTTCGGGATTCATGTTCTTGTATTAAGGTGTAATAAAAAAAATTCTCGTATTCACTATGCGACAAATACAATTTTGCTAATGATTTAGTTTCTAATTATTATTTTAAGTCTGAGAAATGTTGTCACTTTCAGACATTGTTCCTTTAACCCAATAACTTTGATAAGTGAAAATAAATGTTGCGTCAATTGGAAGGAATCGTTAGTAAAGATCTATACAAGGAACCAATTCTGATTATCTAGATTATGGTAAAATTATGTTTTGCAGTACATATTATAAAACCATTATTCTGGTAAATATGAACACAATGTACTCATGTCTGCGAAAAATTGTTTATTGCACTTCCATTGTCTCCTTTCGTTGAGCAATTTACTCTACAAAACTAAAAATAGAACAACACCATGAACAAACAAAGGTGCAGAAATCTACAAATCTATCGGCGTAATATGACAATC
The DNA here is from genome assembly GCA_031308135.1 of Acheta domesticus. Classification (NCBI taxonomy): domain Eukaryota; kingdom Metazoa; phylum Arthropoda; class Insecta; order Orthoptera; family Gryllidae; genus Acheta; species Acheta domesticus. The sequence continues at coordinate 222,910,479 of JAHLJT010008446.1, read as the reverse complement.
TTTGCAACCTGAGCATTTTCGTGAGTAGATTTTTCATAACAAATTATGCACAGTACATTTTCATGAGTACGCGTTTTCCGTAACAAAAATATACATAGTGAATCACTTAAGTTATAACGCCTTTTTTATCTTCTCCAGCATGAATGAACCGAAGATGCTACTAATACAGTTCAAGGTGAAAAACGGGTATACGTTGGTGTATTTCATCTTTGTTTTATTTTTTGTTACAATGATATAGGGTCAACCTTGTTTTTGAATGGAACCGTATATTGCGCTTTGGATTGTCAGAACGAGGTTAAGAATACGATTAAATACGTCCATATCTTTGTATTTAAGTAATAGAGTTGTGTAAGTAACTGTTTCTGTCACATGGTTTTTCTATTAAAACAATCGACTTTTGGAACATTATTGGAAAATTAAGACCAACAGAAATGTTTGGTACATTCGCTGTCTCCTTAAAGTCTCATTCACAACGCAAACGTAATCATAAGCATAACGCATAGACAAACTTTAACATAAGCGATAGAGTGAAGTATACACAATGTCCAACATAAGCCTAAGCAGAATAAGATTTTCTATTGTCTGTGGATCATTCTATTTACTATTGGTTGGATGTGAGAATTGATATTATATTTGTATATTACAAAAAGATCGTACGCTACAAAACAATACAGAAAACCGCTGAAAATCAATCACTCAATCTGGAAAACCAGTCTTTTGTTCCATTTATCAACTTCGATACTAGATTTTGAGTTAACATACTGTGATTGGTTCATTTTTCTTACATAAGCAAAAGGACAGAAGCTTGAAGCTTGCAAGCTATTAAGCTAAGCGTCTTACGTTTTATGCTTATGCGAAGGCATTGTGAATGTGTCCGCCTATGGATGTAGACCAAACTTTTATGTTAACGCCATGCTTATGTTTATGTTTGCATTTGAATGGGCCTTAACTGAAGCTGGGAGGTCCCGAACGGAGTGTTTGTTACCGAATTTCAATACCTGCAACTACACATAAATGCCGTTACACACTTCACCTATAGGCATGTTAGATTCTTGGTTAATATATTATTTTTTAATCATTTAATTCAATATTAATTGCAATTGATGTTCCATAATAAATTGGATTTGTTTCCGTTGTTTGGAATTATCGGTCAGGGCCACGGCAATAGACTCATGGCAACATAATGTTTTTTAAATGTATTGTTTGATCTCGACGGGATTTTTTGCTTTCTGAAACGGAAAGAATATACCAATTCCTACAATTCTGTTCTGCTGTAATAGACTACTGACTCACAAAAAGCTGTAAGCCAGAGTAACTTAATAGTGGAGTAACTTAAAATATCATGGTTCCCTACGGAACAAGGTTGACTCCATACCAAGACGGGACAAAAAACAAATCTATGTTCCTACTTCATCCACGATATTAATGTGTACCTGTTCATTATTTTTGTGAACACTTCAATCTAAGATGTTTCGGACTGTTTTCATTTTCCTAAGTGTTGCGGTTGTACAATTCGTGCACACGATAGTACAAAATCACTGCACTCCGCACGAGAAATCTTGAAAAAAAGAATATGAACATTATTAATAAAAACTCTTTCAAATATCGACCGTTATCGTTCCATTAAAGTAACGTCAATAAAGAGTCCATTACTAGTTCGACACTGACAATTTATTAAATTTTCACACACTTCAAACGGAGTGAATAATGATTCATGGCTCTGATAGTATTGAGTACTTGCAGTAACCTAGACTTGAGAGAGTTCTTGAGTAAAAAAGGAAGGGAAAGGAGACTGCGAAGAAAGTAAAACTCTGTACGCTATACTTCCAAGGACATTGGATTGTTCAGGTCTCAAACCACCCTCCCCCAGTGATGACCTCTACTGACCATGAGTCTGTCGAGTACTTTCTGCGATTTTTGAGACCAACGTTGACAATTCCATTTCCCGAGATGTAATATGACTGGGCATGTCCGTTGGCTCAACTTAATAATAAAAGGCGCACCAACCTATTGTGTTTGTGATTATACAGCTCACATGTCCTTGAACTTCAATATTTTAAACCTGTCTTAATATTATTTTTACAATCCTGAGTTTATTATTTACGCTTAAATATAGCATGTAATATGGACGTTGTAGTATATTCGTATTCCTTTGTTTACGTAGCATGATATCATGAGATTAGTACCTGAAAATTCAAGAAAAATGTTTTTGTACTAGTTTTATATACGTTTACTCTTGTTTTTCGCAGGCTTACCATATGATAATAAAGACCGTGTATGTTTTTAATAAAATGGAGAAAGTGTAAGGATCTATTTGCCTTTTGAAACGGTAGTTGTATATAGTTCGTGGGCTGCAATCGTGACACAACTCAAAAAATCTGGTGTTAAGATAAATAACTTTGAAGTTTATACCTTGTATTGAAATGCATCATTCTTGCATTTACACTTCTGCCATTTGTTGGCGGCTCACTCTATTGAAAGATATGCTATTGTTGCTGCTGGAGGGTAGACCAATCTGCAATTCTGGAGAGTGCATTATCTGAAAATTCGTGTTTTTTGAGTTGTGCTGCTATTGCAACCTACGACCTTATAATGGTAATTATTAGGGAGAGGATTTTATGAACTATGCTTTTAAAAATATGCATTAATGACCAGAAATGAAAAATTCTGAAATATGCAGTTTTTATGCAATTAAAATTAACAATACTTCATTTTCTGTATAATTTTTTTGATAAAATTCGAAAGAACAATGTCTGGAATGAAATGATCTATTTTTGTACAAATATAGTATAACCTCTCTAGCTTACATTGCGGGAGAAATAATTGATATAAATGTGTACCTTGTATGTCTTGTTTCATTTTCCCTATCTGGTTTAAAAAAATATATCAAGAAGTATCCTACATTTGCACAAGCATTTTATTATGTACAGAAACGAAATAAAAACGCAAACTGTGACAAGCTCTTTTTAAACAATGAACACTCACAAATATGCACTGACATATTTATCTACATATCTTCGGATTCTAACCAAATATCAAGAAATTTCATTTAGCCATGCCCTGAAGCAACGGATCAAAATATGCAAAATCATAGAAATCGGCTCCCTAGTAATTATATTGTAAGGTTTAGCAATAATAAACTACAACAGAAAGAAATACAAAGACCTGACAAAACGAGTCTTTCGAAATATCGCCAATTGTCTCCGCAGCATTACAATAATTTGTCATTACTACGTAATTACGTAGTAAGAAGAAAAAGTAAAAACATGAGAAAATCCCCAAGCATCATTTTTGCAAGTATTTGCGTAACAATGAACAATAACCCCTTGTAAATTTTGTCTAGCATTTGATGTAACGTAAGAAAGTAAGAGCAAGAGGAGTAACGTCAGATAGATTTCAATATTTTGTTAAACACATTATTAAATCGTTTTTCTCAGCACATTGTAATAATAATAATAATAATAATAATAATAATAATAATAATAATATTGGATTCATTATTGGTGTATCAGAATATTAGGCGTACTTTTCCACCTATTAATAAATAAGTTCAGGAAAAAAGAATTACCAGGCGAACATTTGATTAATATTCTGACATTCAAACAAATTATTAAAAGCCAATAGCGTTCCTAGTACCTCAAATGCTTTCTTCAGTTTAGACTATTTTCTCAAAGAAAGAAAATATGCACTAATTATTACAATTCGTAAACCAGGGAATCACCCTATGGATTCTGCCAACTGTAAGTCCATTTTCTGCAATAGGAAAGATCTGTCACAAATTGCTAGAACAGGGAGGAATTCTATGCCAGATTGTGGTAAGAGAAAAATGTTATATTCAGAGGTATAATGCGACAGTTTCTTAGAAGAGACATATTTATTCATCTACTTACATGTCCGCCACAGCGTGGGCTTTGGTAAGAGAGACGGCGTGCGCTGCGATGGACGGCACCGTCAGGCAACGGAGGAATGTGGAAGGCTAGAGAACAAGTGCGAGGTTGCTTTTATAGGCATCTAGTCGGGGAGGTGAGCGACCAGCGTCGATGGCCGAGCAGCGTGATCGCAATATGGCTGATGCTAATGTGTCGTATCGCGATAGATCTTCGAAAGACTAATTCAAAAACATATCGCAAATTTCTTAATAAAACAAACAGCTTCCCAGTTATTCAGTTTGGATTCAAACAAAAGCATTCAACCGTCAATCATCAACAGAGTTTCAGAAAAGATTATTGTTAGATTCGCAAATATGGGTATCATTATGCTGTGTCGTTTCTCTGGTTATATGAAAACCACTCGACAAAGTTTGGTGTTATGGTTTATTATTTCAATGAGAAATATAAAATTCCCATGCTACTAACAAAATATTTACAACTTTTTGAAGGATTGCTCCTTTGGGGAAACATTATCGACTTCTACCCGAAATCTCGATCTATAAAAGAGTTCCCTAAGGTTCTGCCCTATCTCCCGTACTAGTGAATCTTTACACGTAAGATTTCGCAGATCCATTGACAAACTAAGTGTCGTTCTTTGCAGACGACATCGTGTACTACACTTCACAGAATTAAATCAAAATAGGTCCAGGAAACTTGCAACACGCCGTGAGTAAGTTCTGCATGTTAACACAAATATAACAGATTCCCCCGATTAAATAATTTTTAAAACAGTTATTCGTTCCAACATGATATAAGCTTGTCCAGTCAGGATAACCATTGCATCAATAAATAGACACAAATAATAGAAAACAAGAACTCAAGGGAAGTAGTGAAAGTTCCATGGTTTATACCAGGCAAATACAAAGAAACCAATTCAACGGCCATCTCGGTTGAGCAGTCACCTCATTTAACGCCCTTTTTTCTTGAAACCAATTGATAATTTCCATAAGGCACGTTTATATATTCTTTCATTTAAGCGGCCACCTCAATTCGCGGCCAGCGACCAGGCACATTTACACTGACCTGCGTTAAGCGGTCACCTTCCACAATTTCGATCACTTGAGTGCAACTCAGTGGCAACACAGCCGTACAATTAATGTCAATGTATAATAATAATTATTATTATTATTAATGTATAATTATATATAATTTAATTAAATATGTATAATTCTTATTATGATAAACGTCACTAATATTACACTCGAATGCACTGCGTTGTCCCTCTGTTCATCGCAATTTGACACACTTGACAACACCATGGAGCTGCAGGACACTATTTAAATTATTTAAATTTTATCTATGTAAGACTCCAAGTCTGGTTTAAGCACGGGGCGGACGGAGCGACCGCTCCGAAGACCCCACATACGGGGGCTTCCGCAAATTGCATAAAAACGCAAAGCAAGTTCAAAATAAAGACCCGAGTCATACAAGAAAAAATTAAGGCAATCGTTTGGGAAAAGGCGTAAAGTGTTAATGAAAATGCCGTGTATTTGCTCTTTTCCTCACAAGCGAAAAAGGCTACATGAGTCTGTGCTCCACGAAAATCCCTTGCATCGAGAACGCTCTGGAGAAAGAGGCGACTATATTCTCGTAGCCATTGACCCTGACTGTCAGCATTTATACTCATTGAAACTTGTGCAATCGATCGGGGTGTGATTTTCCAGGTATCAGTAAGCAATCGGATCGTTTTTAGTGTGATTTTTCGACTTCGCTGAAGCTTTCACGCGCGAGTCACATTTGACTTTACGTCCGGGGGCGAAGCTTGATAATTGGCGGTGCTGTGGTACACATCACTGAATTTCTCGGAACAGATATTGTCCTTGATACTTTCCCTGCCTGCCCAGGAGTGAGAGAATCCCGTTCTCTCAACTTTTCCGCCCTTCCCGCTCTCTCGACTTTTCATTGGAAGCCCTTCCTCCACATCCCGTTTCCCGCCTTATATTAGCGAGATAGCCTCATTATTATCGGCGAGATTTGAGAGAGTCTGAATGCTGATTTCATTGTTCGAAATCCCATCATTGAGAAATTCGCTTGTATCTTTCTCCCCTTTCTTAGTATGCCCGGTTTGCTCAAACATGATGGCGATTCTAATTATCATTGGCCGGCGTCGCTAGCCGAATTCCTTAAATAGGCTCCGTTATGTCAGGGAGGTTAAGTACCTCAAGACACGGTACATTTCTGGATGGGTGAACGTCTGGAAACCCCGGGGATCGAACGGCGCAGAACTCCGGAAGGAATAAAAGGCAATGTCTGTCTACCACTGTCGATGGCTGACTAGGTTACTACATACCATTCGACGCAGTAAAGGACTTATAGAACATTGTTACTAAAAACGTAACAGAACTAAAAAAGCTCAGCTCATTGAAGTTTTTGCAGGAGGCAGATTTTTCTTTAAAATTGTACACTTTGTTGTACAATTCACATTCATGTCACATTGTCACATTCACATGTCACAATGTCACATTCAATATGCAAAGAGACATTCAATGTGACTTGGGGTTTCAGCCCCGAGAATTCGACAAAGCGGGGTCCACAAACGAAAACTAACGGCGGATTTTGAACGGCAATCGGAAAGGATGTTAGAAAAGTTGAAATCCCTTTTACTGCATACCAAAATAACCTTTTTTCCTGCAAAACCAGGGGTGCTCGGAGATACGAGGAATGATTAGCACTGTTAGGAAGAAACATAATAATTGGCTTATTGAAGAGAAGTGGTAAGGTACTTCTGCTCATTCCGATTACAGTGAAACGTGTTGTAATGCAGCATCGACACAGGCCCTTGAATTACTGGCCGGACTTTCAGACACAAATTCGAAACCCTAGGGATGGGTATTCACATGTTACACGGTTTTTAATTGACACTAAGCAGTCTTAATCTTTCTGGTGTTGAAGACAATGTTGGCTATGATTGAGTGCCACTAGCTCAAATGTTTAGTACAAATTATTACTATTAATAAATGTGAAAATAATGTAAAAACTACTGTTGATTCTTTGACAATTGGAGCTACGCAGGAAAAACAAAAAGGCGGATTATAGGGTTCAATACGACCAATGATATAGAAAAAGCACCTATACTGTATTTATGACAAGATTTTTATCATTATGTACACTTTACCGAAATTAAAATCATTATGTGATACCTTTCTGCCCCTACCAATTAACTAACTAATTTCATTCGCAGTCTACTCTCTGAATTGAGTAAAAACATTTATATTAATTCATATCATTCAGAAAGAACAAGTATGTAATGTAGAAAATGCAGCATTCATATGAATCATCAAAAAATAGAAATCGTTTCAGTGCTTCAATACAAATATGTTAATACTAAAAAAATCAAAGTTTTTCCATATTGTTATTCACGGAAACGTACATGTAAATAAATAAAAAAAAAGTTAGCTGTATTCTACGCAATACATGCGTGATTTGCTCTCTTTGACGGGAAAATAAAAAAAATATTTTTGTGATCGTAAATGGGCTAAAATGATTTTTTCCCTATATTTTCCATTGTAATTAATGTAATGGCCAGTTATAACTCTTATATTAGATTCTTTAGTTCATGCCTTGTTTCTTATGATTTTATATATATAACCAATATACGTAAAATAATAATGTAGTTCTTTTGTGTTACATTAAAATGTAAGTAATAAACTACTGAATTCCAAAATACAAAATTAAGTATCACATACATGTTTTTGAAAAGTATTAGTTGCATCAAACATGTCTCTCCCTCATCAAACAAATCTCTTCCTCCATACGTCATATACAGTTTTTACTCTTTTTAACAAATAAATAAATGTTTCATTCCAAATATTGTATGGCATCACTTTCTGAATAGGAAATCAAATTTAGATTTTTCCGTTCCTAAGCAAAAATCAGGAATGATGAATGAAGAAACGGCACCCACACGACCCTCCGGGGTCCTCGCAGGGGTTAATCCGGCCTTGTTGTATTCGAATGTTTCTTCATCCGTTACTACTATACTAATTTAAATTATTTCTAAACTATAGACATTACGAGAAAGAGTTTTGAAAATTGCAGCAGGAAAAATGCTCCAATCTCTTATAATTCTATTGTAGAAGAAGTGGAAGAGCTGTAGAGATTAGTACATATTTAATTTCGTTCTGTGATGCATTGTTAGATTACTTGAAGCAGTAACATCTAGTGTCGCAAGGGGATTAATTTTTTATTCAGATAACAAAATATTATTTTAATAGACGTCTCTTTATGAAATAACACGTTTATAATCGCACCGCATTTTCATTATGTTTTAAACATGAAAATACCCCTGTTGTCGAGAACACCTGATTTTTAAGTCAAAACATTCCAATGATACACTTTATTTCATAAAATTAGAACGTTGAGACCTGGTGTGCGCTTCCTGTAACCTCATCACTTTGATTAAGTGGCAACATCCATTAACGGTCAATTTTCGCTGGAATCATAAGTGGCCGTTTAAGACATGTTTCACTGTACACAAAGAACTCACTATCACTGAAATAAAAGAAGTAATTAAAATTCAATCCCAAAGATGTTACTCCTTCCTTTAATTCCTGCCAGAGTTCTCAAATACTAAATCTAGGTTCTCCAAAATAATCGAATTAAAGGTCCCTTAACAAAAGGCAACCTCCACCCCCTGTAAATGACAAAAATATTAATTAAATAAAATAGAATAAAATGCTTCTTTCGGGTAATTGACTAAAGAAAGCAACCTATTTATTACTAAGCAACGTATTCAGAATGTTTATTCATTGCCCAAACATGCAAACAGAAGTTACGGGTGTTAAGAAAAGTAAACATTCATAACGGCGTGTACTGTTACACTCTATTGGGTCAGTATCCTAACAGTCTTCAATAATATCCTAACAGTTTTGGAACAGAAAATGTTTTTTTGAAAGAATATAATGCCTGTGCGTCTTTAATATTAAATGATAAAGCATTGAAAATAAGTGTACCTGCTGCATGTATATTTTTGTTGATATGCCATCAAAATAATATATTTAGTCCGCCTTGTGCTGTTGATACGGATATCTGCGAAGTTGGTCCAGCAAGTAAAACGTATTTACTCACAGGCCGATGTGGCCCAAAGGGGAGGTCAAGGTAGGGCACCACCTATTCTTCGCCGTCGGCACAAGGAGGAGATTGCGTGGCGAGCAAAACTCCAACCGCCTTTACTCCCAGGAAAGGAGGCTGAGTCGACCCCAGAGCCGCCCTGAATACAAATCACTAGATAAAAATTCCAACATATGTCAGGATTCGCACCTGGATCCTTCAGGTCAGGAAAGCAGCGCCCAACCACTTGGGCCACCGCGGCACCTTCCCCCTCCCAAGATTAGGCATATCATTTTATTGTAAAAATCTTCCTTTTCTATTTCTTCTGTGTGGAGGAGAATTCTAGCGACCGCTTGCTGTAGTTGTACATGGTTTCTCTGATCAATACCAGGCCAATGTCGGAGCTAATACTCTAACAAACGGGCCACGAAAAGCGCGCGATCTTACCTTCCGATTCCTTCCCCTATCCTCGCCTTTACACACATTCACTTACATACGCTACTCTACCACACATGACGGGAGACCAGTCGGGAGCTTAGATCTTGTCCCAACTTGGGATGGTGGCCCGTTCGTGGGATATACCTGGATGGGAAAAAACCCGCAGGCCGACGTGAAGGCCCCGGATCTTGCCATGCAGCGAGGTAAGTACAATGTCACTTCACGTGATAATAACATGCACTGCACTTACGGGAATAATGGCAGCCGTTGGCGCGCCCGGAAACCCCAAATAATCAATCAATAAACGATCACGGTCACTACGAAAAAAACACTAATCAGAACAAGTAGCTAACTTCGATCTCGGCAGGCGCCACAAATTCGGCATTGTTAAATACATCTGGCAAGTTTCCGGCATCTCCTGGGGATCCAAACCGCGGCCACCAGGTTCTGGTACGCTCGAGCCGTAAGTTGTCTCCATGCTCGCCACTACAGATTTTTTTAAAGAAAAACTGCTGGTTCGTATATGAAAAGCCAGACCTACCTACTTTTTTCTGCAATCCATATATCGGTGTAGATAACACAATACTATACCATACCTTAAGCAAGTACTTCATTCCCCAAATTTGCACACTGAGCTGTGGCTCATTGAACGTGTGAGAGTTTTGAATGCAGGAAATGTTTAATTTAACATTTAGTTCCAGTAAATGCGTTTTTTTATTTTAGGTTAGACTGAATGCAAAGGTCTACAAATTTTGTAATTTTCACCTCTGATAGCGGCATATTATTCATTGGCAGTGGTATCTGATCTTCTTTTGTTGCTTGATTGATTGTTCGTGATTCCGGGCGCGTCAACTACTTAGGTCATTAGTCCCGTACGTATAGTGTATGTTTTCCCCTCGAGATATGGCGATGATCTTTTCCCGCTGGATGGCGAGATCCGGCGCCGACCTACCGTCGACTAGCGGGGTTTTCCCTAACCAGGTATCTCCCACCAGCTGGGCACCGCCCCAGGCGGAACAAGCTGTAAGCTCCCGACCGGTCTGCGGCATGTGTGGTAGTGTAGTACATGTTTATGTAAGTGTGTGTGTAAGAGGATGAGGATAGGACAAGGAAGAGGAAGGAAAGATCGCGCGCGGTTCGTTTGTTAGGGTACTGCTATGGCATTGCACCGGCGCTGCACGGTACTGCACCGGCATTCGCCTGGTGTTGATCGGAGAAACTACGGAAAACTACCAATCAGAGCAGTCGGCCGCTGGAATTCTCCTGCAGACAGCGACTGAATTCGACGTGGCTGAAAAGCTAGTGTCGAAAATCCTGCCACCGTCGGGACTCGAACGTAGGACCTCCCGGTCAGAGGGACTGCAGTATGATGCACTATGCCATCTCCCCGGTGCCCTTTCTTTTGTGATCAGTAGAATTTGACCGAAATGGTTTTTCCTTCACATTCTACAAGCTTATTATAAAGAAATTTGAGATGCCCTCCGTAACGTTACTGATGGTTCCTTTTTCACAAAGAACAGAAGTGTTTCTGCAATGAGTAGTCATTCTATTTCCGGCTGAAAGGAGCGTAAACATAATAGGAAGAGTTTCAGTTGCCAAAACGGAACCTTACCGGACTTCGCATTCTATTGACGTTGATTTACAGAGATAAGTGAAAAAAATTTTTGAAGAAGGAATCTTTAACTTTTTTGGATCAATTGTTAAGATATTTTGTTATGCAATTCAGTTCAGATCCACGATTTTTTTACAACGGTAACTTTGAGAGTAAGTTCTAATATTTAAAAGTTGAAACGCTTTTGAGGAATCTAACAATACTATGGCCGAAATATGTTCTTAATGATTCCTAGATTACAAAATAAAAGGGAAATATTGCGGTTTCCATGAATATTGATTTTCTGAATCCCTGCTTATAATTATAAAGCGCGTTCTTGTGAAGGAATATTTCCAGTTTTAAGTAAATATGTCTTTCCATTCATTTAGAAAAAGAATAGATATCGGGCGATAGTTCTCAATTTCAGTTTTGGTACTTCTTAAAAAATTGTTTAATCTTTGCGAGTTTGAAATTATCCGGAAACATTTAGTTCTTTGCGAATCGCTGAATATGAGGGTTAAGGTTGAGTAATGACAAATGTGTGAAAAACAATTTGATGGTAGCATTCAACAGAACTAAACATCATACTGTTTTCTAATTTATCCGATATGTATTGCAATATCGAATAATTTATCGAGAGAGTCCTCCTTCCAATTTCATTTCTAACGCGCGTTATCTGCCCAGATTGTTAATGTAGTTCGAACATCAACTGGCCATTGATATCTCGTCATATTTGCCACTTTAATAACGTTGTAAATGTTTAAAAATAAAGTGAAAAAAATAAGAATGGCTTCCTTTTAAATAGCAATGCGGCAGAATATGTCAGCCCGTATTGCTAATTCCAATTCTCTCATAACGGCGCGCAACGCTAAACTCAGCTCCGAATGGGACGTATGTTGTTCTACAATAGCGCCATCTCCGCTCACAAAACATGCAGGGTCAAGTAATTGTTTCTTTCCTAAACACAATGATACTGAAATGGACTTCGCAGGTAAGATCCTTTCCTCTAGAAAGCGAGACTGGAATAAGCCACGCAGATAACACCCTTGCAAAGATATAAGCGAAATCAGTAATACATGTTTTTGTTGAATGTGGTTACATGCTTTTTCAGGAAGAGACCCCTACTGTAGTGGAATAACTAGGTAAAAAAGACAAACTTTTATCCACTCCAAACATACATTTCAGAAATCGTGTTTGGCCCTATTTCGTAAGTTCTCACCACAGAATTTCTGGATATGAACCAAACAACACTTCAATTAGAAATATTTACGCAGGAAATATATTTTGTTATAGATACCACAATAATAATTTAAAATGTGGTTAGTTTATTTTCTATTTCATTACTTAATCACAAAAACCTTATAAAGAATGAAAAAGGATGATATTAAATTACGATTGCAATAACAATTGTTATTTAATATCATCCTTTACAAATTACAATTGCAGTTGCTTGCAATATAGGTTACAATTGTTATTGCAATTGTAATTTAATAACATAATTGTAACTAAGCAAACTAAATTTTCAGTAATGGAAGAAGAGAAGGAAAATACATTACAATTACAATATACAAACTAATTATACTAATGAGAAATTTTCTTCCCTTCGTCGATGCATACTGATCAATTATTTCATTATTTTTTTTTCATTGTTTCTTCTTGTTCGACGCTTGTCAGAAGTGCTAAGTCGCATCCTTGGTATCCCTGTGAACGTGGTAGGTAAGGGCGAGTCAACTGTAATCTGCTAATGAATCACCCTAATTAAGCCATGGATACTGGTAGACGAGATTTATTTGCATTGCAACTCAGAGGTTCCGAAGGAAGCTTCCACCCCCCGCTCTGGATTATAAATTTTGAAAATTTATCTGAACGAATTTTTTCCCCTCGGATTTGAAAAAAGGCACATTGCGAACATTTATTTCTTTTTAACTGTCCACATCTATGACCCTCTAAAAAACATCTCCTAAATGCTTTTTTATAAATTCATAAAATGATTTTTTACATCTAGTAGAAAACCAAACTTGCTAGCCATATCCATGAGTCATTCAAATTTTTCCTGAATTTCACGAGCCCTGCGGTCTATTGTTTGCATTGCACTGCTGATTTCGTCCTTAAATTTCAACCTGTCATTTACACACATTTCTAGTCATTGTCTTTCTAGGGGAGGGGGGTTTATTCCTTCATTTCGATATCTAATGGCGCAGCGTGTAGATATAAGTGTGCATGCACAGTATGAAGATAGGCGAGAAAATTCAATCTTTTGCATTTTCAGTAATAATTGAAACTGTTTCTTTCTTTTTACTTTCTCGATACCGCTAACGAAGAAATTTTCTACAGAATACCTCTATTAATGGCCCTGGTATCGACAAAGTGGATAAAAATCCAG
>JAHLJT010008446.1:222826012-222896089 GCA_031308135.1 Acheta domesticus | reverse complement strand
CGAAAATCCCTCCAACTAAATGAGTGAAAGACTTAAGAAAAGTTACCGATATTGAATTTATGGCAAAATGTGTTACCATTATGTCAACATGACCGAAAAGAAAGTTATCAGGTGAATGTCCATTCCTCTACTATTGATAGTAAACAAATTTCCCTCTCGGAATGAAATGAAATGAATTCCGAAGTTCTGTTTTGAATACAAATATTTGTATTAATTCATACTGTTCAGAAAAATCTACAAAATACTTAAAATGTCACACTCATTTACATAACAAAAAAAATATTATTTCGTGGTTTAAATTTGTATTTGAATTTTACTATCATAAAATTACTACCCATCACAATTTTTGTGAAGATTTTAAAAAATTAAAAATTTTTATATATTGTTTTTTCTAGAAACGTAAATGTAAATAAACCATGTTAATTGCATTATTACATACATTTATGCTTCGGTCTCTTTGATGTGCAGAAAATAGTTTTACCACCATATATAGGTCAAAGTTATGATTGTTTTATCTAATTTTTATTTTCTGATACAATTTAACTAATTTTTTAAATGTTATTTTTTATGATGATTTTTTAAATGTAAGACACTTTTATCAACAAAATTTAACATAATTTTTGGACATATTCGATAATCCCCTTAAAATAATAAATAATTGGCCACGTTATAAATGATACATTTTGTCTTAGATTTTCAAAACATGTTATTAATGTGTGCGGATTTTTCTTCACAAAATTGATCTACCTAAATCGTATTTGCAGAAAAACCTACTACCTACCTAGTTTTGCTTGCCAAGCTGCCCAAAATTGTTTCATTGTGACGTGCGACCTTGTTAGACATCTTCTTAAAGCATATAACGCTCGTTCAGAGACCATATCGTAATGCCTGGCCAATGTTTCGCTGTCCATAAACACGGGAAATAACATAATTGTGAGTCCTGACGTCGTAAGATGACCCAATACCTTCAGATCAAGGAAGGCGTTCTAAGGATATTTCTCATACTTGTGAGGTTTTGCAAATATTTCATGTTTGTTTTTATTATCTTCAGGAGATTCAGGGATTGAACGTTTTTCTTTTCCGTCAAGAGGTAGTCCTTCTAACATCGTTTTGAGAATAATTGAGCTGCTTCACAATTTTGTTGTCATTTTTCTCACTTGTAGAAAACATATTCGGTTAATGAACTATCTCTGTGGCATATATTTTGAAATTTAACAACTAAAATCTGAATAAAATTTCACACTTCTGATTTTTAACTACTTGAATATAATTATTATAGGAAATTTTCAAAAAATTCTTTTAAGACAAAACATGACGAGAAAGCATAATCTATACATATAAAAATGGATATTGGCATGTATATAAGAGGTAAACTCCGACACCGTGCGACAGATATCCATGAAAGAACGTCTTCCGGATTCCGCTAGTGATAATGGAATTGTCGATTGTAATTCCTGTTTCCACCCACTTATCCATTGCTCGCCTTCTAGATGGGTTCTGTAATATTTGACATTTTCAAATTTGGCACCACATGAGTAGACGACGTTACCTACTTTTTTATTGTCATGTTCTCTGCCAGGGAACGATACATCGGCCTCAGATTTCTCCGTTACTTATGTCGTTCCTTGTCTGAGCGAATACAAGATCTAATTAGAACGGGAGTGTCGGACGATTTAATTTTCTGGACATTTCACCAGGGTCCTTTGACAAGCTACATGCTTGACATCGTACACGAAGGATTTTCCGTACTTCAAAATTCCACCACCACCAACCCGGTTTAAACTCATGAATTTGCTTTTAGGAAACAAAAGGAATATTATTTTCGAGTGAGCACATCAAAATATTTGAAGTTCACGTGATTTCAGAGTGCAAATTTCATTATTTGTCACTGTTATGAGAAAGCACTAATACTTTGGGTTCATTTATTTATGTCATACCAATGTAAAAATCAAACTTTAGGTGTGTTAGTAATTCAAATTATATATAGTGAAATATTTCATAATCATTGTAGTAATTACCGAACAGTTCCGTGTAGAGTACCAAATAAAATCATGTAGATGAATATACTGCGTCATCTAAACCTATTTCTCAACTTTTTTATATGTTAATTGCAAATCATCTTTGGATGCCATAAAACGCCAGAGAGTATGCACCGAATAAAAAAAATTCTTTTGATAGTAAATGCGTCTGCACGAATCGCATTTAGTTGCATAGTATAAAGTAACTCTGACACTCGACGAGGCACTGATCTTTATGAGTGATAGCTCCCGCACCGTGAAAAGAGAAAGAAAGTGGCATCTTGGAATGCAAGACGCATTCATCAAACATGAGCAGTCATCGGATATCAGATTGTTTGTCGGAAAATCGCGATAAGAAAACATAAGTTTCTTTTGTAGTCTACCTTGTCACTGCAATGTTTTAAGATGCAAGAAGTTTTTATTGCTGCAATAGAATAACTTTTTTCAGTACGTCATCTGTGATTCTAAGCATTGCTTTCATGCCAGCCGGAGCTCAATGTGTAGGAAGTTGCTTTCGTAATTTGAAAAATGACACATAGTTAAGGTAAAGACACGGAAAATAATCAAAGAATTTCTTGGACGTGCGGATTAAACGATTGACTAATATGAGGTGATGGACTTTACTCCATGGCATGATAGGTTCGGTCTAGAGATCAGTTCGTTTTCCGTGGAGCGTATTATTTCTAGGCTTGATGATTGTATATAATGTAAGTTTTTAATATATTTTAAGTACCAGACAACTTGGGCCCCGTTACTTATCTTTACATTGAGGATCTTCTGTTTTTCTTGGGTATTAAATTACAGAAAACATTTAAAGGTAAGAACAAGAGATACTTGGGTATTCTCATTCTCCCTCCCCTTCTCTCTCTCTCTCTCTCGTTTCGTAGCATATCTTAAGCTTTCTTCGGCATTTCTCTCTTTATTTTCCTTCTTCGATTTCTCTACTTTAGCATTGACATACTATACTTTTAATGTGAAGTTCCGGTTGACGCTATCTTGCGAGTCACTTCTGGTCGAGTTCCTTGCATTTTTGTGTTTTATCTCTTTTAGCGAAGTGAGTGCATTTGGTTTGTTTAAGTGCTTACTTTTCTCGTTGCGGATTAACTGGAAGAAAATTCCACGAGCTTTCAGTATAAACAAGGCGAACATACAATTTAGAATTTTAAAATATTACTTAAATTTTAACGAAATTAAGAAATTGCCAGTTGCTGATTATGCTAAAACCTCTACTGTTTTAGTTCATTTTCGGCATTAAATCATTGTGTTCATTTAATTTTTGGAGCATTTACTATTTTGCGTGACGAGTGATAATTCCTTGATTTAAAAGTTATCAGGACGACGTATTGAACAGTTTTGAATCTGTGTTTCAAATTTTGTTCTAGAATTTCAAAACAATTTCAGAAATTATGTTTTGCACTATTTACAGTTAACTATTGTCTATTGGTCGTTATTAATATTTGCAGCTTAAGTGAATCTACATCGCGACATTGCCAAACTTCGTAAGAACCTGATTTCAAACGATTTTGTAAATAGCTTACCTTTGGAAATTTGTATCAAATCATATTTTTTAATTTATTAAATAAACACCAATTTTACAGTTGAAATATTAAAATAGGTTTCTGGTGCTCTTGTCTGAGTTCTATTATATTACTTTCCAATTTTATCAGTGGCTGAAATCGCGTTCGTGAATGGATACTGTTCGTTCTAAACTTCCTCCTTTCCACACACATCAAGCCTACCTTCTGACACCTTCCACACATATAAACAATAGTTTAAATCAACATATTCAAAGGATGGAAGAGGTCGTTCGTCACAGACGGTTGGACATACTTGTGCGGCAGTCTGCGAATCATTCCAAGTATGCATCCGTGGCTGCACACCAGTCACAGACAATACATCCAGTCCCAACTCCAAAAAATCGTGTTTTAGAATATGAAACAGATTTTGTTCGCCTTCCGGAGCCACACAACTCTCCTCTACCATCGATGAGTTTAAGCACAAACTCATCACAGGCTAGGACACGCGTCAGAACAAAAACACGTGAAGAGGCACATTGTAGCACACCTGAAAACAAAGATTTTCCTATTGTGCTTAAAAAGCAGGTTCTAATTTTGGCAGATGAACCTGGCCGCTAACTTTCCTATATTCTCACTAGATGGTTACCCTCCAGCTACTGCTTCACTGGTTTAAATCTAACAAGGGGTTTGTGAACGTGACTGCCCACACGAGTTGGAAACCCACACAAAGACACTGTCCAATCGAGACACAGTCATTATTGTAGGAGGATAGACTGACATAAATCTTGGCGGTCACTTTAAACCTGAGTTACATGCAAACAAATTACAATGTACAGCCCAAAATACTAACATTATACTCTGGATCCTGCCCTTTTGGAACAATAGACCAACACTATTCAGCGCGGATTAGCACGCAAAACAACAATTAAAATCGGACCTGAAAGAAACAAATATCAAACATTTTGAAATAAATTTCGGCTCAACAAAACACTTCACAACAATATCTCCTCACGAATTTTGTTGGAAAACATACATTCATGTAGTGATCTGGGACGACATATCATGAATTCTACTTTACACAATATTCAGCCAAAAACCCAACTCTTTCACCTTCCTTAATTTTACAGCACAGCTCAGTATTGTATCTCAGCTTCTGGGTCAATGCTCCCATCTCGATCATGGTTTTAGTACAGTTTTCCTGATCTTTTAGCAAATGCTGAGACGTCCCAATGGTTTTCCTCTGGAAAAAAATGTAGCTTCACGATCTGTGCATTTTTTCAATCAGTGGGGTAATATAAATTTTTGAATAATCGTCCATGTCCTCGCGGCAGTATAGTTCTCCATGTTGCCGCGGCAGTAAGATTATCCCTTCACTAAGGGCACAATAACTGTATAATAGTCAAAATCTGTAGTTGCTTTGCCTTTGAAACTAGTTTTTATGTCAACATTTTCTTATCAATTCTTGTCAAAAACGCTCGTTTCTACCTGTATTTGTAATTCATCTTAATATGTATATGAGTTATGATAGAGATCCCAGAAGTCACGAAAACGTAGATAACATATCTTCCTATACTACGTCTCATAGAGTTTTTAACTGTTTTAAGTAAATAAATAAAGTAAAATCGACTTTGCAGTGATCCAATTTATCATTGTATCTTTTATTATATCGCAAAATTGCTGCATGTGCTGCATTTTATTGAAACTTGTAATTTATATTTTATAAATTTATTATCGCTTTTTTAAATATATATTTTAAAATATAAATTTTTAATTTATATTTTAGAAAATTTTGTTCTTGATTGAAATAATTAATATATTTGGATGTCAAGCCACTAATTTGCGGATTCTTTGAAGATTATTTTAATTTGTTGTTCTGTTCATTGGTGTAATAATGGATGTAATGTACAAAGAGTTTCTCACAAAATGAGTTTTATAAAGAAGAAATCAGTGAACAATTAAGGTATAAAGATTTTGCGGTAAAACTTCTCGAACTGAAAAAGCTTTCGAATCGTACGTTAGGACCGTGATAGTTATACTAAGACGTTCCCGGAATGTAATAATCACCCGTGATTTTCAGCTGAATAGCGTCACTCTTCAGTCAGATAACGAATTCTTCTTGCATACTACGCCTGCGAAGTCACGCGATCGCCAATTATAACTAATGAGACCGCTCCCGAGTAAGTGGACTCAGCATGTCTCACGTTCATTCATGAGTCTTTGCATCTCAGCTTTGTTCATGATGTATATTAGTGTATTTTTCTCAGGGTGTATATGTTTTTTTTTCGAAAGGAGCATGTTGAATTTCCCCTGGAAAAAGAGTTTCTTGGAAATACTTTACTCTTTTCAACAATGGTCTCGAAAACTTCACACACACACACACACAGGCGTGCACTGTTTATAAGTAGTATTAATAGTGTTTGTGAAGAATTCTGTAATGTGCTACATATTGTAGAATAGTATCTCTCTAAAATAATAACTGTAATGATACATACAAACCGATGGTGACTTTCGACGAGCTAAAAGTGGCTACAGAAATATTTTCAGACATGCTATTTAAACGAACTGAACAGTAATATAATCTGCATGTTTCGAGGAAGCAACCTCAGTAATTTCAATGCCTTATAGACAACGAACCCATAGAGCCTTTCAAGATTTAATATCACGCTAATGCATCTCTACTTCAAAGTACACATTCTTTATTTTGAAACAAAAATATTTTACTTAGCTAATGATTCGACTCAATAAATTTAAAGTTTTATTTATTTAATTCGATTTATTTATCTAAAAGGAGAAGTATAATTTGCGCAATTAGTCGAGAGGGTCGAAGCTCGCCGATTCATAAATGACATGTTCCTTTGAATTGTGTATTTCACGGGTTAGTACAAGCCTGGAAGGAAACATACATTTCATTAATCGAGTAGACAATCCTGTAGTCATTTGTCTCGTGTTATGCATTACGTCATTGAAATTTCTTCATTTTGCGTTTTAACGTATGTAGCAGTAAATGAAATGTCTTAACAACATAAAAATATTGCGAAATGAATTCTAGCGTTGGTAGCGTAAAATAAAGTTGCTGAAAATATTACAGATAAAGGATTCGATAATATTTTGTTTTTAAGTATGACAACGTAGTAATTGGCTATGAGAAAATGTGTTGCTCACTATCCGTTAGAGATCTGCAAGACGTGCCATTTGCTTGCTCGTACTCGCTCGATCATTTCATCCTCGAGTATCGTGTCCTCGAGCAACATGTGCTCGCTCGCGGGGGGTTGGTTCACGAGCCCAAGGCGGCGGCGATTTCCACGTTGCCTTTACAGTGTGCTGTGGCTTCAAATGCAAATTAAGAGGATTATGAAACCTTGGAGATGGCGTCCTAACACAGAAGAAGAAATTTAAGAAGGGGAAGAATCTAAAAATAATAAGGATAAGAGGGAGACTTCACACATTATTTGTGAAATCGCAAAGCTTTTCTTCAGATTTGAGATGTTTGTGTGTACACGAACATCTTTTTTTCCGCGAGAAAACAACTAAAACATTACATTTTTAGATGTTTTTGCAACCTTCATTTCTTTTATCGGTGACACATTTTTGTTTTTGAAATATTGGAAAACAAATAACGGTGAAAAGTGAAGTGGAATTTGAAAAAAATTATATTATTATTATTATTATTATTATTGACCTTCGTAAATAATTTAATACCGTTTGCAATCTGTAAAGGAAATTTAGGGTCTGCATTGCAATTAAATTGCACTAATTTGTTGAATAATATACTGTTTAATTTAATTTAGAAACATTTAGGTGGTACCAGCAAGATATTTTTATTCTTTCGTTTGAGCAGCAGCACGTCATTGTGATACTTCATCCAAAATGATAAAATAAAAAAACATTAGAAGTAATGTATTCTTGTTTAAAGGTTTCAATCAGTGTATTGTTTATTATTATTATTATTATTATTAATAATAATATTATTTGAAGTGTAATATTTTCATGCATGAGCATGAACTGTCCCGTTTTTCCATGACCACATCTCCTTATTTTAGCTCATACAGCCATCGTCCTTATTTTAACTCATATATACACATCACCTCTATGTGGCCCACTGCCCGGGTGGCATCGTTCCCCTCGTACCGAGCATCGGATGCTCGGCTCTCAAGACCGAGCATATTTCCCTCGGTGGATCGCGACGAGCAAAACCCTGCCCCGCTCGTCTGTCGTCTAGCGGATTTTCTGCGAGCTGCCGCGGGGCTCTACTATCGGGGGGGCAACTACCCCGGGGCAAACTCGTACAGGACTCTACTATCTGTCTACTGCTAAAATCTTTTCTCTTTACTGATGTAAATATTTCGAATTCGGCATTTATTTTGAAAAAAAATGACACGAAAATTTGCTTGTACATTTATTTAATCTTAAATGTAAATCAGTCATTCCTACTTTCAAACGACGCTTCAAATTTTCGGTACTGTATTTTAAATCATTAACAATATGCTCTGCGAGATAGATGTGCTTGCTGATAACGTAGACAATACAATACAACATATATAACTACCAGAGGTTTCAGAACTGTAATGAATAACAAATTGAAGAAAATAATTTTATTTACTTGAAATATATTCGTTAAGGTGTTAAAGTATGTATGTATGTATGTATGTATGTACTACAGCCCGCGTGCGGGGTCGGGCCTACCACGTTAAGGTGGTGACTGAAATTAGAAAATTCCATATTCTATACACAGCGTCCATCAATTAGTAGAAATCAGGGAACCCGAAAACCATATTCCCCCCACATTCGCGAAGAAATGCAATTTTAATCTAGTTTAATTTTGATTTAGTTAATTTTAATTTAATTTATTTTCAACAAATGCAGTAAAAAATGTATGTGACAATATAGGCATAGGCAATCTGCGCACGTTTTCTTAAACTCCAGAATACGTACCCTATTCGTACTAGATATAGTAGAAATTTGATTGAAGATACCAACAATAATATGCTGCGGAGCATTTGAAAACTAGATATTTTCGCTCCCGTGTAATAAGGAACTCATGTGAATCGGCTACCGCACTACGGATTTAATTATTATTGGTAACAAAACATTTACCCCCAACCTACTCGCCCCGCAACTACGAAAAAGAGTGCGCATATTGAAGCTACATTTCCAGTCCAGAAGCAAGGCAAGGGGTCATCTTCCGCATTTGCTCAATGAATGAGAGAAACTGGACGAAAAACCTCATCGGGATGGAGGGGGGGGGGTTGGCCCAGAACTTGAAGTTCAATACCTGGCTTTATACCCATTTAAGAATTATTTAATACAAATGGTAGCTAAAGCGTTTATATCATAGTTAATGTAAATATCATGTTCGTTTTCGAATGTCAGTATAGTCTACTAAACAATTTTACAGGAAAAAATACTTGACATTTAAATTGTGTATTGGTTTTCATTTTTTCATGTTATCTGTAAAATATTTATTGGTTGTATTATAATTATATATATACTCGGGTATTATATATTCGGGCGTGTATTTGTTGTAGTCAGTTGCTATAATAATAATAAGAAGAAGAAGAAGAAGAAGAAGAAGAAGAAGAATAGAAAAGCAACCCGTTATTAATATCAGTGTTGATTAATATACTACATGTGACTAATAAACAGGAATAAACGCTATATTTAGTAGATGGTGTCTTTGTGGATAATATATGTTTTCTGCTTTGAAAACATTTCTTTTTTTTTTCTTTTCTTTTTTTTTCATGTTGAGCAAACTTGATATCCAACTTTATGGACCTGTTAAGAACTTATTTTACTTGAAAATGAACATTTTAACATTTAAATGACGATGAAATATAATGTATCTATGTTACATTTACAATCACATTTTTGAAACAGGAAGAATAAAGTCGACGTTGGTGTTCAATAACAACGTATTGTCACCAGTTTTATATTAGTGTGAATACTGGCTCCTAAGCTTTTAATTATCTTTTTATTTAAAAGATATAAACATTATAAGGGTATTTAAAATAACGAAGAATTTTCAAAAGCGATTTTGGGATACGGAATTAGTAAAGCAGCACTCACCTAGCACACCGCCATATTTCAACGTTTTTAATCATCCGGACAGAGAAATAAAAAAGTAAAACTTGTGAAGTTGCAAGAATACACTGTTGAAAATTATTTTCTCATCTTATATGTGATGCGAATCCGTCGAGATGTTTGCATGTGTGTTACTAAATGCGGATGCATACATTCATATATTATTTGCTTAGAAAATAGTTCTAGAATGTTATGGCACCATTAAGAGGGGGTGCTTCCAATGATATAATGAAATCTAATGCAATCATGTGAAATAAAATACGTGAAATACTCATTTATCACGTTTACACGATCCTTTTGAAAAATATTTTCTGATACTCTCTCTAGAAATAAAACCATATTTTTTACATTAGCTAAGTCGCGATGTCAACTGATTTGGGCATTCATATCTCGCAATAAATTCCACTGATGTGGAATATGTCGAAATACTGTTTGCGCTGGAAAGTAGAATAGTATTGACCTAATATTGCGGGTACATTGTCCTCAGGGACTTTCATTCATGTATGACTCATCCCTCTCCGTTATAGATAGGATATTGACACTCTCGTACTTCGTGAAATGTTTTCCAACAGATCACGAGTTGACCACTTCAATTTACTGAGTTCCAGGCGTCTTGGGTTATCAATTTATAACTACGTATATCTTTCATTTTTAAGAGCATTGAGCATTCTAATTTCGAATGTTTTCATTTATCTCTTTACTTTACCATCCTCCACTACAGACAATATGTACACATTATAGAGCCCAGCGGCCTTCCTTTTCTTATCAATCCTAACAGTTTTCCCTCGCTTCCTGTTCATGTCATTTTTGTCTTACTCTATTTCGCTTTTATAATTCTTCACACCTACATTTAAGAGCTACATCTATTTTTTTTCTCCCTTTTGGTACCATATAACATCTCAAAACCGAGTCAAAGCCCGCCGAAAATACGTAGTTGCACAATATGTTTGCATGTTCAACAAATCCACGCATAAAGAAGCTCTACCATCGAAGCGTAGTCGAATAGCATACGCCGCCCCCGCAGCCGACCAGCGTACTACCCACCACCCACCGCCCACCAGCGGCGCCCTCGCGCCGCGCAGCCGCCGCCGCCACTACCGCCGCCGCCGCCGCCGCCACCGCCTGTACGCGCCCCTGGCACGCCGCCAGATCTGATTTTGCCACTGAAATTCTAGTCGCAAATTAAACAATTAGGGAACGTGTTTTTGTGAGTTAAGTGCATTCCCGGTAGAGGACCGGCCATCGGCGGCAGCGCGGGTGTTTCTGAAGTCCCCCTCTAACACGAGGACGGGTCCTCCCTCGATGACCCGAGTGTGTTTGCGAAGTATCAGCGGCTCGCGCGGACGAGCAAGAAAACAACGGGATAGGGCTCCGGCACGGGTCGGCCGCCTGCGGTCGACAGCGGCGGCGGTGGCGGCGGCGGCGGCGGCCGGTGCGGCGCGGCGCGGAGCCGAGCAAGATGCTGCACGCGGTGAAGAAGGACGGACGCGTCGAGGGAGAAGGACGGAGAGACAACGCAGGAGGGGGAGCAGGGCGGAGGGACGGGAAGAAAAGGGTGGGAGGCGGGAAAACGGACGGCGCGCGGGATGCACGTGGAAGATGCCAAGGCACGCCGAGAGGCGCGGGCGAGGAGAGAAGGGGAAAGAGGGAACGGTAGACGGAAGGAACGCGACGTGGCCAGCAGGCTGAAGGAGTCGGCGGGAAGAGGGTAGCGAGATGTTGGATCGAGAGGCGGTGGCAGCGGCGGAGGCGGAGGCGGCGGAGGCAGGTCGGGGCGGAGGCCAAGGAGCGTGGCTCGCCGCCCGCCCTGGACCCATTAGCAGCGGGCGCGCACGCGTGCGATGGCTGTTACGAAGCGGGCGGTTCGCCTTAACTGGATTATAATTTGTCTGGCCGATGGCGCTCGGCCGCCGCCGCCGCGCTGCTAGGGCAGGCCAGGGCACCCAGGGCAGCGAGGACACGGAGGGCAGTCACGGTATCTTCATTTGTGGCTTTCTGGAGAGGATGTCTCCATGCCGCGCGTATACCATTCTCCTGAAGGTTGCTGGATGAATGCGTGTGTTCCTTTCGCTTTGTAAAACGAAGAACGAGGATGAAAAAACGACGAGTGCTGGGGAATACAAGTGTACCAGACAGACATTTACCCGTGGTGGATGAAGAAAACTTCGGGCGGGCCCGCAGGTAACCGACTCAAGTGCAGTACAGAATATGCCACATTGTAGTACACTTCCGTATCGTAAGACGGTAAGGCTGTTAACCGTAGCGGTGACGGAGCAGCATCAACCAATACTTAAGATACTTAGAACAGATTCGACGAGTTGTAATGTCGTAGAATTGGATTTGCTTCAAATTAACAACAATCGAACGTGACAGAATGCAAACAAGTGTGCTTCTTCATGCCGCAGAATATTTTCAAATGAGCGAATTATATAAAAATTTGCCAAGTTTTTCAATCTACTAAATAGCTCCATACTCCCTTCGGATACAATATTCTCAAATTAGCCACAGGAGAATAATGTGTCATCTGCCATTTCTGCCTTCGACCTAGCACGACCTTGGGCCTATGGGACCAAAGCAGCATCAGCGACCTAGCACACCCAGCGTCGCTGGTGCCGCCCGCACCTCGTCCGCCGCCTCCACCGCCGACCTCGTCGCCTCCACCGCCGCCCTCGCCGCTTCCTCGGCGATGAATGGGGGCGGCGCTCGCCCTGCGCCGGCCGGGTCGCCCGCTCGCGCCCGCGCCCGCGCCCAGAGCCGAACACCTGATCAAACCGGTTCCGGCGCGGACGCGCGCCCTGGCCCGGCAGGGAACCCCGGCCTCGCGCGTCCAGGGAGCGGACGAGGCGCGGTCGACGGCGGAGGGGACGGGCGAGGGCGACTGACGCGATGCCGCGGCCGCGAGGGCGGCAAGCGACGCTGACGGAAGGGGAGGGGGAGATGGAGGCGACGGCGGCGCGCGGGTGGCGTGAGGCGGGCCGGTGGCGGCGGCGGAGCCGCCACCGCCGCCGCCGCCACCGCGCGGGCCCCGGGGCTCGAGCGCGGCCGCCCGGCTCCGACCACCGCCGCCGTCGATGTACTGAGCGCGATAAGCGCCGGGAAATGTTAATCGCGCGCCCAAAATCATGCCCCTCGTCGTCTTCTTATTTTACTTAGCATATTACAATTTTTATGTGCTTATTATTTATGAGTTATCCGCTCACATCCACTAACACACAGACACAGTCGAGCAGACGCGTACGCCGCATTATACATTCATGCGAGGCCCGGCCCGGATATTATGCAGAGTGGAGGCCAATTTGAGTCGCGTCCCGAGCCCGGAGTCCTCGGCGGCGGCCCTGCCCACCGCCTCCGTGGCCGTGGGTTCGAGCTCGGAAGGAGGAGGCAAATGGCGACTATGACGCCGGGTGGACGGGTGGCGACGAGCGCGCGTTTGCTGCCGCTGCCGCCGCCGGCGGAGGCGGGCGAGCGGGCGGGCCGACCGGCCGGCCGGCCGCCGTCAGGCAGAGGGAGGGGGCGACCCGGGGAGCAGATGGGTGTGGCCCCCGCCCCCGGCCACCGCCGCCGCCGCTGCCGCCCCCTGCGCGTATGATAATGCGCTACGCCCTGGGCCGTCCCGCGCCTCCCGCCCGCCTTCTCGGGCCAGACCGACGTCGTCATTAACATAACTTATCAGAGTTGGACATTCTCTGCCTGCTTGCTGCCTGCTCGCTGCCTACCCGCCTGCCTGTCTGCCTGCCTGCCTGCCTACCTTTCCTACGGCCGCCTAGCTTTTCTCCATGGCTTGTCTCCCTATAAACATAAATTTTATATCTAAATCTTTTCGTTACAAATCATGTTTTATCTCTCGGGCCGACCGCGGCGCCGACCTGCACCCGCTTGGCCGAACCCTTCGCGCGCGAGACCCTTGCCGTCAGGAGGCCTCCGAGATCCCCACGAGCAAGGGAAGCTGCATCAGACACGCGTTCGCGGCTTCACCGGGCGCACTTTCGTTCCTTTTCTCGCAACGATTCTCCGACTGGCGCGGGTAATTGAGACGTGCCGCGGAGAGTTATGGCTTTCTTAAACGATTGTCGTCGTGTTTCAATTTCGCGATTTTATTACATTTTAACTAGATTTAATTTCTAAATAAACCGAAATTTTATTGCCGTTGCCAGAATTTAAAGATGTTTTTAGTACGTGCCCGCGGAATGGTTGCCTCCGCGAGTCGAGTGTCCATTGGCCGCAGGCGCACGCGCGTGCTGGCACTGGCGCCGGAGACGCGCGGGTCGAGCGGGCGAGCGCGCGCTCGTACGCAGCGGTCAGGGGGCGGGGCGGCGGCGGCGGGGCGGGGGCGGGGGCGGGGGCGGGGGGTGTCGGACGCACGGTAGCCCAGGAGGGGGCGAGACCGACCGACTAACTCTCGCTCGTAATTACGACTTAATTAATTACCTACTTGAGCTCACCGTAATAAAAACTGGGTGGCGCGGAGAGGGCAGGCGGCTGCCACTACCACCGCCTACTCCTCCTCCGCCTCTTCCACCTACTCTCCCGCCTCCGCCTCCGCCTCCGCCTGCGCCTTCGTCGCCGGCGCCGCCGCCGCCGTCGCCGCCTCCGTCGCCTCGTGGCGGGGAGGCGTCGCTGTCGCGAAGGGCGTGGGGTCCAGCGCCGCAGCCTCAGGGAGGCACCGAGGAAGTGGCAAGGCCTCCGGCGGCGACGGTTGTGGCGGTGGTGGAGGCGGTGGCGGTGGCGGTGGTGGCGGCGGCGGCGGCGCTTGACAAGGACGCCGGCAAGTGTGATGCATGCGTTTGATACAGAACCACTGCGGAGCGCAGCTTGTGATTGGAGAGAGCGCTTTGGGATCTCCAGCACGACTCCGCCCATTGGTTTACAGACCATGAAAAATATCCTGCCCCCTTCCTCGACTTTCTGTCCAAGCCTCCTTCCCGTCTCCAGCCCCCCGACGCCGGGCCCGATCCCCCCTGCCCTCGCCAGGGCTGTCCAAGAGATTTATGGCGGCAGCTCCGGTCCGCCTGCCGGCAGCTTGCGTGCAGGCAGGCGCGCGGTGGCGGCGGAGGCGGCGGCGGCAGTGGTTCGGTCTGTCGTGGCTGGCCGGCCAGCTTCGTACCACGCCGCCGCCCCGCGAGTTCCTATGTGTAGAACAAGTACGTCAAGAGGACTGGAGGAGAACGCGCGCCGCTCGAGCGCGGACGAGGTGGCGCACGGAGCGGAGCGGGGTAGGGCGCGGGGGAAGGGAGGGCCCCCGCGACATGACAGAACAAGAGGGGACACGCCCACGCAATGGGCGTGGGGCCGGCGGGGCGACGCACCCGGGAGCCGCCTGCCCCCGGAGTACGGAAGGATTCCTCGTCTGGAGTGTTAACTAGATCTCGTGTTCCCCACTTCAATGGGCCAAGCATTTTCCGAGCCAGATTGTTTACATCGTTTCCGATGTCAATGGTCATTCAGAGTACGACAATAGTGAGGAGAGCCCTTTTATTAATCTTGGTTGGGAACACGCATGTACGTGTGCAACCAATTGTGCACGTGCCTTTCAAAGGTCAGTGTGGAAAAAACTAACCCGCCTGACCCAGTCGCGCCCAGCCATTGTTTTATGTTTTATTTGAGTTTGCTCGTGAACCCGTTCTTATGAAACAGGGGAATACGAAACCGTTTGCCATTAATGAGGAAGACCGGGTATGTGGCGAATGCGAAAGGCCAATTGTCAGAATATCATAATGCAAGAAAGGATTTCATTTCGTCCGTTTTAATGTAGGTAGGAACATATCCGTATGTAATCCACGTCCACGGACCTTTTTTACCGGCACGTTTCATAAAATGGCACAAAAAAGTCACACGCAGGAGAATGTGTACGCACGGCGGCCAGGTGCGGGGCTCCCACACATGCGGACGAACGCGCGACTCCTACTCATGCACATGCCGTCGCCACTTCCACATCTGCCGCCCCGGTCTGCGTGTCTCGAGTACGAAGCGTCTGAACCTAGGAGTTGTCTAATAGCACAGGCGATTTTCACCCTTATTATACGTTGTTCTAAAGACGAAATTAACCTGTCATGGTGGGTTGCGATTATGAATGACACCTCAGCTCGGCTTATGTCATCCACAAATAAAGACAAAATGAGAATAAGAAAAGAAATTGGGAAGGAGATGAAGTAAATAATAACAAGAAAAAAGGGCCGAGTTAGGCTGACGGTGTTAAATCAAGTGCAGGCGGGGAGGGGAGCAGTGTAAATTAAATGAAGGGACAGCGGAATGCCTGCGCAGGTACACTCGCCGCCCGTGACTCGGGGGCCGAGCGGCGCGGGAGGCGGGGGCGGCGCGGGAGGCGGAGGCCGCGCGGGCGGTGGGGCGACAGGGGTGCGGCGGCGGCGCCGGCGCGGACCTCGCGCTGCCGCCCCCATCTCCGCCGCCACGTCCCGGGCGCGCACGTCATTAGCGTTTCGTTTTTGTTTCGCACCGACCATCCATCAAGAGCGACGTCGGCGTCTTATTCTTGGCCGAGGCGGCGCGGCAGCACAGACGGTGGCGGCGGGCTCTCGGGGCGGCGCGAGACGGGGTCGCGTCGGTCGGGGGTGGCCGTTCGCCGCTGCGGCTGCTGTGGCCGGCCTGCTGCCTCCCGATGGACCGTCCGGCCGCCCGGGGCCGTCGCCACCGCTTCGCCGCCAACCGTCGCCGCCGCCGCGCCCCTGGACCGCGACCGCTTTTTGCCCGGAGCCGCATCAGTCCAGGAGCGGCCGAGAGCGGCCCGGCACGGCCTTCTTGCGAGCCGTGATTCTCATTTACGTGGCGTTTGTCATGGCTGAACGCCGGAGACACCGGCGGCGGCAGCGATGGCGACGGTGGCGGTGGCATGACGGTGTGGCGCGTGACCGTAGCCTTCGGCCTTGCTTCCATCACCTCCTGCGCGCAGACGCGCGCTTCGCCCCGTCGTTGACTCTCGGCCCCTCTTTCTGCTGCCTTCCCACCTTCGTCACGGAAAGGGGCCGCGGCAGCAATTGGGAACCGTGCTATTAAAGACTACTGACAAAGTACAGTATATATAAACGAAACCATTTCTTTATTATTTCTTTGCGCCTCCTCTTTGTCTCTGACCCACTCCAGCTTCCGCCCTTTTCCTCTAATTTCTTCGGCCGCCCGGCCGCTGCCGCCCGGAGCGAGCGAACGCCGACGGCGGCCGGTGACACAGCGCGAGGGGGCGGCCATGTGCGGGGGAGGGCGGGGCCGGGGGCGGGGCCGGGGGGCGAGGCCGGGGGCCGGGGAGGAGCGGCGAAGGCAGAGGAAGGTGACGGACGGAGGGCCAGTCGAAGAATGAACGGCTGCTGGGGGCGGGTCGCGGGTGGCTGGGCGGAGGGGAAGGGGGAGTGAATCGACACAATGGAGAGACGCACAAGGCCCTTGCGAACTCCAAAAAGGACGAACGGGCAGTGGCGAGGCTGGTGGGGGATGAGACGCTGGTATGCACGCGGATGGACGGTGGTTTGACCGACAGGGGACCAACAGAAGGAACACGTGATGGGGAACTCCCAACTGCTTTCGTCTTGAGTAAAAATTATTGATCAGAATACACATCAATTAAGATACGTGAAATTTTAATTATAAAGAAAGGTCCTTATCTTCTTGAACTTTCCGTTAACAACTGTGTGTGAGTTTGGGATGAGATTTGAAACAAAATATTTCCCCCACTGAAATTCTTGATCAAAGACCGTCAATCTTGAATTAGTGTTGAGATCAGTTCAATATGGTAAAAAATGAATTATTTTTCTCCAAACATTTCGGCACTTCTTTCGACGTTCTGCAGTATTTCTTGATTTTACCATGAACAAAGGCGTGTAGCATATTTATATTAAGAATGATCCAAGAGATTTATATTTGCATAAGCAATGCATTGTGTAAAATATCACGGTCCAATATTAAAAGAATCACACTAAACCTTTACCGCTATGGTAAACGAGTGGTGTTACACCACATACCTTCTCGTATTGTTTGTAACGGTTGTACAATATTGCAACATGCACTATACTAATACTTCAGCTATCTCTTGAAAAACAAAAGGAAACATGAAAATATAAACATTGTATGCCTACCTTTAATTTTGAAATTTCGAAATTTTTTAAGAAAATTGCACTTGTAACCTCTGAATTAGGTGCACTGTCCTCCATCCTTACAAAATGTTTAAAGCAAAAATTTGGAGTTGTTTTGGGGAAAACTTTCATACATCCCATATTACCTAGATCTATAAGGGAATAGCCCTTCTTGATGAAATTCCTTGTGTCCAGTTACGATTTAACGGTTCACGAGTGGATAAATGGACGGACAGACGGACTTCTTAAAAACACTTTTAGCTATCAGGAATTCCTCAAATGTGCATTTTGACATGCAAAACATATGGCCCAATACATCGATTTGATTCAAACTCAAGAATTTCTACTACATTCGTACAAACACGAAGGAGCCTTCTCTTGGAACCTAAACGAGAAAAGTGATAATAGAACATCTGTAAATATGTGACTCTGACGTGATACAAAACTACAACTGGCATCCATGAATTCGTTGCTGAATCGTGCATTGAAGTCTCCGGAATTAGTCGTTAGCAAATTCGTAAACTTTTCCAAGTAGGGACATCAGTATATAATTTAATTACTTTTTCTGCTCATTTAATTATCAACATAAGTCGTTATTTTAATTAATCAAATATTTCATTCAAACTATCTCACACTGTAAGTACTAAGATTTTAGAAATAGAGATACTTGAAAATACCGTAAAGTTAATTGAATTATTGAAAGATGTTACGTTAACCTAACAACTTTGAATATACATCCTTGTTTTATCAGTTGAATTCTGATTCACACTTTCATTGATCATTGATTAATATTTATTAATTTGCACGATCCAACAGATAATATGTATGCGTTCTTATTTCCAGCGGAAATGCACTGGGTATGAAAGAAATAGCCTAATGCTGCAGATTTTGAGTTACGTATACTGTACCATTTCTAAAAAAAAAAGCTTTCTGAGGATATTCTCGTCCTTACGAAATTCAATGTCTTATAAGCGAGCTACGATCTCGAGCTGTGAAATAACAGTTACCTGGAGGAGTCCGATCCGATCTTTCTACAGGAACGATTTCCGACCGTTGCTTTAAAATTGTAAAACAATAATAGAATTTGTCCCGGATCGGCGCGAATGAATCATGGTCTCTCCCTTGTCTCGGCAGGCGGCCTCGCGTGCGGGTGGGCCGTCAGGCGGGCGGACGGCCGAGAGGGCGCCTGAGTGGGCGAACTGCGTGGGCGGGGCGTTGCGTTGTGGTCGGACGGCGAGGGCAGGGCGGGAAGGGCATGGAGGGGAGAGGAGCGGCGGGGACGGAGACTGGAGCGGCGCTTCGACACGCGGGCGCACTGCGGGCGGTGGCGGAGGCGGAGGCCGTAGCCGCCGCGGCGGCCGCAGGATAACACTGCAGGAATGCGCGCCGTGTAGAGCCGGGGAGCCATTTGATCATGTCAAATCTGTGCTCGGTTTGAAGGAAACGCCGTGACAGCTTCGATCAATCAAAAAGTGAAGGCCGGCCCTGCGCGTCTCCGGTGCGGCGGGGCGCGCGGCGCGGCGGCGGGGGTTTCGGGGAGCCCGCGCCGTGCCGGGGTGGCCGGATTGTTGGGGGGCGACAGAGCGTGGAGACGGCAGCCGGCCGAAACGGGACGGTGTTGGGGGCTGCAGTTGCCCGCTTTTGGGGGTCGCTGGTGCGAGTGATGGACCGAGGGCGGGGGTTGGACGACCAAATGTTTCGCAGAACGAATTCACAATTGGTGTGGTGTCAGTCAATACACTGAAAGTAAAGTTTGTGGCCTTACTCCTAATTTTTAAGTGTTCAATTTTTTTAAACGAATGAAACAAGGGCGGGTAGAATTGCAGTGTGATGGTGGCGCGGTGAAATTCAATAATAACTCCAAAACAATTATATTTTTGATGACTCGGTAATAATTGAGGAGTAATACTATGACACAAGAGAGATAGGCGCTGGTATTTGCAAAGATAAGTCTGATGAAGTGAATGGTTCGGTCAGTCGCATGACAAAGGTGCGATTATTATCATTTATTTAACAGTCAACATTTCTGTGACTTTGGAATGAAATTTATAACTGAATCTAACAATATTGCGAAGAGAGTAGTCGGTATGGAATGATTTAATATTTGCTTCGGCGAGTGCTTCTTTCGGTATTGTGATAACAGAACTCTCGTTCCCATTGGTGGATCTTGGCTTACCACTGGATTAAGTGGATGTCAGTCTGCGGGAATGCGGGTGGTGGGAATGACGTCGCCATCGTGCCTGGAGCTGGATGAAGAAGCGTTGCATGGCAGCAGAGGTGGGGGCGGAAGCGATGACGGAGAAGGCGGCGGCATCGAAAACGGCGGACCGGTAGCCTGGGAATGTTGCTCTCTGGAAATAGTCCCCAAGGGCTGCGTCGATGTAAAATCCCTTCACGAAAAGTATTAGCATAAACGTAGGAGTTACGAGTGGGCACTTCTCCGATTGGACCGAGGAACTTTCGGCGTGACTTAGAAAAAGTATTGAAATGTTCCGTGGCGCAAGTATTTGCACGCGAGGTGCGTGCGTGCCAGTAATGTATTCGACTTCGGAAATGTGTCTTCGTGTTGCTTGTCTGCTTATACCATTATGCATGAAGTTTTTGGATTTACATAACTTGTATTCTTCAAAATCTGGGAGAAATGTGAGCGTGACTCGGAAACGAGACCTAGGCGAGAACCCGGCCCGCCGTGGCCGGCTACCGGTCGGGTGTCAGGCAGCGGTCGCGGCCTTAGAGGTGGTGGTGGATGAAAGGTTGCGATACTTGATTGGATTCGATAGTTAGTACCTATAACAAGAGTGCATGGTGTAGATACCTCTACATTAGCGAACCGTAAGTCTCGATATTTCATATACGATATCGATAGATATCGAAACATGATTTAAAGTACAGAAAATAGTGTGCCTGTTAAATAGCAATCAAGGAATTATAAGGATATTTTAAATAATTTACTTGTTTCAGTTTCAATTTATTTTATGTAAGCTATGTCTTATTCTCGATAATTAACCCTTAACTGCAGCACCTATATTTATTACGTAAGTGGAGCACCAAGATTCTTGGGATCCTGACTTAAAATAAAGTTTTAACTGAGGTGAAATAAACTAGATTACGCCTTTTTGTAGTTGGTTTTATTGTAATTATTACCTTTTCCATTAAACATTTTTACTTATATCCCTATATTTAATAAGCTAAGGATATACGACAAATTAAAAGAAACTATCGACACAAAATCCTGTGATCCAACAGATTTAAGAAGAAAAAAGTATTCGTAAGGCGAGAAAGTAAAAATAGAAGATTGCAGATTATGACGTACAAAACAGATAAGATGATTTCAAATATTAAGGTTTTGAAGGTTTTAATAAATAAAACAAGTTTTTTTATTGGTTGATATTCATTTCTTTTTAATTAACGATTGCAGCACATTTCGGGTCCAAGACCTTAATATTGATATCATCTTGTCAAAAACTATACCTGGTATTGGAGTCCACCATATTAGTAAAAAAAAGAATACTGCAACACACTATAATCGTGCATAACTCGAAAATCATGCCGTCGTAGGCTCTTAAACTAAGTTTTAATGTCCCTGAAAGGATAAGGGATCTGTAGGGAAAAAGGGGAAATAATGAGGACAAGTGAGGAAACATGTGGGGAAATGAAGGGGGACAGTTGGGGCCCCAATTACATTTCTTACGCTTGGAACAAACAACTTACAAACTGAGATCATTTTGAACTTTCTATTACATTTTAAGAGATTGGTTCCTTTGATTTCCCCGTCTCCATAGCATATGGTTAGAAAAGTGCAGAACCCCGAAGTCTATGTAAAATTAAACTGAAGCAAGAAACATACATAATATTCCACGAAAATATTAAAGGAACTACTTGATTTTCTGTCCAATTCAATCTCGACGATCTGCAGTTGGAATGGTTACTCTCGCTCATTACCGGGCCTATAATTCTGTAACGTGCAATTCAAGGGTTGTCTGTTAGTCGTTGGATTCTACATTGATGCAGTTTTCATTTTTAAAACAATTTTTATTTAAATGCGAAGTTTTCTCACGTGTCTAACCATCGTGACATAATTTACTAGTAAATATATAAACCATACTACAGGGAGAATGGAATTATAACTTTAATGATACAATTAATAAATATAATCGATTTTATCCTGAACCATTCACAAGATGTTCGATTGCGTCGAGAGCCTCTTCCCGAAAGATCCTACATCAATTCCTCAAATTGCCAGGGGGAAAAGAAGGGGGATATCAGGGATAGGACATATTTACGAAAATAAAAAGGTTTTTATTACGGAAGGCTACGATGTCCCTTTGAAAGTTTTCAGGAGGCACGGCCCCAGCTCCCCCTCAACCCCCTGTAAACTCGCATATGCGCGTAAAGATAATTTTCTAAAAACAGACAAGATGTGTAGGTCAACACGTTTATTTAATTCACGCATTACTCGTGCCGCACTCAATAATTCTTTTGTGTATAATTTGCTTCCTTCTTGCAAAATAATATCGATTTTTTGTCAAGAAGGTTAGTAGGGTCATGACTCTGTGTACTTTTCCCTCATTGGTCTTACCATTGCCTTGAGGTCAGCGAGAATCATCGTAGTAATCGTAATCTCGTCGCAGCAAACAATTAACTTTTATAGTTAAGATGTGGGGAGAAAGAATCTAAAGTAATCTGATCTTGAAACTATGGTAATTAACACTACAGAAAACGCATTGAACTAGTCTGTGGAAATACAGGTATTTCTTCCGAATCATTGAGTTAATTCTGTAGTTAATTTCTAAGTTATCACCAGTTAATGTATTAGATCAAGGAAGAGTGCGTGAACAATTTTTTTTTCAAATCTTGAATTCTACTTACATATCGCCTTACGATATATTGAGGATACCATATTGTCGTTTCGAATTAGCTTTGGCTAATCAAGAAGGAACTAAGTATAGAAATCTGCAATGTGAAATAGTTTACCTTTTAATTTAGTGGCAATCGTATCCCCGCTGGAGCTCACTGATTATCTATTCCTCTTTTGTACCATTTGCATCATATTTCCACTTTATTATAATTACTTTAGGAACTAAAAATGGATAAAAGAAGGATAAATTTCTCAATTATTTTAAGACAGTAATTTTTTATAATATCACAATATTTCATTGCACTTATCAAGTTATATTAAATCATTTTTGACACTATTTGTGGACGTAATTATTTTTGTTTACGGTAAATTTCCTTGAGTATGCAGTTTCGCCGTGGTGGTTAGACTGGTACCAGAAATAAATGAGCAAACCTGGAATAGCAAAATAGCTAGAATTTCAAGCTCTTTCGTATACAGATATTCATGGACAATAAATAAATATTGTCGTTTTGTTGTGACGTGCCAGCAAAGTAGAATCAGGCATTTTTCCCAATTCCACGCCTCCTAAGTCGGGGAGGTACGCCATCACTGGATTAGTGGTTATGTGGAATAACAAGTGTAGAGACGCAGAAGGCGTGGAAGGCGGTGGGTGCGGTTAGGAGGTGCGATGGAAGAGAAGTCAGCGCCGGCAACGCGGGCGGGGGCAGGCGGGGGGCGGAGGCTGCGGGGGGGCCGATCCGGGAAGTCCTGAGGAGGCCGTCCTTCGCGGGCCGGGCGGGCGGGACGGGCGGACGGGCCGACGGGCGTCCCCCGCTGCGGGGGGGTGGCTACCCCGCAGGCCGGTGCGGGTCCGCTGTAAATCACTCCACGTGAGAGGCAGGGGGCCACCCCTCCCCGCGCCGCGCGTCCCTCCCCCGCGCCACCCCGACGTCCCCCGTCGGCCTCCTTCGGACCCCGCCGACCCCGTCGACCGCCGCCCCCTCGCCGCCCCCTCGCCGCCCCGTCGCCTGCCATTAGCGCGAGCCCTCTTGGTTTTAAGTGCGGGTTTTACGTCTGATATTTATGTGGCGAGGCTAATCAGAGCCCGGGGACTCGCGGCCGCACGCTGTCCCCGGGAGCCGCTCGTCGCTGCTCGTCCCTCGACCGACACCGCTCGTCGTGCGCCACAGTTGGCGACACTGGTGCCCGAACTTAAAAGCAGGCTTGCAAGCTTCAATCAAACTGATCCACGCCCTCACGGAACCAACGTACCAACGTGTGGGTAAGCACAACGACCGTATGACTAAAGGGGTCTTGGGAGCGGAATTCGAACGGCGATTTAAATCGGTAAAAATGTTCGGCTCTTGCCATATCTGGGTGAGGGAGAAGCTGTGCTAACCTGGTCTGTGCTATCAATGTGGGTCATACTTCTTTCGAAACCCATTTACTACCATTAGTGTAGTTGCCAAATAACGCCGACTAATGAATTTGCTTTGCTAATCATCCAAATTTCAAGCTTCATGAAGTGTCAAATTGGCGAAAATAAATACGTTTAATTCTCTCCGATTTTTATACTTCTCGTTAGTGGTGGTCAAATTGGTATTATACTACGTAAATACTTGTCTTGCAAGAAAAAATACGTGTAATACATTTTATTGAAGTCTTCAAAATCACTTCTCGATTTACACACCTTGCAGAATCATTAATGCGGGCACATATACAAATATTCATGAGTATTAAATGTACATGCATTTCATACAAAGGAATGGAATCAATTTTTATTTATCGTTAAAATAGGACAAACCGTAATATGGGGAAGAACACTCATGTTTCTGAATCCATTTTTTCTGTTCATGAACAACACTTTTACATTTTTTCAATGAAATTTTTATTTACAATAATCTTATGTAGAATTTGTTTCAATTTCTTTTTCTGATTTTTTTACAATGTTCGAACGGAGCAAAGAATGCTTAAAAATGACGTAGGTCTGATTTTCAATTAAACCTCTTAAATTTTGACAATTACGAAAGTTAAAAATTTTTTGGACTTCCTCCTACAACTGTATTATAGAAGGTAGTGCTTTTTTATGAATTCTGGTCTTCAAAATTAAATGTTTACATAATGTACGCTTTTTCAAACATTGAGGGTAATTTTGTGTGAAATCAAGTTAATTAGAAAAAAACGTGAAAACGGTTTTCACAAAAGCAACTCCACATTGTTCCTAAAATTGTGTACTCAAATGGAACAAAGGTTACTAGGAGGCATAAGTCCGTTTTTCATTAAAACTTTTGAAATTTCGAAAATTGCGGAAAGTTCAACTTTTGTTATGCGTCGTGGCCAATGTTATTCCCAACCAGCACGTTAGTGTTATAGGTAAGATCGTTCACCTCCTGGTACCTGTGCGCTCAAGTTCTATTCCGTAGCAAGTATTATTTTGCGGGTTGAAAATATTCGCAGAGGCAAGTACTAAATCAGTGAGGTGATCCCTGAGTGAGGTAAACCGCCGCTAGCCATGTTCACACGAAATCAACTTCAAATGTCCAAAATGTTTGCTCGAGTTCAACTATTACTACAATACTACGTAACTGATACAAATAATATATAATACAAGGAAATATGTGCTGTTGTATTGTCTAACACGAATGAAATTATATATCATATGCAGGAGATTGTGTAAGTGATAGTATTTTTCAATTTGTATTTCGTTACTTATTTGTATTTACAGGTACTATTTATAATTATTTCACTGTATTAAAAATTATAACAGTTCAATTACACGATCTTCAAGAGCTACTCCCTGAAATGTATCACAATAGTCAAGCAACATTATTATTGCTATTTCATCAATTTGCAAATATTTTTCTTTTGAATTTCTATGCTTGAATATTGTGAACGGTGTCATTTTCTAGTATAAAATACGAGTGAATCCTGAACCAAATTTACTTCGTTATCATTTACAATCAAGAGTTCTTTACAATCGTTCGGGTATGTGTGTGGCGAAGCTTATCCACAATTATTATCTGTCTTCTATAAATTGATAGTTTATAATAGTAATCTTTACTTTCTTTTTTCTTTCTGATATAAAGAAGGATTCATTCGTCTGGACTCCTCTGGTGAACATAATGAACTATTGTCCATGACTCAAGAGCGTGTTCTGTATTTAGTTCTTCGTTTGGACATGTTCCAAATCCTACTTGAATTTTTATATGAAGCGGACAGACCTGGAATGCAGAGTGTACTTATTTATGCTAGTTTCGTGTGAAGTTAATCCTTGCATCAAAGTGTATACCAACTACATGCGCAAACTGTTCTGTAGTAATGCATATGTGTAAAGTAGAGGAATGGGTTGAGAAAGGCAGAGTTGGCTGTATGAATCAAACTAGCTTTCACCTTATATGTCTGTAGGAATATCGTGATAAAATATCATGTCCAGTCTTGTAAAACTTACAGTCCAAACTTATGATCACTCACTTGAAGGAAACAAAGAACAATGACTCCACTCGTGATTCTAACGCGGTCACTAAGACATAAGGAATGAAATAAATGACCCCTCTCTGCATAATTTATTGATGTGAGTTTGTAATATAGTTTCGAGAAATAGGACTAATGACGATAACAGATACAGTTTTCTGAGACAGAAATAAAGTGGCGAAGAGATTTGGAAGTTTATTCAACAGAAAAAGCGTACTTTCTTTTATTTTTACGATTACATTTTGTGTTATTGTCCAATAGATTTAAAGATGGCAATTTTGCTTATGTCCGTGTCCAATTTTGAGAGGATGATGGGATAACATGAAAACAATACAGACAAACTGATTGTCTTCTTTTCTTCTGCCTTCCCGCATGTTAAGAAGAAGAAAACAGACCATTCTTTACGCTTGACTTCAGCTTGCAATCTTCCATATTTAAGGAAAATAAACCAATCTGCCTTAACACTGAATTTGCAATCACCAAACCAGGAAAGGAACAATCGTGTAAATGCATAAGCTAGTTTCTACCTATTTTTGTTTTCACATCCATTTACGATTGTTTAATTAATCATTGCTCCGCATTTC
Organism: Acheta domesticus; assembly: GCA_031308135.1. NCBI lineage: Eukaryota > Metazoa > Arthropoda > Insecta > Orthoptera > Gryllidae > Acheta > Acheta domesticus. Next base: position 222,869,506 of record JAHLJT010008446.1, on the reverse strand, counting down.
GGATACAGTCCTCCATAACCCAAATGTTCCATATCGTATCTAAGTTCCGGCACAGACGTGGTGTAAAAAATCAGCGAAAAATTGCTGCCAGTGCGTGACTTCGAAACACGCGATTCGCATTTGCGAGTACAAACTTGACGAGCATTGTTTAAAGGAAGTGCCACGCGACCGGCCGCGGCGTGCGCGTGGAAGCGACCGAGTGATTTTAGGAGTTATGCAGGCGACGACCGAGGCTTACTGATTGACTGTCAGCGTTAATTATCGGCGCTGAAATACGAGAAGCGCTCCAGCGATAGGAAACGTCTCGTCGAGTGGTTTCCAACAGGTGCGCTGCGATCGGAGAGGGAGCACTGAGGGAAAAAAAGGCTTCGAGATAAAGAAAAGATCTGCTTCCCTACTCGGGAGGTGGGCATGAAATAAAGTATAAAGTAGCATTTTACCGTTGGATGATGCAAATAATTGACAATAACATTATGATGGCTATTATTTTTAATGTATTTTAAATACTACAATAATCACAGTGATCTCGAAAGTTGTTGGTTCTATAAAAGGAATTGTATTTAGTTCATTAGTACATGAAAGGAATTTGTATTTAGTACATTTTACTGTTTTATATTTTATTCAAAAGGAGGGTCAGTGAAAAAAGTCCACAAAATAAGGTCAAGTAATTTTTATGTAATATTGTCACGTCACCAAAAAATGTCACTTTTTTCACTTTGTGATGTTTACTGCGTGTTGACTAACTAGTTAAATCAATATATTTTATGAAGAATGTGTTCACCAAATATTAAACCGGTATCTGCCTAGTAACACAAGTTATGTATATCGCACAAAAACCATAAACAAACTTTCAGGTCGAACACGAAGAAATGGTTTTTAAATATGTTAATAAAATTAGGGAAAGGAATATTCTGCTTAGTATTTCATCCAGCATTAAGTCTACAATTTACACAATATGGTGAATTTTATATTGCAGATATCACTTTAATATAAAGCAAAAAGGATATTACTTTGTAATGTAATTTATTCTATTGGTGGAATCATCAGAATAACACAAACTCACACTTAGAGGAGCTTGATTCATCTGATCTCCATATCTATGTGCTTTAAATGAGAGGTAAGCATGTTAACTACGTGCGTTACAGCAGTTATTATTTGACCTGCCTTACTGCAGGTAACATTTCACTTTGTGGAATTGAAGGAATGTTAAAAAACAAAAAAACAAAAAAAACGAGCTCCAGAATTAATTGGTAGTGACTACAAGATACAATTAAATTCAAAGCAAAATACACAATATTTTTCATTTCGTATCCATCGTGGACATAATTCGAACGATAACATCGTTTTTTCGAAATAACTATGGAAACTTCGTTTATTTTCCTTTAGAAACCCTACTTTGTAACACGTATTTTATTGAATTTTATAGCCGAACAAACTATATTAATCTTCACACGTGTTGGTTATGAAGCATAGAAAGGAATTCTTTTTTAACACTGTCGAAATCGATCAAATGAAACGAGAGACATTTCAAATGCCGGTTTTACACAATTTCTACATTTAGACAAATTTATCCAGCAGCGCAATGTATAAAAAAACACTTTTTCTTCCCATCCGGCGTCCCTTAAACAAAGAACTCAATTCCAGCATATTTCAAAGCTTCTACTATTCGTCACAAAACATTCTCGAATCAAAACCATGAAAGAAACGTATCTCCTGCACAGCATCCGCCAACGCTCCTCGGAATCACGACCTATCGACGAGATCTTCTCGACACATGTCTCCTCTTGAGCAAACCGCACTCCCGCCGTTTGCCGAGGCATCTGGAAGCACGCGGACAGCGAGGGCACTGCGCCGATCGTGCCGCGACCCAAGGCACGCCTCGCGAGATGCTTGCTGCGCGGTGCTTCGCGGCGCGGCGTACAGTGCTGCGCCGTGCTGCGCCCGCCTGCGCTTGCGCTCGCGCCTGCCCGCCCGTCCGCCCGCCCGCCCGTCCGTCCACCCGCCCGCCCGCCACCGCCCGCGCCGCGCCGCGGCTGCGCGCCGTGCCTCCGTAATGGTTCGCGGTGTCCCCACTGCGCCAGAATAATAAAGCAAGCTTGTTACTGCCGCTGCCCGCCTCTCTACCTGGCTCGGGTTGAAGCCCATCAGGGTGATTTCAATACTGGAATATGAATGTAGCTAAGCCATCACGATGGATACAGAACTTGTTTTTCAACATTCCTGCGAGATTTAGAGCCCGCGGTGCCGGGCGTCGCGACGAGTGCAGCGCGCCGGGTCGCGCGCCGCCGCGAGGGGCGCCCCCTCCCCCACGACCCCCCACCCCAACCCGACACCTCTAATCCCCTCCCCGATCCCCCTCCCCCTGCTCCCACCCCCTGCGGCGTCGTAACTAGAGTGGGGCTACTAGGGCGGCTGGCTCCGAGCCCCACACAAGAGCCCTGGTACGCGGTTTTGACGTTGCCTTGAATATATTAAATAGCCCTCGCCTTCACGAATTAAGGAATCATGGTTAGTCAGGCCTATACTTGTGGACGAGTTGGGCTCAAGCCCCCTCGCCACCATCTCCGATACCACCGGTCCCCTTCCAGACTAAACTTCGTCTTTAGTATAACGCATCTACTAATAAAGCCGTGTTCGTTCCTTCTCAAAACTGTGGATCACAGTTTTGATATTGCCTTAAATGAAGTAAATTAATTGTGGTTAAAAAATTAATCAGTATTTGGGGAGTGTTACGATGCTGCTGCTACCCCCCTATAGTCATGCATTGAGATTTCCTTCAAAATAGCTTTGAGGGAATTTTGATATTGCTGAGAATGGGTTTAGTCGACGAAGAATTAACTAATTACGGTGTCATCACGTGTTACCGCAACACCCTTATTCCCACTCTAGCCCTATCCCTCCCCATTGTGTTCCCTGCTGCTGAATCACTAGTACAGAGTTCATTGGGCGTTCATTCACCGACAAAAAAGCACCATGACATTGTTTTGGTTACATTGAATTAAATCGCCTTGACAATGAAATCGCAGATCGGTTCGTAACACCTGTCATTACTCGTCGACCTCGTGGGGTCAATGTCATCGAAAAGTAAAGAATAATATTCCTTATGTGCAATCGTTCATAACTGTACTGTTTCACATTTTCTATAATCCATGTGAATTTCCACACTCTGGGATGAATTTTCTTAGAATAGTATTGAATTTTTCTCTGCGACGATCCCCAATTATCCCAAGTTGTGTCCTGGCGGTTTGGCTCATTAGTCAGCGTGCTCGCTTTCCAAGACGCGACCGAGAGTTCGATTTCCGGTTGGGCAAGATTATAGTGTGCGTTTTCCTTGCAATGTCCCAGTATATGTTGCTGTGTCACAAGGAGAAAATTCACTTCTTAGGGTGAGAAGACCGGAATACGGCGTGGGGATGTCTGCGTGCTAACCACACGTACCCCTTTAACCCATGGCCGCGAGGCCGGGACGCTGCTGGTAGGCCATGGCCCATACACGGACCGATGCGCCATGTACAAAATCCAAGTTGTACCAAATCTCATTAGCTCAAGGGCGACACATGCGGTCATATTAGGGACATTTTATCCTCTTGGCTCGCGAAAGTCGTAATTGGGCAAGCAAGTTAATAGAGTATCGCCACATCTCTCACTAAATAAACTATTCTTCGTTACACACCCATTATACGATGGAGATTATTAACATCATCATACAATCAATTCATTACCGCTCAGGGGTGATAGGCCCTCACACAGACCGTGGGATTCTAGACCAAATAATAATAATGATAATTAGATAAAAGGTTGAGAGACAAAATGTCACTTACGGGACTGTCTTCGTGAATCTTCCTCTTTAAACTTTCTCTCCCCAACCCCCGCTCCCGCTCGCGCTCCCACGCTTCACTTCACCTCACCACTCATCTAAGGAATTTGATATAGCGTGTTTTACCCCTTGACCTACATTTCATTCCTTCTACCCTTTACATCCAGCACCCGAAATTTAAAGGTTGTTTGTTAACTGCCAACATTCTAGAAATTTTAAAACAGCTACATCTTCTTCCTTTAGAAGTATGATATTGGCACAAGTAGTTTACCCTGCATGTTGTAATGAGTTCAGATTGATTCGTTAACCCCGATCGCTATGTAAATCGATCTTCATTTCTCTTATTATTTTATCTCTTATTTCTCCTCCGAATTATTTACGTCTCAGGATATCCATCTTCCAATTCTCTGAACAAGTATTAAACGTGTGGTCTGATGATATTGGACTAATTCACGAAAACGTCACTCAAGAGAGAAGCTTTCTCTTTCGATTCCTTCGTCGCAGACTCAGACGAACACTCGGAACGACAATGATAAGTGCGTAGGTTATACGAATTCTGTAGAGGGACCAAAGTTCAAGGTCGAGCAGAGACGGATTTCCCACGCCTGCTCTGACAGTTCGATGAAGCACGTCACCTCTGGAGGCCGACTACTCGTGATGAATTTCGTGACCGGTCTTGTCGATCATTGCGCTTTCTGGATTTGTATTACTATTTGTATTAAAGAATTGTGTGAATTACGTGGGCTAGTTTCTCCTACTTTTAGTCGCACGACTGACATGTGTGTGTGTTTATGCGAGTTTGTGTTGGAGGGTAAAAGAGCGAAGAGACACCCCTCTGTGCGGGTGCAATCATCCATTTTCTTTCATACACCAGCATTGAAGTCACTGGATATTCGTGTTATTTTAATAGCACAAATCGGTATACCATTATAATACGATGAATTCTTCATTCGAAAATCATTTTTCAACATGCCAACAAATTATTGAAGTGTAATTCTCAACTGAATATATATTCATTGTAGCTATTTTATTTTTCATCCAATCAAAATAAGTTACTAAACTAAAGTGTATTTGAGTCATTTCCTTTCCTACAAATGATTAGTAAATTAATATAGTAATACTACTACACTATGTTCACAGATTACCGATTTGAAACTGCATGGAAGTTTACAAGAGTACAGTCTTTTTGACATCGCTTTAAGATTCCAAGAAGCAAGGGAAAACGAACACAGTTTTGCGGTTTAAAACCAATAAGATTTTGTGTAGCTTCCGGAAATGATTTACTATATCTTTGATGAAATTCTATTACATAATTTTGTTTAATTAGAAATTTGGAATCATGTAGGGAACTATCTAACTGGGATAATAGTGTTCTTAATTCATGGACCCAAATTTGAAATGAATCACAATTCTGATTGCTGTGATGTTCAGAAATTTGAAACACATAAAAATAAGCAATTCACATAGTAAATATTTAAAACTATAAAATAATACATTCAACATCAATTTTAATTTTCAAACACCTATGATTTGGGATGAATTGAAATAGAAAAGAATTCATCCAAAGAGATTGGCTATGAAAAGGGAATGCATCCTCAAATAAAATGGTAGAATACTCTCGGAAACACAGGTTGAATGCCAAGTTCTTACCTCGCTTTCACTGTCTTAGCGCCATGGCCAACGAAGAGCGTGTTAGTTCTTATCTCATGAAGATAACAACCCAAGTCAACATCATGTCACCGGTCTCCCGTTTAAGTGGTGACTACTACTTTGTAGTAAAATTTCACGCTCCGTGAGATGCGGTGAGGGGCAATTCGGGAAAAGGATGAGGGAGATTTGAAGTGGTCGCGAAACCTAAACAAATGCCTGTGAATGGGAGGGGCATATTTTCTTCCCAGAATTTGGTGACGTTTTGCCAATTTTGTGGTTAGAATGAAGAAAATATATATTTCTTAAATTATAATGACATCTCCACCTATTAATATATTTATATGTAGTTTAAACCTCAGTAAGGACTTCATTCAAGATGAAACAATTTCACATGATCATAAAAACGAAACTAGAATTTCATTTAGTGAAAATCACTTTCCTTTTAACTGAATAATTATCTTCCGAGTTACCAAGAGAAATGTTTTGTGTGACCATACACACCAGAGTGATAAAGGTCATGCCAATGACATTGAGAATCAGCTAATTAGTTAGCTGTTACGAGGATTTCTGATTGAGATTAATATATTCTATTTTCCTCAGTGGCAATGTCGACGGTAAATGATGGGATCTGCGGCATTTAAGTGATTTGTATTTTCGTATGAGAGTTTTGTATCGTTCAGCAATTCGACAGAACACATTAAATTTCGTATTTTTACTGCGACCTTTTGAAGTGTTTCCGTAAAGCGCCTTTTTTTTCGAGGGGGTATTTTCCTGACGCGCTCTCTGCACAAATTACCGAGATGCATTTATTGCACAGGTATTGCAGAAATGAACTGACTGAATGTTCATCAATTTATGAGGACAAAACATAAAACTACACAGCCATAATGATTTATGGATGCACGAGCGTAGTGAATGAGTTCGGAAGTGATCTTCCAAAAGAGATCTTCACAAATATGAAAAACTTTAACAGGAATGGAAAGAAACGTTTAGTTGATGATTCGTCTGATAATAATAGTGGAACACTTTAAATTATTAATTTTCAAAAAACCTATTTCCAATCTAAACATTTCTACATCGTATGTTTTCTAGTGTAGAATTATATTCCAAGTATATAATAGGCAAATCACATAGAATTTCCGATAAAAAGTTTCTCCAACCTTTTATTTGAATCCAAATATCTAATGTGGGTCTCATCCCAAACGGTACGTAGCCCTGAGAAGTCCGGAATCGTGGAAACCTCAGCGTGGCCTCCCTGCGCGAAGACGGCCAGGCGCGTGAATAACATGCGGCGGCGCAGGCGAGCCGAGGGCGGGCGGGGACGCCCGGGGGCGCGGGCGCGCAGGTAGGCCGAGCGCCGGGCGGCGGCGGGGGGTGAACCCTCGTCGGCGCAAGTGTCAGCGCGGAGAAGCCCTTTTGTCCGGCGGGCAGGGCCTGCGCGTGGGCATCTCGTCTGCCGTCTCCGGCCGGCGCTCCGGCGCGCCCTCCCCCGCCGCAGGGCGGCAGACCGGCCGGGCTGCGTGCGGGCGGGGGACGGGCGGGCGCGGGCATGGGCGCGGGCGAGGGCCAGGGCGCACGGGCGGGAGCGGGGGAGGGGGCGGCGCGGGCGTGGAACGCAGGCCGCGGGCTGAGTTATGTGCGCTCGCTTCGCTGCGCGGATCTCGTAACAGCGAGATGCGGTGGGTGGGGGTGTGGTGGGGAGGGGCGGGGGCGGGGCGGGGCGGGGCGGGTTGGGACGCCGCGCGGGGCCGGGGGTCGGGGAACCTCGGCCGCGGAGGTTGCGTCCCTCGGACAGGCTCTTCCTCTGGGGGCGGAGGCGGAGGAGGCGGCGCCGCGTGGCCGCAGCCCCGCGCGCGTGGGTGGCAGCGCTCAGCGCGAGTGTGCGCGGGGCGGGGCCCCGTGGCGCCGCCCGCCACAGCCGCCACCGCCGCCTCCACCGCCGAACGATGGCCACCCGTCGCCGGCCTCTGCCGCCGTCACCGCAGCCACCGTCGCCGCCGCCGCCGCCCCCGTCCCGTTCCGTTCCGGAGCGTCCGGTCTTCTCGTCCGTCCGTTTGTTCCAGTGTCCGTTCGCCGTCCGGAGACTGTTCATTGTCCGGCGGTGGCGGCTGACCCGGCACTCGGCGGGTCTCCGGAGAGAAAGTTAACACCATCCGTTTCCTCTATCGAGGTCTTGTCTTCATCGCCGCTTGTAACTCCGTGTTCCAACTTGTCTTCTTGTTTGCGTATGGCGGGTGTTGTTTCAGCTGTAGAGGCGGGCGCGACGTGGCCCCTTACGTGCTCATGTAAATTTGGCGGAGCGCGCGGCGCGGTGGCCGCCCCGCACGCCCGCCACGTCTGGGCTGGTCCCCGCCACCGCGCGTCCGAAGCCGCCCCCTGCCCCGCCGCCGCCGCCACTGCCTTCGCCTTCCGAGGACCGCGAGTCGTGGGCGCTCCGGACCGCGCGTGCGTGCGTACGCTCTCCTACGCTCGCGCGCGGTCGGCGCGACGCGACTCACCTGCTCTCGCCCGCACGCTCTTCGCGTCAATGGTGCCGGGACATGTGGCAACAGCGCAGAACCCCAGTCCGTCCCTTAACAAAGGTTAAGACGCAAGGAATGCTCCTTGAGGCTTCCATGCATAATATACTCGTGGTCCGGAGCCGAGCGAATCTCGACCTTACGTACCGCTGCATCACGGTTTGGAGGAAGTCGAAAATAGCGTGCTGAGAAATTGCTAAAGGATTTGACAATGAAAGAAGGGTTCTGTCTATGTTGTTCATTTTTTGTTGTTGTGGATGTTTTTTATTTTAAAAAAGCGAGGGGGGAATTCTACCTGGAGGAGGCTTATGATGTGTTCTCGGGCAGCTGATCGGAGGCCGGCGTCTGCGCGCGTGCGGCCTGGCCCCGGCACGGCGGGTTCGCGCCGTCGCCGCCCCGGCTCCCCGCCCCCCGCCCAACGCCCCATCCCCCCACTGCCGGCCCACCCCGCCCCCTGCCGCAGCCTTCCCTACCCCGCGGCGCGCCTGCCGCACCGAACACGCGCGCGCCTGTGAAACGCGCGTCTTCCCGTGTTCGCCGGAACGAACTCCCCACGACCGCGCGGACGCCGGCCGAGCATACCGCAATCTCCCCGCCACGGCTCTCCTCCTCCCCGCCCTGCCCCCGCCGCCGTTCTACCGCCGCCGCCTCCGTCCCAACGCGGGCCTTTTTCTCAGAGCTGTACCGCCCAGGCGTCTCTGATATCCGAAGGAAAGGAAGGAGGAAAAAAACAAGTATTTCTAAATGAGAAAAGGCTTCAGTCAGTCTCGTAACACTTCATGCTTGATTTTGTGTCTGAAAACGAAATGCGCTGTGCTGCCAGGAGAGGGGACACTCATTGTGTGGCGATCACAATAGCGTGGCGGGGATAGTCGCGGCCACGGCAAGTGGGCCGGCGCGGAGGCGGGCCGCGGACCGGTGTGGCGGGGCCGCCGCCGTCGCCGTCGGTCGCGAGCTCGACGCCCGGCGTCGCGCCGGCCCGCCACCCGGTTGCCCGCGGGGCCGGCCGCGAGGTCTCCAACCTCCAGTAACACGACGCTGCGACACTTGGACGTGAGCTGCTTTATGTCGCCTCGCGGTTTGGCGCTTCACTTTCGGGTAATATTACCGACTCGCCACGACTCGCCACGACTCGCCACGACTCGCCACGACTCGCCACGACTCGCCACGACTCGCCACGACTCGCCACGACTCGTCACGACTCGTCACGACTCGCCACGACTCGCCACGACTCGCCACGACTCGCCACGACTCGCCACGACTCGCCCCGACTCGCCCCGACTCGACCCAACTCGACCCACGCCGTTGTATCCTGACGCCCGCGATGCGACGTCCCTGCAAACGCGACGTTCTGACATCCGCATGCCACCGCGCTGCCGCACACTCACACGTTGATGTCAGCGCTCCTGCGAGCCCCGCAGCACCTTGTTTTACAAATGTGGCGTTGCGGTTGTGACGCTGGACGTTAAGTTGGAGTTTTGACGGAACCTTGCCTCAGAATATGCATGCGAATGCGTGACTGAGGGGCGTTCCGGTATCCGAATGCTATTATCCGAGCGAAGATTTGCGCACCAATATCTGGTGTGCGCTTATCACCATACATTTTGTATTCAAGACGCGTAACGATGGATCGTACTTTTTATGTTTGTGGGGGCCGAGTTCTAACAAGGTCCTTCATAAACGTAGCTGTGATGCCACTTTCTGACGTCTGCATGCTAGTAAATTTTTGGAGACACATTTCGATGCCTACCCGGTGATGTAGCGCTGTGCAGATTGTTCTTTTTTTTTGTGCGAAAGTGTTTTTACTCATGTTTATGTTACACGTAAGGTTTTAAATGTACTGAGCTTCTTTGTTTTCGTGTGTGTCTTTGAAGATCGACGGTGCAAGGTTTTAAGGAAACACGGAAATGCAGTCATTGTGAACTGATATCTGCGTGTCACAGCATATAATCGAGTTTTTATATATTTAACATTATTACGTTTCGTTTAACATCATACACGTTGCCCTGAAATATGGTGGCGCCACGTTTTACTAGAGAACGTGTATGCAGCCTACTGGTACATTTTCTGAGTAAAATTCGAAATATGTACTTCTAAAAAATATGTTTTCGTTCAAATATTTAGTGAATTTAATAACGCAATTATTAATTCTAATATTGACTGCAATTTTTTTACCTATGTCTCTCAAATAAATATTTTTGACGCCGTATAAAAATCATTGAAACAGCAAGTAAGTAACTGTTTACTTAAGGCTGCTCATGAGCGTCATAGCTCTCCCACAAGTGATATAATTGAAGAAAAACAAATTGTTAATGAATCAGGTATTGGAGATGTAATTTTTAGACTTACAAAAAAACTAACCATAGGATTGGAATTTGTTACGTGAAAATAGTTAACGACTATTATTATACTTCTACTTGAAAACACAGATAATGTTTAAGATCTAACTGTTCCTATAATATAAGATTGTTGCCCATTTCTCCCCAAATTTCGAGGCAAATTAAATCCCTAGCTACACCGGAAGTGAACAATAAACACGCATTATAGATTCTTACTCGAACTTACGCATGGAGCAAGTAAAGTTAAGAAAGTATCTTGACTCTCGCTAGTCAGTCCTATATTTTTGAAAAAATCCATTTTCCAGAAGGAATCTTCTGCATTTAACTACACAGTTTTTGTGAACCATATTCTTGTTTCATTCAATATTTAAGACTAAGCAAAATATCAGAATTCAGATATCAGAATTCTTTCGTTGCAAACTTATGCTCGTCTCGACAGACAGTGGCAGACAATAACCTCAGACAAGAATGTCTAGAAATGACACTTGAGGACGAACATTATATAGAGTTAGAAAGTTAGAAGACATGGAATAAGAACACTCAGTTACGAAAATTGAACTGCATTTTTCTAAACTATGGAGGGAATTCACATTCTATTTAGAACACCTAAGTAATTTTGCGCTATATTAAATGTAATTTACTTTTTACCGTTTCATGATAAATACTACCGAAAGGAACACCGAAATTGAAGAATTGTGTGTCCATTCTGCAGTATTTACCTTAAGTATACATCAGTGGCTTTAGTACTCAAACATTGTATGTCCACTAATGGTCACTTTTGAGTTAATATCATCATGGAGACCTCTTCATATCTACCTAGTGTACAAAGAGTGTATATCAATGCTTTTTCCCCAGGAAGTGGGAAGGGATAGTGCTTCTTCCCTAGAAGCAAACATTGTCGCTCAATACGTTTTCTCGAAACTAGGAATTCTGGATATACAATGTGTGTGTTCTCAGTTGTTTAAATGAATGAATTAAATGATGAAACAGAATGTGCTATCCGTCCTGGATTGACCGACCCGATGAAATAGTGGTCAGACCGCTTACCTTCTGCTTCTGAGTACTGAGTTTCAAATCCCGATCTATCCTCCCAGAATTTGTGGCGGTCAAAGCGGGTTCGCGGCAGGTTTTCTGGGAGTTTCCCTCTTTCTCCTGCTCATTCCAACTTGACCCCATCATTCAAAAGTATATCATCAAGGTATGGTCATCTCAGGTATGGGCGAAAAGACTTAGGAAGTGAGAATCATAATGAAGTGATGTCCGGTTAAAGACTTATTGAGAAGTGGGAATAGCTGTTACCTACACAGCGTCCTTAGTTTTTTTTCTGCTGGTATGATTATAATTCTGAGAATTCAGCGGGCCTCTTGTGCAGATGAGATTAAAAGAATCCGCTTAGGGAAAAAAAATATTCAAAAGTATTCTAAACAATTGCTCCTGAATATTCCTTAGAGATTCGTAAACATTTGTCTATTTGTAAATCGATATATCTCGTTGGCAAAATCCGAAGACGCAGAGGGTTTTCAGATATTTGCGTTAAATTTGGGCGATATAGATGTCGTAGATCGCATTCCGGTGTCTTTTATGAAGCATCGTTAAAGGATTCATAAAATAAAAACGGTATTCACCCCTCTCTTGGAGATATTGGACATCATAGATGCCTTGTTTCGTATGAAGAACTGTTTTTTAAAGCAATTCGTAAACAACTTCTCAATAAGGGAACTCTGACAGGCAAAGTAGAATCTCCACACCTATCGTGTAATCGCAATTTTCAACGTGAAACCGAATCCCCGGCCGTAGTAGATTCCGCGGCCGAAAACATTTCGCCATTCCGTGGCCCGGTCCGCTCGGCGAGGAAGCGCGGAGGCGACGGGGCGTCGGGACGCCGGGCGTCGGAGCGTGGGAGCGCGAAAGAGACGACGACGCTCAGGTATTCGTGCTGCGGGGCGTCCAAGCGTCGAGGCCCGGAAAATTGGAACGGCGCGGCGCGGTGCGGCGCGGCGGTGCGGCAGCGGCGGGGGAGGCGGAGGTGGCGGCGGCGGCGGGTGGCGGCGGAGGCGGCGTGTTCCCGGAGCGCGTCTGTTGCGGGTGCTCTGGCAGTGTGGGGACGCCGGATACCTGAGCGTCTCCGCTGCGTCATGTTCGCGAGACGACCAGAGCGTTCTTGGCTCGCCGCTCTGGAAGCGTAACCGATAGTGTGTCTCTGCTCGGGGGGGGGGCAGGTGCTGCTACGTGTGTTGCAGCTTAATGCGGTGAACGGGCGCATAAGGTGCTTTTTTGTTGTTTTTCGTTGGGGGACTACATCTGCACAGATTTTGTTTGTTCGTTCCAGTAAATGCTTCCTAGTGTATGCATCAGTTTCTTTTTCTAAAATACGACACGAAACAATAATGGGTCGTAACTGGAAGTGCGTACACTTGTTGGCAAAACGTAATGTCATAAAACATGTATACTTTGAGTAGTCACTGGTGCGTGTAGTGCTATAGAATCAATTATTTCTCAAAGGGGACGTCCTCTATCGAAAAGTAAAATTTTTCTTCATTTAACGGAAACGTTATCAAATGAATGCAGTTAATGGCCTATAAACAGAGCCTGACGATATAAAGAAAAACGTGGTAAAGATGTTGCCTCCAATTTGGTATATTTCAATTGTAAAGATTTTTTATGGTTTTTAGTTGCAAGAATATGATACAAATTAAATGCGACTATTATTCGAGACCGCTATTCGCTTTGTGTTCTTTTATCACATAGTAGCACATTTGAAGTGTAGTGAAGCCTCAAGAATTAAGTTACGGACGTTCCACCTTTTATTTTTTCGCTCTTTCAAGACGAGAGAAATCAAACACATGACAGTTTTCTATCTTCTGAATGGCAATGACTTATTGACAGGAACATACTCATAGACCAATTATTTATATCTCAACTTCGAAAACATCTAATCAAATACTGGGAGTATTCAGACAAAATCATAACAGAAAGCATTGGAGCTTTTTACAATAATCTGTTTCTTTCGCGGCATGTTTTCGTTTTATATGGTCAGTGTTGAAGTTCAAGCTGTTTGCATTTTTCTCTTCTTTAACAAAAACTCTATACCGTGGAACCGTACTGCAAGTATTGTCGTTCGTTGAAAATAATAACGTTTTTACCAAAAATTGCATCCACTTAAAAATATCTGTGTTCTTTTACCTTCACAAGCAGTGAAATAAGACAGCATGCTGCAAAGGAACAAACATTGCTCATGCCATGGGATCAGCCAAACGGGTCTGTATGCTGCATTGCTGCCAAACGAGCCTTACTGTTTGCAAGCCAACCTGTCCGATGTAACTTACTTAGTAGGCAGAGGAATGCAATAGGTTTACAAGCTTGCAATTGTGGATAGCTCGCAAGCTCACTCAAAACTCATTATCATGAAAGCAAACAAATATGGCACCCAACACAAACCCAGTAAAAGCGCGGAATGCACTTCGCACGCTGCTATTCCAGCCAAGTAAGGAGAATGAGGGCCATTCTATTAGTTGCTTGCTACAGTTTTAGCAACTGATACTAAGGGTTCGTAATCTTTCTCACATTTGAACGTGTTCTTCGTGACTATCTGTTTCCATAAATATTAACTAGAAAACTTGGAGTACCAAGGTAGAAACCGATATTTCAAGGAAATCGATGTTTGATTTTTAATACTTAAAGTTTCTAGCAAAGAACATGATGGCGAAACCCTATGTGATTGTGACGCTCTTTCAAAATTGTAGGTTAATAGAAAAATATTCCGATTTGTTCCTTACATTGTCCACGAGTTATCTTCGTATTTACGATAAATTCAGTGCATTACCATAATATCAGTGCTCACGAAATCAAACTATTACATATGGTAGGCTATATTAAAACTATTTCTTAACGCAGTACGTGATGATGTTAGAGGTGGTCTGCAAACGAACATTCCGTACATTCCAAACAGTACCGTACATTCCAATAATTCTTAAATCCCTCGAATGTTGAAAAAATTCCAAAATTCAAATCTAGAAAAAAACAACATTTATTTGAAACTTGGATCCTTTGAATGTTAACCAGTCTTTCGCATTGTTTTTTTCATTTACATTTGCGAATATAATTAATCCATTACATGATTTAACCAGCGATCAGATCCATCCACAATTCGTTTGTGTCCTTACGATTGTTCAATCTGGGCAGGTTTTCTTCACATTAAATTTTGTCGAAATGTATTATCATTATTAATATAGTAATGAAATATAATGGACTAACGCCAGTAACCACGAGCGTTACAGCAAATACGAGCACAGATTTCACTTCTCACCATAGTAAATCACACACTTTTAAATGCTTTGTAATGTTAAATAAATAAAAACAAATAAAAATACGAGTATTATGCCGGTATTCTGTTCCGGCTACTGGAAAATAGCTTGTTGCGTTAAACGTCGGCGAGTTTCATTACACACATGGCACGTGATGAAAAGCGCGGTGTTTTGTCGTAACCTGATTTGTTTGTTGTTGGTTTCTTGTTGTAAAACCCGGATGAAAGTCCGAATCAGAACTGAAACTTTGGTCAGTTGAAAAATAAAAGTATATTGCCAATTCCAAAAACGATCTTTTTCTATATGGGTGAGTTCTTGACCCTTACTTTGATCGAATTTATCAATTTACTGTTCTGATCGGTGGTTTTCAAAATTTCTCTTATCCCTTCCTTGTAAATGCCGGGTCATTGTCCAAAACAACGGGTCACGTACCGATCGCGATCTTTTTTTCTCCATTCTAGGGCCTAGCGATGTGTTAAGCCCCTGTCCTGATCACTATTGGTCAAGCAAAATTTTGTATGATAGTCGGAGAGAATCGCGATGCAACTGTCAAACTATAAGAGCCCCGAGACACTACATGTGTCTCGTGGCTGGTCAACAGGAAAATGAAGATGAAGATTAAGATAAATAAAATGACATATAAATAATTACGAAGATTCGGTACTTTATGAACGTGGGAACCTTTTGATATTCGTTTCTGGATGCCAGTGTTTTTAGGATTCGTCCCAATTTTAAGATACCCTTGGCGTCTTTCGAGTGTTAATACTATCGTTATTTGAATCGGATCTTAGGATTTTGGTGCCTGCTTTTTGTCCTTGGGGGCGGCTAGGGTTGGCGGCTAGTAGGTCTGGGTGCTCGTTAGTGCCCGTTGAGCCTCGCGAGTCGCAGCCAACCAGCCAGCCTGCCACCAACCAAGCAACTAACCAACCAATCAACTAACCAACCAGCCAGCCATCTAACCTGCCACCAACCAACCAACCAACCAAGCAACCAAGCAACCAACCAGCCAGCCAGCCAGCCAGCTTGCCAGCTAGAGAGCGAGCACCTCCGCGCCGCCTGAAGACGAAATCTCCATTAGGGCGGCGGCGGCCGCCCCGTGCGCTATCTCCGGACAGCGAGTCGTAAACTGCAGATTTAGGAGCGGCGCGCCGGGCGGGCGAACGGGCGACCAGGCGAACGTGCGGGCGAGTGAAGAGACGGGAGAGGGAATGGTGCGGCGGCCGCCCGGGTGGGAGGAGAGGGAGGGGGAGGGGAGAGACGGGGCGCTTGCCGCCCTGCGGAGCGGAGCGGTGCGGAGAAGGAGCGTCTCCGCTTTCCAGAAATTCCAGCCATAATTGATTGATTATCTCCGGTCGGCGTCGGAGGCCGCGGCGAAGGCACCCTGCAGCGACGGTCCCCCCGCGCGCCCTACGCCCCCCTCTGGTTCCACGACCTCTCCGCGCCCCAACCCTCCGACCGGGAGGACCCCCAACCCTGCCTACCCCCTCTCAGCATCCCTTCGGCGTTTCGTTTCCATTTCGAAGTATTTGTGGCCGCCGTCTGTGGTAGTGGTTGATCGGTCGGTATGTCACAAGCAAGGGAATGTGTTCGACCTGGCTCTGGCAGTGTAGACGTGGTTTCTGAAACAGTCTGGTTCAATTACGAAGTGTGTACCAATGCACAGCTAACGTGGGTGTACATTCAGTTCCGTGAAGAAATTTGTGTGATTGATATCCCGTTCCACATCTCGGTACTGTGATTCTATTACTCCGATTTTTATGATATTTGCGATAAACAAATGACTTTCTGTAGATTTTCATGAGGCAATCTCAATTCTGTCTTTTGTTCCATCGCCTAAATTTCACTATTTCAACCAGAATTAAATGTCTTCGTTTGGGAGCATAAGTGGCTCAACTACAACAGGCAGTGAGAGCAAGTGTAACCTGAATGCAATGATAGATGGCAGTTAGGTCACTTTTGCTCTCGCGGTAAGTCTCAGGCCATTTGTGCACTCAATGCCTCATTTATCCATTCTGATTACTATACCAAGTTCAAATTCCATATCACGTTGAAGTAAGATCTTTATAGGCTGACCCCCGATGTTCTCCACATGAGCCCTGACATATAGAACGTTAGTGCACATTCGCAGGGGAAGCAGCAAGTAATAGCGAAGTACGAGTAGTACGTCGTAATCGAGCTGGGGCAGGGTGTGTTGTTAAATTGTACACGACTTTATTTCAATATTAATTTTTTAGAACGTATTTGTATGCATGTATTTGGCACTGCAGGGTCGAATTAATCCAACTTTTGCCAAATAACGTTGTCCCCAGGCCTGGGAACTTTTTTATTTATCGTCCATGCCTGGGGTAAGGGAGACATCTGGCGAACACGGCATATTCCCATCACCGTATCTAGCATACTTGGCCTGCCTGAGCTTTTATTTCGTCACACAGCTACAGAGACCGATACGATTGTATTAGAAAGCTACAGCTCTATTTTTACTCCGCCTGGGAATCGATCAGGAGATAGCCCCATCGAGCTAGTGCACCGTCCATGAGCCACCCGAGGGGCAGAACAGATAGCATTAAGAAAAATCTATATCATCAGTATTGTACTTTTCAGATTTTATTTGCAATAGTTCGTAAATACAGAGTTCACCGAAAATGAGGCCTGCGCCATTTTAAGTGTGCTTAATTCTATTTAAAAATAAGCAAACAAATCTGAGCAGTTTTGGGAAAATAATTGTTTAAAAACTGCCTATCTTTCACGCGAAATTTCGCGAAAACTACTCATTTTCGAAAAATAGTACTTGAACTTATTGGAAGACCTGTCATTGAAGAATAGATTTCATTAAAGAAATATCTATCTTCAATATTGTAGAAAGACAACGAAAACAATTTGAACTTTTACAAATTTCGAAAATTCAGATTTTCAATTCAGAAAATGAGACCAGCGAATTTTTGAAGCGCCCTTTGCTCTATCTGATGAAAGAATTATATAAAAAAATGGAGTAATATTTGACATTTTGAAAATTCTAAAGTTTTCTGTAAAGTACTCCCAAAAAATCAAAATATTCGTTTCAAACTTGTAGGGCCTGGAGTTCGGCCACATTGATGGGAGAGTATCAGTTTCGGAGAAAACCGACTGAACGGTTTCGGCGCGGTAATCACAGACGGACAGACGAACGTTTCGCTGTCAACCAATTGTCGGCAACAAGTACCCACAAAACGTTGATTTTGACTACACGTTTGAGAGGAATTAATATGCTACATATCAAAAAAATGTATACATTTTCTTCCTTTATCAGGAGATCACAATAAGAGTTTCTGACGAAAAATCGCCACTTTCCTATGCAGCATTACAATTCTCTTTACCACTTAAATAAGTAGTAGGCGTGAAAATAAAAATTGCATAACATGGCCAATATTTCTTCAATACTATTCCACAAAGTATGTGCCACGTCTGCTTTAGTATTTTTTACATTTTAAAAAACATTTCATCCCTGAAAAAATGTGACATTTATCAAAACACTTTATGCATATGAGAGTGCTAGAAAGAAAGAACAGGAGGAAGGGAAAATGTGACCCATTTTCAATGCAACTTTCTGCACTTCTGAAACTCCAAACAAGAAATCCAAGAAAAAGCCATATCTTTTGCACATATACTCCTTGCAATCCGTGACCTCGGTACATTCTACTTTCACACGCTTATATAGTTACTTATTCTCCTTCTTTCCGTCCTTGTCCTCCCTTGACGTCCCCCCCTACTCCCGTCTCCAATGGCTACCGAAGATCTGGCAATTCATTCATCTCCATATGTCCATTTACGCAACCTCGCGAGAGATACGGCGCGTAGTTGGTAGTCACAGCCAACACGACGCAGACGAGTTTTATCGGAGATAAAACAATACGAAAGAAATATATTTGTAGGTACTAGAAAGATTCCGCAATGAACAGCGTACCTATTATGAGCTGCAATGCGTAGGCATGTTATGTTCGAACGAGGTCGCTGTAACGTAGTGCCTGGCACAGAGTGATCGTAGGCGCGAGTTGCAGTGTGGTATGCGGCCGGGGGCGGCCTGCCGCCGCCGCCGCCGCCGCCACCACCACCATCGCCGTCGCCGCTGGTGTAGTCAGGGCCGGCTACACTTGTACAGCGTTCTATACTGTAAGAAATTTTTTAACCAGATTTCAAAACAATTGAAAATCGCTGGACACGTAATTAAGAGGCGTCAAATTCTTTTGTCAATTTAGATGATGGCTCGTGCCGTATCATCACTAGTTTCTGACGTTACCGAACTTTATAAAAACGTTGCCCATTAATGTAGGTTATTCGAAAGTAGTAAGTTTGCACTAAATTTGCGTTTATTACAACAATTTTGCGAGTTATATTTCATCGATCATTATTAAGGTAGCGACAATACCCTTTCAGTAAACACACAACCAATGTTACAGTGTCTAGAATTTCCAATATTTGAGAATAAGAAACTATATTACTTACACCGAAAAGTAGTGTGCATATATCATGCTTTCGTTCATTGCGTTCTTCCTAAAATATCCAATTTACTGCAGTATCAGTGAAATGCCTCTCATTTCTCAACTCCTCCTACTTTAATTTGATACTCTTTTTTCTTTATTGACAAATTCCCCTCCATATATATGGGTACGCCTCAACAAGTGCACGAAATTTTCCACTTTGCTTGCTGCTGGGAGCACACTCACAAATTCCATTTTGCTCTTAACCATTTTGCATTATGCAATATATATGAGCGAAAATTAAAATGTGCATATTTCGTTACTGCCTGCTGTTGTTCCTGATAAAGGTGTTTGTTTCGTTTGTGAAACAGTATTTGACGACAGTTAGCCGCAGTCATATAATGATACATGCTAATCGTCAAATTTACGTAAATGATGTAGGCCTACTGCTAGTAAAATCTTTTAATTATTATAAATAAATAAGTAAATATTCTTCCTTGGAATTAAGGATCAAAATTCGTATGTTATGTTGTTATTTCCATTCATTCCGTTTCAAATTACAAGCACGATATTTCCAAAGTTGTTTTCCTTTCATCATCAGGTGATGTGCAAATTGTAAAATTGTTAGGAGTTGTGAGTACTAGACATGTTAATTTATTTCGACTAGTACAAAACACAAGTTCAAGGTACCTCACCTTGCAGCTACTTGTCATGTTGCGCCGACGGTCACAAAACGTGTAGTGCGTCGGAATGTTTATGCCAGAATGACAGGAATGGAGGGGTATGGTACGGAAGTAAGAGAAAAGTTCGTGAAAGTGAATAATGGCATTGTTGTCATTTTATAAATAATATAAAAATACTATAATTTAACATTATACCTATAATTTAAATCATAAAATACAAACTATATTGTGTTTATATTATTAAAACATTATATCATCGAAAATAAATTAACATATATTCAGTATCACAACTTCAAACCTTTTTTTAGATTTGCAGATTGTCTCATAATAAAAGCAAACAATAATTGTTTTGCTTTTCGTGGTCTTGTAATTTAAAATGGAAGTAATGGAAAAACAAACAAAATCATACGAGTTTCGATTGTTCTCATCTCCAAGGAAGAATATTTATTCATTTTACGTTCTTGGCTGTCCGGGATGAGCCGCGTCTCAGTCGGTTTTACTGACGTTTCGGCCATCTTGCTGTGGCCTTCTTCAGAGCTATACTGCTGGCTATACTGCTTCAGCAGTATAGCTCTGAAGAAGGGCCACAGCAAGATGGCCGAAACGTCAGTAAAACCGACTGAGACGCGGCTCATCCCGGACAGCCAAGAACATAATGACTCCGGCCGCGGAAAGCCTACGAATCTACCTTTATTCATTTTACAATATAATGAATTGTATTTCATGTCACGTAGATATTGCAGGTGATTTTAAATGCCAGAATTGTAGGTATTCTTTTCTAAGAACCTCTCCACCCACTTTTCACCGCAAAGTCTGAGAGAGAAGTCTCTGCGCTGAAAGAAATGGAATCTATTTTTATTTGATTCTCTCGCATCAGTCGACATTTAATAAATAAAATGTGTGTGATTTTCTAAAATTTTATTTTACTGTCGCCTTTTTGAATTAAGGTGCATCAGGAAAGGTAGCAAGTAATACGGGTGTTGCCCCTTTCTTATTGAAGGAGTGAGATCTACCAGGGAAGGAATTCATTTGGGTTGAAAGAAGTACTGAATTGCATGGAGCTGCATTCATTTGGGAATAACACATTTTGTGGAATGACTGATATTTAGTTAATGACAATCGAATTTCAGATCGACATGGAAGCAAGCATGCAATAGCAGTAAATGTAACTTCTCACCATTAAATCCTAGCTGCAATCTACAAATTCAACAAACCAACTTATTTTCTTTTATAAACAAATTGCACAAACAGAAATTCCAAGTGCCCAAACTAAGCGAGATGTTATATTTTTATAAACTTCTGAACGGCATTTTATCTAGAAATTCTGTAATTTCATTGACTTATCTGCAATTCTCCATCCGTAAAACATTCAGAATTTCAACTGACGTTCATATAAAAAAATATAATACCGAATACAATTACGAAATATGCTCGACTGGATAACACAGAAAAACCTTGGAACAATCGCTAGAAACATGCTCTCGTTCACAAAATTCTACATGCTCCTAAGTATCTTCGAGTTACACAGGGGGAGGGATAAATTAATGGTATGATTATAATAAAAATGATAGGAATAAATGCGCTCTCTGAAATTTATGGTCAGATAAAAATAGAAAACACCCGCGTAAACCTACCGTGTGCTCGTTTGGTTCCCCGCTAATGGATTGACACGTATTCGAACCACAATTCCAGACATAGAAAGCGAGCCCGCTGGCCACGGCCATACGATCACCTATTCTCATTACTTCCGTGAAATGCTCTTAACACGCCAGATAGGCGAGTGGGCTAAGCCGGGTTGCGACTTCGCTGACGCAACCTAGAAACGGCGGCACCGCCCCCGCCCCCTTCCCCCTCCCCAGCCGCCGGAGCGCCGGATGGCGCGCGCGTGCGGGGGTAGCGGCGCCAGCAGCGGCAGCGCCGGCGCCGACCTTGCCGCGACTTCGCTCGCGAGCGCACGCGCGCGCGCACGCCCGCCACGACTCTCACTCGGATGCCTTGGTTCGCTGCCAAACGACGTCCTCGGCTGGCGGCTGGCGGCGGCGTCTTCGGCTACCCGGCGTTCGCTCTTGTTTTCTGCCGTCGCCGCCGCCGCTGCAGCCGTTGCTTCTTCCGCCGAGCGACACACATTCCACGCTGGCCAACATACGCAACGCTCATTTCCCTATAGAACTGGTTTCCCGCTGGTTTTATGGGTTAGTCTCCCGCCCACCTGTCGCCCGGTCGGGAGCGGAGCGGAGCGGCACGCCCGCGCGACAGTCACCGCGCCGCTGGCGCCGCCGCCCGGACCCCTGCGCCGGTGGCGGCTGCGCGACGCGAGACGGGCGCGCGGGCCGGCCCGCCCCGCCGCTCGCGCAGGCGACCCTTCGCGACGCCGCGCTGCCATCCAGGCGCTGGACCGCGTGCGCGCTCCGAGTGGAGCGGGAGGAATCTGCGATCGTTCGGAATTTTTTTGTAGCGCAACAGAGGACGCGACTGTTCCGAAAAACTCTCCTCGTCAATATATCCGTAGTAATTGTTCGCTCTTGAAATATTTGTACAAATGCACACATTGGGATAAGAATTATGGTTCTGGGTCATTGAACTCGCCCTGGTTTTCTGTCCTGTTTCCCTTGATTCATTGACCAAACGCTGAGATGGCTTCTTCTTTTGCATCTGGACAGTAAAAGTAGCTTCACTGTCGATGCTTGTTTTTTTTCTTCAGCTCTGTGGGGTGTTAGTGGGAATAAAGTTATTTCGCACCATCAAATAATTGTGTTCTAACAGTAACATCAAATAACCGTTGTTCTCCATGTTCTCATTGTGATGAGTCGTTTCCTTTACGTGGGACAGAATAAGGGGAAAAGACAAAATCTGTATCTCAGTTGCCGATGCAAATAGGTATTTTTCCTTATATGGATACCGTAATCATCTGGCAGCTGAAATATTTGTTAATTGCATTCTTCGCAATTGTACAAGTGAGAATGAACATTTTTACGAAAACTATTGTTTCATTTCAATTACTAATATAATTTTTGCCTTCTCTTCAGGTGCAAGACCTTCACTATCACTAAAATCCACTATTGTGAATTTTGGCTCATATTCATTATTCCTTCTTTCCTTAAAATGTTGTCGACATATGCAGATTTATTTTGGATTTGTTATTTTGGCCGAATACTGGCTCCTCTGGGCGCCCGGCTTGCGCGCGCATTCTAGTTTTATTGCTCCTAGAAGTTGCGTCATGAGCAAGCTCTCAGCATACTACATACTCATCCATTTGTCCCGAATAATGATTGTAGTTGAAAGGCATATTAAATGCACAAATAAGAGTGAGTGCACAAATAAAAATGAGTGCGAAAATATTGTTCTGTCGTTTCTCAATACATATAACCAGTATTGATGAATGGCATTATTGACTGGGAATTTATAAACGTGTACCTATCATTCCTATAAAATGTGTGTCCGATCATGCGACCGCTGCCATGTGGTATATTGATTCCTGGATGTGAACGAAGGGATGATATTTTTATGTAATAAATAGACCGGATGTGAAGTTTAGTTTGTATTTTTTGATGAAAACAAATACGGTACCACGCTTGACACGAACCGTGGCTGCGCCAAATAAAATCACAGCGGCAAACGTTAGTTGGCGCAATAATATCATCAACTAACTTGCGCTACCCGAGTTGGGCATTATGGTGTGTTCTCAACTCGCCCACGCCCACAGACTGCTTTCATTACGCTACCATTCTCTCCATTGTGAACGTTGTAAACGAACCCCCGACGTGCAGCGTCTGAAGGCGACACGCCCCCCGCGAGACACCGCGCAGGTGGGCGCGGGGGCGTGTCCGCGGCGACCGCCGGCGCAGTCGCCTCACCGGCCGCCTCCTCCTCCCGTTGCAGCTGCACGTGGCCGTGCTGGACCGCAACGACAGCCCCGCCGTCGTTCCGCGGCGCGTCGCTCGTCACGGCCGTGTCGGAGGACCTGCCCGTGGGCCACGCCGTCGCCACGCTGTGCGCCACCGACCCGGACACCCTGGGCGAGCTGCGCTACCAGCTGCTGGGCGCGGCGGGCGCCGGCGCGCTCGACGCCGCCTCCGCCGACGCTTCCGACGCCATCGCCGCCGCCGCCATCGCCGTGGCCGCCGCCGACGCGGACGGCGGCGCCGGCCACTTCGAGCTGGACGCCGTGTCGGGCGTGCTGCGCCTACGCGACGCCCTGGATCGCGAGACCAAGGACACGTACCGGCTGGCGGTGCGTGCCTCTGACGGTCTGCAGCACACCGACGCCGTGTTCACGTGAAGGTAAGCGCCCCCGGAACAGCCCCCGCCCCCGTCCACCCCTGCCCGGCTTCCTCCTCATCCTCTTCCACTCTCGTTCCAACATCTCTCTGCGCTGCGCATCTGTACTGGTGTGTCGCTTCGTTGCAAGCCGGATCGTTTTTCTTGCTGCTCGTGTCAAAAGGACGTATGTTTCTGGTTGAATGTCATTCAAATAGCCCTCGGTCACTCTCCACATGTGTACTTGCCCAGTCATTTCCTACTTGCTCAGTCCTGCACTTGCCTACACTCTGTTCACCAAATGCTACTTTACAGATTCATAAACAATGAAGAGCTCTATTGTCACAGTCACAATACTTTTTTACTGTTGTACATTCTTCTGTATTCTCAACATTCCACCACTTTCGTTTTTTCCCCAATGTTATTTAACCATCCCGAACTCCGTTCCTTTCTCCTTTGTAACGAAATGCACATAAAGTATTTTCAGGTTTCTGTATTCCCTCATTGTCTTGAGCCCTCTCTGTCCCTCATGCTCCACATTTCGCGTTGCTTCATCTTTGCTGCTTGTCACACCCCCATTTCTGTTCAATTCTTCCTACGTCGCCACCATCATCCGTAGGGAAGGGCGACGTTACACAAGTGGGGAAAGAAAGCCCAACGGCCTGGCATTTCCGGTAATTCTACCCTCGACGCCCACCGCCACCTCCTCCTGCTCCTGCACATATGCTCTTCCCACGCGAATTCCGGGAACGCCGTGAAAGGTCTTCGGGAGGAGGTCCGCCGGAGACAAAGCCAGAGAGGGCGGTGCAGTCGGGGACCCGGGCGGCCGTAGGACACGCTGCATGGGACGGCCACGGGGTTCCCGGCGCGACCGCGCGAAAAGGGTAGAGGGGAAAGAGCAAGAGGAAGGGGATGGGAGGGTGAGAAGAGGGGAATAAACGAGTAAGTGGGGAAATACAGGAAGAGGAGAAATGAGGGAATGGGAGAGAACGAGGAAGAAATGAAAGAGGGAAACAATGAGATGGTCGTGGAGGGAAGATGGGTGATTAGGAAGAGAAGTATGGGAGAAAATGTGTAGACACAAAGGAGTAGAAAGGAAAGATCGAAGAGGAGAGGAGGAGAAAGAAGAGGGAGCAGGGTGGCGGGGGGCTGGCCCGTCGCGCGTACACATGCTGAGCACGCCGCGCGGGCGCCCCCGGCCTGGCCCCGCCCTCGCCCCGACGCCGGCGGGGGCGGGCGCAGCGGTCGGAGCGGGGACGGAGGAGCGGGAGAGGGAGAGGGCGGCGCGTGCGTGGGCACCGCGCGAGACACTTGGGAGCCGCTCAGTGCCCCCGCGCCGCCCGTCCCCAAGCCCAGGCGCCCATGGAGGGAGGGACTGATTGGAAGTGACCTTCGTTATTTTTATTTTATTTTACGATCATATACACGTGTATGCTTTTCCATTATCTGCTAAAGAGTTCTTTCAAAATTAATTATTATTATGTTTATCTGTTAGGATGGCAGTTTTTTATGTAAACAGAGGGAATAAAAAGATAAATATTGCCAAATACCAATTTTTAAAACTCTTTTGTCATAAGTTTTTTGATTACCAAAAAATTCTAAAAGGTTATTAAATCGAAATACCAATGCATGTCATTGTCTCGAGCGCTCTGAATTGAAATTTGTGGGTGATTGTGGTAATTAGTTGAGATTAATGTAACTTCTGAAGCGTACTTTTATTCTGTATTCTGTGTGGAGCACTAAGTTTTATCTCGTATAAATGAGAACTGTAATTGTTCTCGTACTGAAATACAGATTCCCTGAACCTGAACCCCGGATCTCTGTAATGAATGAAATATGAAAATATAACAAGTACGATGTGCATGAATGGAAGGAAATTTAACGCGGGAGGGCTGTTCTCAAAATGGTGATACAAGTGAAGTGGTCTCAACCACATAGGTTTCCCTTGCATTCCATGAAAATAATTAAACCCATCTCTTTCTCTTATATCCTTCATTTCTTCTCTATACACTCATGTACTGAAAACGGAACACATAGCTCAAACACCGTCTCTTTAATTTAATTCCATACGAATGAGCACTAACTATGTTGTGTCCTAACTAAAATGGAAGTTATCATTCTGATGGATTATTTACATATGCATGCAGAGATAATGATACATATAATAATACACTACAACGAGAAAAATTGAATATCCAAAAATTTACATGAAACAACCACCAAATGAAATAATAGATGTTACGAAAACCCCAGAATATCAATCCATTCTTTTCAGCCTCAAATTTTATCCGCCGAATATTTCGTTACGAGCCCAACTTCCTCGAGGTCTAATGCAATTTGCCCCTTTTGTCCCCGC
Source organism: Acheta domesticus (assembly GCA_031308135.1). Classification (NCBI taxonomy): domain Eukaryota; kingdom Metazoa; phylum Arthropoda; class Insecta; order Orthoptera; family Gryllidae; genus Acheta; species Acheta domesticus. Next base: position 222,843,127 of record JAHLJT010008446.1, on the reverse strand, counting down.
CCCTCCCCCTCCCGGGCAGCCCAGCTGGGTCGCCCAGGTTGATTACGCTTTCAGCGCGGGTGTTTCTCATCCGCTCCAGCCAAATGCTGGGCGGAGCCCCCACCCGGCACTCTTCCTACCTGATCCCCCTCCTATCCTTACACGAGATGCTCATAACACAATACAATGCGTGCGACACCGCAGACGGGTCGGAATGCGCGCTGGGCGTGGGTGCATGCTCAGCCACGACCCACAAATACTGCAGCAGAATAGGCTCCGCCCTCTCATTCTTTCGGCTCTCGCAGGCGGTGGGCGCTGTTGAAGGGCGCGTTTCGAAAGCCACGTGACCCACCTTCTCAAAATTTACGACAAATATTAAACGTTCTGAAATTAGTGTTACAGGACTATATTTTAATGCACAAGGTAATAAATATTTTTTAATAATTATTACTGTAATATGAAAGAAATATTTTTAAAGGTGGAAATAAAAGAATATTCATGATCTACGTTTAAAAATAAAAAATATAACCTTAATGCATTCAAATATTTTATATCTACATATGTGTGAATACTAATAAACATAAAAACAAACTGAAGTTAATTTCTGATCTGGAAGTAGAGTTACGGGACAAAAAGATTTCTGAGTGTTCAAATGCTAGCAGGCCCGCGGATAATGTGGGTATGATGGGTAGCTATACACACATGAAAAATTTCGAGGGGGTAAAATACATACTCGGGATTTGGGGTGAGACAAATATTCCACAAACATCAAATTCCAGAAAGGAACGAAGTTTCTCGGTATTTCGTCGACTCAAAAAGTATATGCGATCAACTATGTGGCACGATCGGCTCAGCAATTTTGCATGTACCAAACGACATGACCGACAAAATCTATTTTCAAAAACTTAACTGAGTTTATATAAAAAATGCAATGGGCAGTACTGTTTTTGCTTTGCTTCAATAAACACTGCTAAAGTTACATAAAATAAATGTGATGACAATTTAATGATAAAAATTGCAATTTGAAAGAAGAATTGTATTTTTATCATCATACACATTTTCGATGAGTGATGAAGGGAGAATGGGAAGGAAGGGGTTCCCCCACCCAGGTCAACTACCCACTCGGACTTGACACCAACCGCAGGCCCTGAATGCTTGTTTAGGGTTGGGTTTCACACAAAGAATCTGACACTGTTTCCGCTAATTTCAGAACAGAAAGTCTTCAGTGAAGACTTTCCAGCAGTAATTGCAATTCAACGTTCTTACTTCAAAAGTTCAGTCTCCTTCATTTTTTCTTCGAACTATTCATAATAAATTCGTTAAAAGTATTGTCACATTTTTCTGTATCATCCTATAATAGTCTCTCTTGCAACCCAAACATTACTTCCGTTTGATAAACCTATTTCAGTTTAATTCGTGTAACACCTTCAAATGGTAAAATGTTTCATTTGCTCAAGATGAATCTGTTCCAGTGAGAAGAGTCCGGTATTTCTACACCTCATCTCTTTTCCGGAGGATCCTTCCCCAGATGACAGCGGTCCAAAAATTTCGATCTAGAAATATTAATTACTCCTTTAAAAGGCTCGTCTTTATCCTTCGAAACAACAGCTCCTTCTAACGGTCGCCGCTCTCTTTTAAAGCTGTTCCTATAGGAAGACGAGCTGCCCGTTTCCAGTCGCGCGCAGGACTCGGCTGTTCCTTCGAGGGCAGGTACACAGCGTTCACTGCTCAGTGAGATTTTTCCACGCATTCCCACAAAACCGTGTGTTGCTGGTCGTGAAATCTTGTATCGTAGCTGGTCCAGAAAATTGTGTCGCTATGAAATTGTATTTTGCTGTTGACATAGTGAGTGAATTGACTGATCGGGACCATTAAAAAATTACGCTTCTTAAACCTTACGCAGTGCACCTATCTTTCGTTTCCTTCGCTTTATTTTTTTCTTTCGATTCACTTGTATAATGCATATTTTGTTTTAAAAATATTAAAAATAAAATCGATGGCGGTGAAATCACATTTTGAGTCGCCCTACCTTTTGTCTGTATTGTAATTAATTGACACATTACGTTTTAGCCACATGTCACATATGGTTTCAACGAAGCGTGAGTTGATAATAGTAAATCAAAACAAATTCTTTACATTCCTGTATCTCATATGCCACCAAGACGCTCTCGTTATGGAATGCCAACGGGACACTCCCCCCTAAAAATCTCATTCAGTCGTGAACACTGTATGAGCCAAGGCTTCCCCCAGCCCATCCGGGCGGAGCCTTCAAATTCGACGCCTGTTCCAGGTGACGGACAGCAACGATAACCCGCCGGTGTTCTCGGAGGCGGCGTACTCCTTCGACGTGCCCGAGAACGCGGCGCGGGGTGCCCGCGTGGGGCAGGTGGTGGCGCGCGATGACGACCAAGGCGTCAACGGCCAGGTGACGTACAGCGTGGTGTCCGACTGGGCCAACGACGTCTTCTCGCTGCACCCGCAGTCCGGCGTCTTCACGCTGACGGCGCGGCTCGACTACGAGGAGGTGAGGAACGAACCGGCGGGCTCCGGAACACTTCGTCATTGAACGTCAAAACACTGTTAAAGCTGTGTGACGTATGGGGGAGAAGTGCAATCTACATGCTTCCTATGTAGATGCTGACGTTTGAGGTATTGTTGGAATTCTGAGGTCCGCGGGAATTTTAATGAACTAAAATTTAAAGTAAGTATATATAAAGTTAAAGAATGATTGTTCATAAGAAAAAGTATTTCTTGTGAAAATGAAACAGTATATATAATATACATTATATACTATAGATGTCAGAGGGCTTTCATCTACCAGAGAAAACATACTATTTGTAAGGAAATAAAACCTAAATCTGAAATTTCAAATTAGGAAACGTATGTAAAGAAGAAAAAAACTATTAATATCTTATCCCAATATTACTACTACACTATAAACCATGAAAACATGAGGTGGTTCAATTTTCACTGATTTTAAAAAACAGAAGAGATATAAGCAAAGTTTCTACATATACATACTGATGCGAGTCGATTATAATTTGGTATGCGACGGCATCTATTTGACGATGACATGACGGATGGTGCCCTCGGATAGCATGTCATGATTTGGCACGGCTAGCCCGCTCGCTTAACATGAGCAGGGTGGACGTTGGCGCGATCTATTCCCCGCAGGGACAAGGAAATTGATAGTTTCCGTTAAAATGCCGCAGACTGTTGCTTATTGGGGAAGCAGCTGAGGGAATGGATGATTCTGAGTAATGGTATTAGTGTAATGTATTACTCGTAGGCCCAGTAGTGCTTCGCCACTTTATAGTTTTCTCAGGCAAGCCATGGCAAGCCATGGCAAATTATTATAAGCGCACTTTTTCTTGAGTCCCGGTATACCTAACCACTTCGTTTACTCCAAAGTTGAATTAAGAATAAATGACAGCAACGAGCGTTGTTGACAAAATCCGATAATCAGAAATATTTGCTCCCTTGTATTAGACACTATTTTTTGTTGCAAAACGAGTTACAGATTTGACATAATAGTTCTGTTGACAAAATAACCAACCCGTCCGTTTCTCTCGTAAATAGTGAAACGCGGTCTCAAGATTACGTGCGCGGATAATACGTAATTACTTCTTCCAAATTTCTTAGTACTCCCCATTGAGCTATTCTCGATTGTGCTCTGAGGATCCACCCCAGAGGTAGACTACGACTATCTGCACAGACGTACACAATGTAACATATGTATGAAAGGAGGCATCTCGATTACAGTTTGAGGATTGCATTAGATTGCCATGACAACATGACGATATCGAGGAACCATCTGAAGGTAATATTTTTTCAACCACTGAAAGTTAAGAGGTCAAGTCTTTTCTCAACATAACATGTCATGGATTTAAAAATTCTATCCCTAAACAGAACTAAAAATCTCAAAAATTAAAATAAGAAAAATTATTTTTAATACCATAATTTAAGCTTTGGTGGATGATTTTCCTAAATTTTCGATTTTCATTCGATGATTTTCCATACGAAGTTAGGATGGTTGAATGTTATGAGGGCATGCATAGAACAATATGGAAACATTCATTAAGAAGAAAAGAGAAGCTTTTGAAGAGAAGAGAAAATTATTCGTTTCATTAAAGCTTCAAGCTAACAACTCATCCACTAAAATAAATTCAAGACGAGACATTAAGTAGAGTTCCTTTTTTTAAAACTCGTCAAACACCGTTTACGAACTGCTGTCAATTCATGTTATTGAAGTCCAGATCAAGGAAATTGGATTTGCGGACATGACAATGCGTTCTCTGCGATTCGCAGACGAGTTAAGCATTCAGTATTAGAATTATAAATATTTAGCCCCACATCTCAAATGCGAATTCGTTGTTGTATTTTCCTACAAATCATTGTGAAATTGTATCTTGAAACTGAAAAGCATGCCGATTTTATCGAGTGCACTAATGTATATGAGTGTTTTCGTTTTTTTTAATATATCTAAGTTATATTGATTCTTATAATATATTTTTTCTATACCAGCATTATAAACGACATTTCCTGTTGTAAGAAATCGTTCATAATCGGGTATTTTACGGGCAAATGATGACGCGTTAGATTTCATGGCACAAATGATTGCGTCATCACACATTCAGCCAATCACAGCAAGAGAATCGGGGGGGGGGGGAGGTAGAGGCAAACGGAACAACCGACTACCATTTTCTCGCACAGATGTCAAGTACCCGAGTCGTCACAAGAAAGTTGTTTCGCAAAATTAAGTTTGATTCCCTTACAAATTTATAATGCTTTTATAATTTTAATAAAATAGCGTACGCAACTCGTTTTAATGTTGCTTTATTGCATTCGTCCAAATTTGAAAGCTCGCTCCTAACGTCGCTCGTTTTCAAAACGTTGCAATCAAGCTTAGGGGCCATTCATAAACTACGTAACGCAAATTTGGAGTATTTACAATCTCCCCTCTCCCACCCTGTAACGCACCCGTAACGCGCGCTTGGACCTCCCCTAAATAATTACGTAACCCTTGCGACAACACCCCCCCCCCCTTGTGAATGCAAGCAGTGGGTGCAAGTTGTGAGTGAAGGAAGGACGCTTATGGGAGAACATTTTTATCACAAACCATGCACACGCCGTCACGGTCGAGAGTCAGCTGCGCTTTAAATGGATTTAATAATAAACTACATATCAATTTTTAATATTTTCTTCACAATCTGACAGAGTCAATAAAAAATTCATAAAAAAATATCTTCATTTGTGACAATTCACATCTCATTACTTTGATTTATTTTTATTTTTAAATTAATACTTCATATTTTAATGTTTTACTACAAGTCTCAAAAAAGGAGTTATTTCAGCAAATGTTGGATAATTAAAAAAAATAAATATCAATATCTTACATAACAGTAAGCCAATACCCCCCTCCCGCTTCTGTAGCGTTTAGTAATTGATGGACGACTCCTTAACATTATCAACTAAAAGCTTGTACATCTAGTTGTCTTCAACTTTCATATAAATAAAGACTATTGTACATTAATAATTCATTATTGAACAATATTGATTAAGAATACATTAGATGTAATTATCATTGTTCTTGAAAATCAGTGAAAAATATTGTATGCTTTTGAATATTTATACTACCAAAAAGACCTACAAATAAATCACCATCGATATAATTGTTAGGGTTTGTATCCTAAGTTTTTGTGAAAAATAAGACATATTGAGGTTGAATAAAACATTTTCATGATGTTTTACAAAATATGAAATTTCAGTATAAAATGCTAAATTTTGAGAGAGAAAAAAAGTGTTCTAATTTGAAACACAAATATTTCATTGCCTACTAAATCAAATGCCATACAGATATTAACATCATAAAACCTTTTGTTGGAGCTGTATTAACAATATTTTCAATTATGTACTTAGTTAAATGTGGTTAGTGCAGTGACAACTGTTCAATATTTTTCAGAGTTAATTCTACCTTATTAGACCTAAGAAAGATGTCCTGAAGTGTTCTGAAATTATATATCTGAGAATTTTTTTAAGGCAAAGTCTTTGTAAAACGGTGATGAAATTCCAAAGAAATGAAAAATTAACTTACTTAAACAAAAGAAATCCATTACAAATGAGGGGGAAAACACACTTTTAGTCAAACAATTCAAGGACAAGAGACATACAGTCAAAGCCTCAAAGGCTTTGTGAATATTAGTATGCTATTATGTTTGTATAATGTCAATGCATTTCAGTGAAGCTCACATATCTTGGTTGTGAAATAGTCACATAAATGATCTAATCATTTGTTGGTTTTGTCCAAGATACAACTCAGGTTTAAGGTTGGTATTGCTTTCATCCCTTCTGTTGTTTTTCTGAACTTCTTTTTCTTTCTGTTTTTCTATTGTTGCTTCAGGAAATACATTTGAAATTTGCTTATGTCCTTTATTACTGCACATCTAAAGCACAAGGGATAATATTCAAATGAGATAAACATAAATAAAATTTACAATAATTTTTTCATTTACCATCAAGAGATTTCCTCTTTATTCACTGAGATCAAAATGTATATGTTTTGGTGATTTATGCTGACACTGTCATAAAACTACAACAGATTATTTTATCCATCCTGAACACCTCTTAATCAATAAAAACAAAAAAAAAGTCAATATAATGTATAGTATTAAAAATATTATGGTATATATGTCTCTCTAAAAAAATTCTGTAAATCTTTGAACATAAGTAAAATGTAAAAAATTTATTTTTAATTAATTTCAAAATGTGTTACATACTTTCTATAGGAATAATATTATTTAGAGCTTCCTCTGAATATGAATATGTGTGCAGATTGAATTTTCATTGTTAGAAAAGAAAATGCATTAACATAATGATTTCATATTATTTAAATATTTAGGGTTTCGACAATCATGAATGAGACTTGAACCAACATGTTTCTTATACTTCGTGATTTTTTTTTCTCAGGTTCAGCATTACATCTTTGTGGTTCAAGCCCAAGATTCTGGACGGCCTAGCCTCTCATCTACCCTGACAGTCTACTTCAATGTTGTTGATCTGAATGATAATGCACCTTTGTTTGACCCAATGAGTTACAGTAATGAAGTTTTTGAAAATGTTACTGTTGGTACCAGTGTGGTAACTGTCAGTGCAACTGATTTAGATTCAGGTGAGCACAATACCTACAAAGATATAAAAACTAGGTGTCATTTATTTATCTGTCACCCAAAGCTTCATAATTACTTATATAATATTCCAAGGATGTCATTATTTCTTGATACATACATTCAGTATGGTATGTACATTTCTACTTAAAGCGAACTATTGGATTCCATAAACATTCATGCTTTTCACCCTTCATTTTATTTTTATTATACTATAATCTTCAGTTCTGCTTGTTAGAATATCTAGTTTCCCTCTTAAATCTGTCAACTTCCATGCTTCTTACATGCTCTGTAGTAAAAAGAAATTTAATATAACCATTTTGTAATTTAATTAAAACATTATTGTGAATATATTTGAAAATATCATACCAAAAATATTGAATTTTGAACTTTTTAATGGAGATATCTAATCTTTGTGATTGAACACCAATTTTTGTGAAGGAATTATTATATATACATGTTTTTATTTTACTTCGCGGACAAATTGGGTTTACTCCTTGTGGCAGTTTCATAATATCTTAATTCTTGAAAAAAATTAGGATTGTTTGATATACTGCAAAACCATGTACATTTTATAATTATCTTTCATGAGCTTATAAAGGAAAGATATTAAATCCAAAGTTATGGATCTAAGTTAAATGAATTTCAAAGTTTGAATGTTTGTGAAAAATTGACTTTTCGATAGAAAAACTTCCATTAAGTTTTGTTTATTAATACAAGTATGAGGCTTACTATAATTACAATTTTTATGAACTTTTTATACTTGTAAAGTTGGTATATGGGGAAATTCCATGTATCCTGCAGATTTTATGTTTTATAAATAAATTAAAAAATAAACTTTAATCCCAATAGTGCCCAATTGAGCAACATAACCACTTTCAAACAAATGTTTTGAAATTTAAAGGTAGTATCTTATTTTTTGAACTCTGTGAAAAACTATTTAGGCTAAACATTGATGCTTTTCATTCAAACTGTCATCTTCAGATCTTCACTTCTTTATTAATTTGTCAATTACATAGTTGTTGGCAGACTATTGCACTAGCCTTGTAGCTTTTGATGAATGATAAGTGCACAACTAAGTTTAAGATCATTCTTCTTTGGTGTACTGATATACACTGAATAACAGATGTCTATATGCTTTGGATATTATTTTGGGCAAGCAGGTGCTCTTCCCTTTCCAAACACCCTAATTGGGTTTTATTGATGAAAGAGTCTATTCTTGAACTGCAGAACTCATGTATTCTCCCTTGAATACATTAAGTCAGTTGGCAACATGCCCATTGTTGTCTTTGGTCATATTCTGCATCAAGTTTTTGCATTGGGTGAAGGTCAATGAAATCAGAATACTTCAATTCCTTTAATCAAGATCACTTTTCTTATTTGAAAACCTCTGTGATCGAGCAGTTCTAAATTTTGGTACTCAGTCTTGCACAATATATGAAAGGTGTACATTTCTTATAATTTTCTTTGGTGGTTTCTATTTGTATGGTTTTTGTTAAACTAGTTTCATTCTGCATGTATTGAATACACTTTAAAATCAATACTAAAGTTTTACAGGCAAAAGATGGACTTTATGCTTTTACTAACAAGTTTTTCTGTATAATAGACTCAATATTTCTGAAGGTTTCCTTGCTAAGAAACTATGGGATAAGACTTAGTTTGGTTTTCTAGTATAAAAAAACTATTGCACTTAACACTTAATACCTCACTTTTTGCATATTTGGACTAATACCTTGTCCTTGTAAGCCCATGATATCTGTTGTAAACTCAGTTGTTAGTCTCAGTTGCAGTTGATGTAATGTTTTGCAAGGTTTGAGCTGTGTAATCTCACCTGATCACACCTTTGCATATCCAGGAATGATGACTATAAAATTATTAACTTTTATCCATAATGCTGAAGAATGTGAAATAAATGCAAATTGCCTCGTGCCTAATTTTCATGTTACTATTCTGCAGGGGACAATGGACGCATTGAGTACAGCATCACCACAGGTGATGAAACTGGGGATTTTGTTATTTCACCAAATGGCAGTATCTGGACCAGGAGACCTCTTGACAGAGAAACAAAATCACTGTACAATCTTGTGGTTACTGCAGAAGACCAAGCTCGGTCACCACAGCAGCGCCTCTCATCAACTGTGCAGGTTAGTACTGAAAGTATTATTTCAACAAGTAATTCAAAGGTAAACTGGAGTAGTCATTTGTATCCTGAGGTAGTGATGTTTTAGTTTCATAAAGAAGAAAAAAGAAGAAGAAGAAGAAAAAAAAAGAATGTGGTGCTTTTGGGAGACACAGTAAAACTCAACTTTAAACAACACATTTTCTTTCCACTTTTGCATAAGTATAGGTTCTTGTCATGAAATGCATTCATGGAAATAGGGTTTTCTACTCCTATGAACAGTATGTCTATCTTTTCCTTAAACATAAAAAATACCATACCTAATACATATGAAATATAAATAGTATAATTGAAAATGAACAAGTTTTGACTATTCTAATTGTTACCTTTAAAATTTGGTAATTTTATGATAATTTGTATGCATCTTGAATTTATTATTTTTAATATCAGAAATTGTAGTTTTAAAATTACATGATAGTTTTGTGTGTTAAAATTCAACTCAAAACATATTTTAAACATAGAAATAAATATGGAAAAGAAGGATTAACACATTTGACCACAGGCGTATGTACAGTATGGCAGACATGGCACGTGCCATGGGCGCCACTCACAAGGGGCACTGTTTAGAGTATACCCGCTGAAACAAATAACAACTACCCTAATTTGAAGTAACCTGACGGGGGGTGTTTTCTATGCTTGTAGTGGGCACCTGAATTCCCAGATACACTTCTGCATTTGACTCTGTACTTAATTTTCTTTCAAGGACACTTTAGTCCATATTGTTGTGGAAAGTCCTTAAATTAATGAAGAAATTACAGATAACATGAAATTTTAAAATGTGACGTTTAAACCTTCATAATTTTGTTGCTATTCTTGCACTAGTTGTTTACAACCAAAATATAATTGTTTATGATTCCTGTAAAAATTAGGGATTTATTTTCTACTTTGAAATAGTATCATATAATTAATATTTCACATCACAATCTTGATTTTAGATTTTCTATAATCAAGCCTCAATCAAAGGAATGTCCTGTATGACTTGGGCCACACAGTATTACTGATAATTACATTAATTATGCATTCATGCCAAAATGAATTGAACTTTGATTTAATTAGTTTTTAATGAACGATTTCAAGATTATACTGTCACATGAAAAAAGAAATTAATGATCAATTCTCTGGACTTTTGTGAGTTAGTTGGTTATGTTATATTTTCGTTTCTGGTTATTGTAATTAGCTAGCCGGGAAAATCAGATAAAAACAATCCAACAGATGCCAAATAAATACATAATCTATATAATTGTATTTGAAAAATATTTATTGTATAAAAGCCATTAAGAATTTTGAAATTAATCTATGATAAATCTTTTATATACTTTTCTGTACTTCAAGATGTGACATGTGGTATTTCTTTTCTTAAGAAATATTCTGCAATTTGGAAATTTTCTTTGTCCAAACTTTATCATATTTCTATTTTAAATGGAAACAAACTTGCAGTGAATGATTTACATTCAGAAAGCTGTGTTTATTTCCATGAGAGAGTTATTTATTCCCTATCTGATCATAACATGTCATTGTAAATTCACAGAATCAGGATCTAAAAATAAGTTGAAGATGCTTCTCCATTTTATAGAGTAATTGTAGACCATGAGCTGTCATGCAAAATTCATTGACCAATTAAGTATTGTTTATGCCTAAGCAACATTGTTTCTCTTAACTCCATTCACTGCAACATACACCATATTTCACCAATAAATGGTACTAAATGCTCATACAGAATATCTCAAACCAATATTTTTTACACACCGTTTCTCTTGGTGACATAATTACAACTTGGGTACAAAATATTATTGCACCCAAACATGAAAATTTTATATTTAATTTTTTGACCATTCAAAGTCAACACAGATATTTATGACTTTTACAGGCCATAACTTTTTGTTATTTGTTTGTAATTTCAATTCTATCATTGAGGTGAATTCATTTCTGTAAGTAAATATTGGAGTATAATAATTATAATTTTAAAAGAATAATTTTATACCTCTAGTGTTTAAAAAGCATTAAATGAATAACAATGTTGATTTCTTTTTACATAAAATAAATAATAGTTAATATTTTACAAGATTTATATTTTTCATTGTGTTTAAATATTGCAGTCATTGAAAATATTTGTTATTTATCTCGAAAATGTAACAATATTGGAGATTGAATGAAATTAATGGAATTTCATCTCTCTCAATACCATCTCTCTCAACAACATTAATAGAGTTAATTGTTATTCAAAAGATATTAAGTATTTGTTTACACAATATTCATACTTTATTTTTAATGAGATGTTTTGTGAAGAATGAGCACTTGACAATTAATTTCATCGCTTAAAAATATATTTTTCTATGCATAATTTCTAATTATTAAATTAGCAAACATGAATGAAACTTAACATCACCTTTTAATATTTTTAACGTACATTTTTAATATGCTACTTGCAACACATTTTTTAATACACGTGAAAAGTTATTATAATTCTTATTCTCTTTCCATCAAATAAAAAAACAAATATTTATTTCTTCTATAACAAGTTGTGTGTTTGAATTCCTGTGATCTTTGTAAATAATTCCTTAAGAATAGTTAGTTTACAGAGTAGCAAAAAAAAAAAAACTATCCGGTAGTGTGCTTTGGATTGAAAGAAGTAAACACTGATTTCTTTTCATTAATTTACTCAGCCTCTTCAAAATTGAACAGTGCTTATTACATTGTTGAGTAACTACAAAAACATGAAATTGGCTTGTGGTTTGCAAATTGTTATAGATGTTTTCTAAACTTTGGAAATATACACATTACTTTCATAGAATTTTTTATTCTTACCAAAGAGAAAAAATATATTTTGATTTAAGTTCAGAAAATAGTGTATTATAATAATTTTTAGAGTGCTGAGTGTTTTTGAAAATTCACTGCTTGTAATATATTTAACATGATGAAAACAATGCTTTTCCTTGAAATGCATCAGTTTTATTTTTATGATACTTCCAGTCATGATATTCTCTCTTGTTTTTAAAATAATAGAAAAGGTTATTCTACTGAATTCAAAGTTTTTGATCTTACCCTGTTTTCATGTTCTTCATTGGTAGTCATAACCTCTAAAATTAATAAGAACATTTAATGTATAATTGTATGATTTAATCTGGGTATAATTTCCGCACTAATTAATGAAAGTTATGGATTTAAATTATGAAGATGAACTACGTGTTTATAGGTATGGGATGAGATTATTAGCCCTTAATTTGTAGAAAATGATTTTTAAATTTTTTTTTCTTTCATTTGGTACTGCAAACTGTTAAAGCAGTAGGTTTCAAAGAATTTTATATGCAATTGAACAGATTATCACTCTGAAGATTTTAACAGTAATATGGTAATTTTGAGACAAAAGAGCAATATGTCAATAGAAAATCAGTTCAACAAAAGGAAATATAATGAACTTTTATTTGGATTCATCACATCTATTCAAATATTACAATGACATTTTTTTCAAAATAATAATGATACTGTACAACACTGCAAAGACAAATTCACCAAACAAGTTCTCAATTAAAAATTTATTATAATGATGTATAACTATATATGCTCTCCTTGAATATTATTTTATAATTACTTCATTCAAATTTACATTTTGAAAGCAGCAACAGGAACAATAAAGTTTGATTATTCCTCTTCTACCAAATTATTCAATATAGTCAACCTACTCGATGTGGGTTGACTATTGAATTTTATGAGTAATGTAATGAATCTTAAAAAGTTCAGTAAATAATATTTCTGGCATATTGGAAAGATGAGCAGAAATGATACAATTAATTTTACCCAACGAATGGGCTATTGTGTCTGGAATATGCATTACACATTCTTTATTTTCTTTTTTATAAAGTCAGAATTTGACTAACATTCCCCAGGAAAAGGGGGCCTGGAAAAATATGTTATGTTATTCCTTTTCGTGAAACCCCTATTTATGGTCCTTATCTGTAATTCCCAGATTTTTCAATTAGCCAATACTCCCCAAATGAAATATGACAGTGAACAGATTGAAGTTTAGTAATGTGTTTTCAAGTGTATTCAAATAGTACCTCCAATAAAGGGCATGTACCACTGTCTATTCCTTACTTTTGTACCTTAGTTATTTTAATTTTCTAAAGTGATATCCGTAATGCTAAAACGAATTTCACATGGTCTCGACTCGGTACCGTATCTGATTCTTCAGTAACTTTTATGTCTTCAGAATGTTGCCGCAGAAAATCGCAATTGGATGAACGGAAACAAATTTCATTTCATTTCCTGTTTTAAATAATGAGAATCATTTTGCTTTCCTATAGGTACTTCGTTAGCAGTAGAAAATTTGGGTACTTTGATGCCACTCTGAATTGGTTCGCAAGTTTTTCAAACAAAACCATCCCTTATAAACGTCTCATTAACTATCATCTAGAGTTCTCTTTCTCAGTTCTCTCAAGCTCAGTTCTCTCGTTATCCCACTAGAGCAGGCTTGCTCAAATGTAAGAATGGGGGCCAGACTGTCAAGACGGCCGCTGTAGTGGCCCCCGTGCCACACTCCTTTCACTAGACTAGAACACGATCGCGTCCGAGCGCCTCCCTTCCGCATCCGTCGGGTTGACTCAACAAGAAGCGGGCCACCCCGGCTGCCCGCAGATCAACTTTGGGCCAAAGCACGACAAGTAGGCCGCCCGTCTGAGCAGCCCTGCTTTAGCTTCAAATCAGATGTTCGAAGCGATCACGAAAGCTACTGATGTGGCACTCTCCGGATCGCGGAGATCAGTTCCCCAATGCCCAGACTGCCATCTTAATGGACGCGCGTTTGCTCTGCTCGCAGGTCACCATCGTGCTGAAGGACGTGAACGACGCGGCGCCGGAGTTATCACGCCCAACGAGGACGGCGGTGGCGGAGAACGTGCCGCCCAACACCGTGGTGATGGCGGTGAAGGCCGTGGACCGCGACGAGGGCCGCAACTCGTACGTGGAGTACTCGCTGGCGCCCGGGCCCGACACCGCACTCTTCACCCTGGGGCCCGTGGCGGGCTGGTGCGCGTCGCCGGCCGCCTGGACCGCGAGGCGCGCGCCAACTACACACTGGAGGTGACGGCGCGCGACCGCGGCGATCCGCCCCGCGCCTCGCGCACGCGCGTCTTGGTGCGGGTGCTCGACGAGAACGACAACAGCCCCGTGTTCGACCCCAAGCAGTACAGCGCGTCTGTGCCCGAGAACGCCAGCATTGGGGCCAGTGTGCTGCAGGTGAGATATATATTTCTTTAAGTCAATTAATGCATACATGTGACATCTTTCGAGGAATATTACTAAATTTACAGACCAAAGGCGAACGAAGGACCCTTCAGCGTTCTCTCTAAGCACCGCTGGGAAACATCGAAAACGCCCCGATTTTAAAGAAAACAATTTTATCAGTTGTGCCTGAGCTATCACCCTGAGCTACCATTCATTGTTTCGTATCGAAAATACTAATCATAAGTGTTTACAAGTTTTATTATGGAATTTAACAATTCACATTTTCTCATTTTCTAATCCAAGTGGCAGTGAGAGCCAAAGACTCCGTAAATCTTTGTGGCGTCGGCATCTAGAGCATCTCTGTGTCAGCTCCCCAAAGTTGCTGGGGAGGGTGTTGTGCTCAAAGACATGTGCTCTAAAACGTGATCGAAGGAGATGAATTTTTCATTGAATGAACATTCCTGGCATACAAGAAGAAAACTACAAACATGCGTTGTTTCGTTTTTGGTGTAAAAACATATGATATTTCTTTCATAGGCATAAAATAACCAGCGAATTTAAAATGATCGGTTCTACAAATGTGCTCGTCAAGTGATACAATGAAGTAATTGGAACTGGAATCCAGAGCGAGTGATTCAGCATCAGAAAGGCGCGACGGCGAGGGGCGACTGATTATTGGTTAGCTGTTATAAAGTTCCGATTCGAGAATGGACTTAAAACTTGCAGAAATATTCTATACCAACTATCTAAACTCTATTATAGCATACTTTTCTATTTTTTGTGAAAAAAGAAAGGGTAGAGACAGTATGAATTATCAATTATAGAATTGCAAGTAATAACTATGTGCAATAAAGGTAGTAAAACTTTAACGACATGAAAGCAGCTAAAATAACTTCGACCGGTTTATCTGTTGGTAAATAAGTAAGAAAATTGCGTGGTTAAGAAAATTTTGTTACATAATCCAATAAATCATTTGTGTCCCGATTTTTGTGTGTGTAAAAGCGATTACCTTATACAGCATGAACTGTAATATTGGACAAGCGTTAAATAGCGCTATTGGATCAACAGTGTTATAACAGTAAGAATATTGGAAATAGAATGTACACGAATGACAGAGGGTATGTTTCAGGTTACTTCATTCGGTATCCACGAAACTGATGAATGACCAAGAATTTCTTTTGTTGTTTTCTTGTATAACGAATGCTGTTTACATAATAAGAATCAAAACCTTGAGGTAATCCTCTCTGAGAACACAGAGACAACGATTATACAGCACGGGTGTTTTCCGAATAATAGTTGGAAGTACAAGAGGTTACAATTACTCTTTGTCTACAGACCTAAATCTAGGCAGCTATCCTACACAGCCTGACCTTTCCCTGCAGCACGGCGAAGCTGAAGTAGACATTTATTTCCTTTATTTCTACAATTACCGTGTCCACATGGGCCTGGGCATAGTACCCCAATCAGATGGTCTTCTGAATTCTCATTTCAAATGCGCGTCTGGAATTCGCTTCGGGGGGCAGATCAGTATGACAGGCTTGCTGTATATCAGTTAGTCCATCGTTCGTCTCAGCAAGAAAAACCTGCTATTTGAAGGAAAACCCCTAACATAAGACGCGTCCCAATACAAATTACGTTATTTCTATCCTATTTCTACCTCATTATTTACATTATGCATGCAGTCACTGAGCCGTAACGAACAAGACTATGACGAGGGCTCCGCCTGTGCTCGGTTCCCGTGATCTGCCTGTTTGTCCTCTCAGTCAGCTGCCAGATCGCTTGTTCTACATGGCGCCATCCAGAAAAAGTATTTTTCGTCAGCTTTATCATGAAGAGGGAAACCTGAGATGAAAAAAAAATAAACGGCTTTCACTTGTCGAGCTTTCGATTTCCTATCTCGGCTAATTTACGCAGATTGCGTTCGAAATCAGTGCGAAGTACCGGAAGAAAGAGCCCCCTCATTCGTCAAAGCCAACGGAAGGGAATCTCGTTCTCTCGTGACCGAGTAACGGGAGACAGACAAGAAGACTGGATTATCATGGAGCGATATGTCAATACTCCACATAGAAGCGACGGTGTCTTGTGATTACTATCTCTTAAACGTTAGTTTCACTAATCTCGTGAGAGGACTTACGCGTCTGTCCCGCACAAGTTAAGAGTACTGTTACTCAAAGAAAAATAACTGAATTTTTCTGTTGTGTTGACTCGAGAAGTCTCCTTCCAAATATTCATTTTCGCAATCAATAAAGTAGAAATGAGAGTTAGATATTGATGGGGGGATGATTTCGGGTGAATCTAGAATGTTACTGGAGAGAGAAAGCTCATGAGTGAGAGGAATTCAAATGAAGGATAATTTCAAGCAATTTGAAGGGCGGGGAAGAAGGCAATTTGTCTTCTTTTTTGACACCGACTGACAAATGTTGAACATAGGCAAGAGATCTGTTCATGCCTTAAGCTTCGATCAGATATTATAAGTGGCAAATTTGATTCTAGAGAGACATTAAAGAATGATGTTACAGCTTATACCTTGGGGAAAACCCACTAATGATAATGATTTGTCAAACTGAAGTTAAA
>JAHLJT010008446.1:222785922-222815783 GCA_031308135.1 Acheta domesticus | reverse complement strand
TTCATTCTCTCATAGCTCAATGCGCGCAATTATTGTGCATAAACATGGAGAATATCTACTTACTTACGGTTTTACAGCATAGCATCTTCTAGGTAATCTCACTTAATTTGTAGTTACAAGAAAAACGAAGAAAAAAACCTACTGTGCGTGCATTAAAGTTTTAATTAGCAACTACGCCCCCACTCGGTGGTCCATCGTCTGTCATCGAGATTCTTTCCCTCCGTCACTCAACGTGATGTCGCCTCGCGTTCGTGTCGGCGACAGTTGCTGCTATTCAGTCGATCGATTGTTTTTTGTGGACACGTAGACTCCTATGACCATCCGTTCTTTTAGCACAAAGAATTTTTTTGGAATAGGTGATGGTGTTCTTCCCCCGATTATGATTGATCCGGTGCCACCACACACGTCGACTTGCGCGTGGGCTCCCTCTCAATATATCTCCTCTATCGGAGCACCGCCCCAGCCGGAACCCGCTCTAAGCTCTACGCCGAATTGTGATTTTGAAGGGGAGAGAATAGGACAAGGAAGAGCCAATAAAGATCGTACGCGATCCGTGGCCAGTTTGTTAGGGTACTGCTTTAGTATTCGCCTGCTATTGAACGGAGAAACCTCTTAAAACTATCGGCCAGTGTAGCCAACCGCTAGAAACCTCCTCCAGACAGCGGCTGAATTCGGCCTAGCTATCTAACTGGTGTCGAAGACTCGCCGGGACTCTAACCCTAGGACCTCCCAGTGAAAATTGCTGCAGAGACCGCAGCTAAACTGGCTTTGTGCTAAACTCGGGCTGCTTTTCGAGCACGTTTGCTGCCCGCAAATAGGGGCGTCAGTGTTGTGGCATCAGTTGATCGATGTTTAGCCTCAAGAAGGTCACGCCTACAGAGCCCGGAGAAAGGTTCTGTTGCCATGTGCCTTGAAAGACAAGACAAAAAAAAAAGGTCGTTTTCAACGCGGTACTCTAGCAATGATGGCCATAGGGCGTCTCCTCCAGCATTCTTACAGGTTCTACGGTTCTTCTGATGTTTTTACAAAACGGCTCTTCTGACACTAAATTGAACACTATGTAGATCTATTAAAAGGTTGTTTTCGTTTCTGTGACAACCTATTCGTCCGAACCATTATATTCAACGATGAAGTTTAATAAACCAATGCATCGTGCAGATATAATAGATATTCTCATACTTCTCTCATATATGTACATTTAACTGAACTTATGTCACATCCTTAACTATACACCCGACAGACTTCAACCAGTCACATTTTAGACTGAAAAAGTTCATGGTAGAAAAATTCTCTATAATTTAAATGCTTTGTGTGCGTTAATAGAGAGTGAATGTTTTAGTTGTTAATAAATAGATTTTTTTCCTATTAAGACTTTTTTATAAAACCTTTAACTTAAAATAAAAATTGTTAAACTCTGAAAAATAAGTGCGTCTTTCAAAATTCTCAGTCAAGATCGTGACTCCCAACGCCCTGTGTTCTGGTTCGACCCTAGGAATTTACGATACAATCGATCCATTTGCTCGAATTTTTCTCTTTCATCTGTGGTGCCTTATTGAAAAAATTAAAGTTGCGCTGAATGGACCACTAGAATTATCCAGATCCAATTTTAATCCAGATACTGAAATCATTCAATCCAAGTAAAACGATAATCATCGAATTTCCTTAAATCTTTCAACCGTCGCGTGTAGAGCATAGCATTCAGCTAAGTCGCGGCTGCTGGCTATTAAATACCCCAAAGATGCTATGGAAATGTATAAAAGGAGTTCAGTGTCCCAGGACCAGGCACTTCTTACGAACGAGCAAAAAGAGGAAAATATGCAAGAAAAAAGAACAAATAATGTACTTTTTCATTCATGAAGAAGGTAGAGAAAATGAAGTACTATAAACTAAAGGAGAAGGCATTTGGAAAGGTACGAGAGGATATTTAAAGTCAACATTGTTGAACAAATAATTGGAAACAATAACATATACTTTGGAATAATGTGGTCCCCAAACACAAGTTGAACAACTGCTAATGCCCGGAGGCTAGGGTAGGGAGAAGTCTTATTGGTACATGTGGCTTAGTATTTTCAAACCCCCGCGTATTCATTCGAGCTTCAGAATGGGCGTATAATTGGCATCAGGCATCTTCTTTTGCGAAACTACTGGGGAACGACCTTTCATTCTCGGCGGAGTGCCGCGTTGTCGGAATGAGGGTCTCTCTCACGACAGTTGCGTAACGTGCGTGCAACGAGGGTCGTATTAAAGACATCCTGGATGAAATAGGGCCCTGCAAAAGAATTATCCTGTTAACTCTATAATGATGTCACGTCAAACATTCCTAGCCGTGCTTTTTTTCAGGACAGAGTTTTCGGGAAACTCCCAACACGACTGCATCATAAAGTTGGGAGTATGTAACTTTCGATTTGAACTATCAATTTTGCTGTTTTCTTTGTTTATATTATGGGTACTCGCGTACACTTAGAGATTGTCTCAAACTCTTGTCGTTTCATAGTACTTTCTGAAGAAATACTTATCATGGCAAAAATAATTTTCATGTTTTGAAAAGAATACCTGTAAATTGGAAACTTTGCTTTATCTGTTCCAAGTTTTCTAGAATATAGAAAATTTAAAATCAGTATATAAGGTTCGTTTGTTTCTGCAATTAAAAAATTAATTATCCTTTCTTCTCATATACTTGTCTTATTGTTCTCCTCTAGTCATTGATAGATTTTTTCATTCAGTAATAGACATTTTGCTTTCGACAGCTTTCCGTAAGATCGATATGAGAATTAACGACACTTATTTACAATTAAGGGAGAATACGTTCTTTACATTTCTCTTATGTGCTGTTTAGAAATATAATTGTTGCAATATTACACTTTTTCCGAAGCATAACAGCCAGTAAAATTGAGATAACGATTAGTTTTCTTAGACTTATATCTTTATTAGGATATGCGTTTCTAAGTTTATTAAATATCCCGAACATCAGAACGATCACAATCCGAGTTAACGAGGTGAAAGGCCATGGCGGCTCACCGTGAAACGAACGCCATACTAGCATCTGCTTTCCGCTTCGTAGCTGTCCCAGCAATCCGGGTGTCTGTTCTACCATTTTTTCAGCAGCGTTGTAGTTGAAAATAGGGTGCAAGAACGCGTGGAGATAGAGTTCAATTTCTTAGACTAATAATGTCTTGATTCGGATGTGTGTTTCTAAGTGTGTCAATACCACAGAAATCAACCAACTCAACCGTAGATATCAAGGGGACACTGCATGGAGGTTCTCCACTTGTGGTGCGCGCATCGCCCCAGCACGTGCTCTCTCCATCGACGCCGCCCCAGCAACACTCTCTTATCCAGCGTCTCTGTCCTTCCACAGGCACGCCTCCGCTGACTGGCTCCGGCACGGTACGCGTGGTGGTGCAGGACGTGAACGACCACAGCCCGGAGTTCGAGCGGCAGGCGTACGAAGGAGTGGTGCGCGAGAAACCTGCCCGCGGGGCACCAGCGTGCTGCAACCTCGGGCGCGCGACCGCGACGCTGGCCTCAACGCGCGCGTGCGCTACAGCCTGCTGGGCGAGCGCGCCGACCGCTTCGCCGTGGACGCCGACTCCGGGCTGGTGCGCACGGCGGCGGCGCTCGACCGCGAGGAGGCGGCCGTCTACCACCTGACGCTGGTGGCGCAAGACAGCAGCCCCACGGAGCCCCGGGCAGCCGCCGTCAACCTGACGGTGCGCGTGCTCGACGACAACGACAACCCGCCGCGCTTCTCCAGCGCGCGCTACACGGTCCACGTCCCGGAGCGCACCCCGCCGGGCGCGTTCGTTTTCGGCGCCAAGGCCACCGACGAGGACGACGGCGACAACAGCCGCGTGCGCTTCTCGCTGGGCGGGGACGACGCGGCGCTGTTCGCCGTGGACGCGTCCACGGGCGTCATCAAGGCGGCGCGCGAGCTGCGGGCTGCCACCGGCGCCGGCGCCGGCGCGAGCGCGGGCGGCAGCGGAGCCGAAGACCGCGCCTTCCGCGTCACCGTGGAAGCCCGCGACTCGGGCCGCGAGCCGCGTTCGGCCGTCGCCGAGCTGACGGTGCGCCTGCGACCAGCGCACCTCTTCCCCAGCATCACGGAGCCCGCGCCGGCCGACACGCACTTCACGCTGCCCGAGGACGTGGGCGCCGGGCGCGCCGTGACGCGCGTGCGCGCCGCCTCCCCCAAGGCCGGCCCCGCCGGCGCCGTGCGCTTCGCCATCGCCGGCGGCAACGTGGGCGACGCC
Source organism: Acheta domesticus (assembly GCA_031308135.1). NCBI lineage: Eukaryota > Metazoa > Arthropoda > Insecta > Orthoptera > Gryllidae > Acheta > Acheta domesticus. Next base: position 222,811,533 of record JAHLJT010008446.1, on the reverse strand, counting down.
CTGCGCATGGACCCGGCCACGGGCGAGGTGCTGGTGGCCGGCGCGGGCCTCGACTACGAGACCGCGCCGCAGTACGAGGTGTGGGTGGAGGCGCGCGACTCCGACTCGCCGCCGCTGCGCAGCGTGCTCAGGTGAGTGCACTCGCGCGCGTCGCCAGCTGGCGATACACTTTGCGTTGCATTGGCGGCGCGACAAGGCGAAGAAGATGCAACTGTTTAGATTAGACACAACCAACAACACAAACTGGTCAAGGGCAGGTCACCTTTCCCATTGCTATTTGATGTAATAAAACATGCAAAATCATATAATTAAATATTCTACAATTTACACTTTTAATCGCACAAGTTTAAACAATAAATCCTTCTTGAATACAAAGCCATTCAAAATCTATGAATATTCCGAACGTGCTTGTACAAACTATATTTTATTGTTGAATTCCTCATTCAGTATTAAACTGCAAATAGGTTTTCGTTCGTAGTATGTTTCTCTAATAATGGAACAATTTTAAACTTGAAAGTTTTGACTCTTTCAGAAGTCACACAGGACGTTCAAATTGTTGATTTACTGTATAGTTTTTTTCTTCTCAGTTTTATATGCATTACACAGCGAACATGTTTTTATTGATAAATACCAAAGGAAACAAAGTACCACGGCAGTATAAATAAACTATTGTTAATTTCTATAATTCCTTCTGTACCATTGTACTCCACGCCTTAGCAATGTAGCGGTTAGGTGAATAATTTTTGGTGTAATGTATCGGAAGCAAAGTGATATTTTCCCAGTTTGATAATATCAGATAATACCAATTTTTGTACTCTTGGTTGCTGGTTTTAAGAAAGGAGATGGCACCAGCTCATATCAACAGGGACGTATCCTTTCTGTGTAATGATTAAGAGAAAATGTGAATGAATCTGCAGGTTGGGGCTAGAAATCATTCGTCTCGCTCCTGTTCTCTAGCTTCCTATGCATACGTAAAATGGGTACACTTCACCGATAAAGCAATTCAAAATTCCATATCAAGATGACGGTTTGAGCTATCGCCATAACAAGATGCAGACTCGATGTGCAATTGTACTTTTAGAATAAATTGCATGCAGTAGTTAGTGAGAGATGAGATAAAGGAGTGGCATATGCGGCACACACCCAGCCTGACTGAAGTGCAATTTAGGTGGCTGACTGGTCATCCAAGCAGAGAAGCCCGCAGGGCACAGGCAGGTGGCGGGATATCCATTTTCTCTCCCCCGGATACCAGCACGGGGCGGAAGTAATTTTGGTGAAGCGGGGCGGAGGGATGCCTTGACACTTCCCTGAAACCTTTCAAAGGAAAAGAATTTTAATTAGATTTTTTGTTGCGCGTGAAGCGTGGAATATGGATACTATTTCCTGATTAAATTTATCATTTCAATGTTATGCTTGAAAAATTACTTTAAAAAGGCCGTTTTACTTGGTGATAGTAGCAACACGTACTTTGTAACATTCTTCTTTCGCATTAAAATAAAGAAAATTCTTGTAAATAGATCTTTGAGGTACTGTTGTCTCTTACAGCACGAATGCGAAGATAGACAGGTTTCTTAAATTTTCAGTACTGTTTGGGAAGTATCCTCGATTCATTAATGACAATCAACACATTGTTTTCCTTTCAAATGAAAATTGTTTCTTTAATTTATTCACAAAAGTCATAAATAATGACGTTTTGTGATACAGTTAATCACGTCTTCAGGTTCACTCGAAGATTAGATATAAAAGCAATTTACAATATACGAACATTCAAAATTAAAATAAAAGTTCAATTTTAGTTTAAATTTACATTTTCCTAGTGACCCACACGATCCACTCATTTATTCTCATCGCTACAAATTCGTTTCTAAACCTTTTTGATCTATGCTTTCTTGTTACTTCAGTTTGAAGTATGAACTTGTCACCAATTCCATTAAAGCACAAGGACGTTATTCATATAGAAACACGTCGGCTGACAAGTTTTAAGCTGCATGGGGATCACGTTCCCTCTCAAACAAAGCCTGCATTACGGGCGTTTGTAGACAATTGACTATTGTGAGTGTGCGGCCTTTGGTAATTTGGCTGTGACCGAGGAAGTGAAATTCCAGCCCACAACAGTAGGGACATCCGAGAGGTAGGCGGAAGGCATTGGGTCACCTATGGTAATGTCCAATCTCGAATCTCTGTCTTTGTGACACGTGACGGTCTTTGTTTCAGTATATCGAACACTCATGAGCTCTCTGTTAAAGGATATATGATGTTCACGCTGATAAATCCAATATTTTGAACAAAACAATAGTTTTCAAGATCGTAATGGTCACGTAGTTATCTCACTTCTTGCAATGTAGACAAATGAAATCACACTAATGCACTTTGAGATAATCTTCATAATGATGTGAACTGACATTTTGCTTCTTTTGAGTCTTCTTGCGTGGTAGGCCGGCTACTTGACACTGAGTAATCAGAGAAATAACTTTAATGGAAAGGAATTTGAAGTAAAGATTCTTTAAAGTAGTAAGTACCTACCATTATTAGTTTGAATAATGTCAATATTTATTGTTAATCAATACATAGTTTATGTTGCAATAAATATACGCAACTCGAAACATTTTGAAGAAATATTTCTGAAAGCAACAGCCATCCCACTATCCAACTGCAGTTAATTTCTGCATTTTTTCGAACTAACATAATAGGAGAGAAACCGTTAACGAAATGGTGGTTGAACATACGTGATTGTCTATTTGAAAACGGTTATTACAAATTTATATCCTCAATTGCATTTCCTTGCTAATATTTGATAAAACAATTATTTCTATTTGTCGTTTCTGAGTACCAACAAGTCCAGAATTCACTAATATCCATGCCGTTCCAAAAAAGCATCCGATTTTAAATTTATGATTAAAAACGTCTTTGATACCAACATTGTCGAACAACCACTGCAATTATTTGTTTATTTTGCTTACTGGTAACTTCCTGCATTACAAACTTGCTGAGCGTTGAAACCGGCGTTTGTGAATAAGGTTATTCTTCTGTCTAAATTTAATGGTAAAGATACAGTATTTTAATTATAGACACTGAAATACGTAATGTTTATTACATTATATGTTAAATTTCACTGACCGATGTGTCCCAGACCGGCGTTCGTAAACACTGGAGCCATTCCACTGACAATGTGTGTTGTGCAGGTTGCTGATCAACGTGACAGACGCCAACGACAACGCGCCTGTGATGGAACGCGCGCTGTACAACGCCAGCATCCCCGAGGAGGAAACGCCACCTCAACGGGTGGTGCGCGTGTCCGCCACAGACGCAGATTCGGGCGCCAACGGGCAGGTGATGTACCGCCTCGTGGACGACGGCGACGGCGCCTTCGAGATGGACGCGGAGACGGGCGACATCTTCACGGCGCAGCGGCTGGATCGCGAGAGCGTGGCGTCCTACTCGCTGACGGTGCAGGCGATCGACCGCGGCACGCCTGCCCTCGTCGGCTCGGCCCACCGTCGTCGTCACCGTCCTCGACAAGAACGACAACCCGCCGCGCTTCACGCGCCTCTTCAGCGTCAACGTCACCGAGAACGCGGAGCCCGGCACGTTCGTCATCCGCATCACCAGCTCCGACCTGGACATCGGGGAGAACGCCAACGCCACGTACAGCTTCACCGACAACCCCGACGGCAAGTTCGCGGTGGACGCGGTGTCCGGCAACGTGACGGTGGTGGGGCCGCTGGACCGCGAGCACCAGGACGAGTATCTGCTCAAGGTCGTCGCCGTGGACGGCTCCTGGCGAGCGGAGACGCCGCTCACTATCACCATCCAGGACCAGAACGACAACGCGCCCGAGTTCGAGCACTCTTTCTATTCCTTCAACTTCCCCGAACTGCAACGATCGGTGGTGTTCGTGGGGCAAGTGGTGGCCGCCGACCGCGACAAGCAAGGGCCGAACGCCGTCATTTCCTACGCCCTCAAGCACCCGTCCGACCTCTTCACGGTGGATCCGGCCAGCGGCGAACTCTTCAGCAAACGCAGCCTGCGCTACAAGCACACGGCGCTGGAGGCGTCGCCGGAGAACGAGTACGTGTTGACGGTGACAGCGACGGACAACGGCAAGCCGCCCATGTCTTCCGAGTGCCTGGTGACGGTGAACGTGGTGGACGCCAACAACAACGCGCCGGTGTTCGAGCGCGAGGAGTACTTCTCGCCCGTGCCCGAATCCGCGGTGAAGGACCAGCGCGTGCTGCGTGTCACGGCCACCGACGAGGGCGACTTCGGCATCAACGCGGAGGTGAGTGGCCGCTACCTGGCTTCCCGTACTGTTTTCCATCGCCCGTTTCCGCTACCACAGCCTCTTTGTTACACTGCGTCCGCTACCGGTTCATTTTGACCTGTGTAACTTCGCTGTCGCTTGTAATAGGCGCTGCTTGTGACAAAGACATTACCTGTGTACGTACAGTACGAGAAATATATTCTCTACCTTCTTTTTTGGAAAAATGCTGTTCTGATTCAAACACATAGCTCTCATGAAATTGCAAAATGTAACCCACAAGAACTGAATTTAGAGGAGAGCTAAAAAACTGGTAAGCTTTTAAAGTTTCAACTTTGACTTTGAATTTAAACGTATTTTATGTCGTTATTTTCGTATTCTTTACACTGAATGGAATTTAATAATTTGTAATTGTTTTTTTTAATTATGTGGCTTACAACATTTTGCCTGATTATTACAAATTATTGGTAGACAACATTTTGTTTTTATAAGATTAAACAGGAAAAATCGTATTGTTGGAATATGGCATTTTGTAAGAAGGTGTATTCTTGAGAAGCTATTGATGTGAAAATCTCAATTTCACAAATTGTATGATTAACATTTTGCAGTTCCATGAGAGATATCACAGTGATTGAAAATTACCTACCACGAAACTTACGTATAATTTTCGACATTTGTTTGTGAATGATATTTCTACCTTGCACTTAATGAAGTATTTTCTGAATTCTCTCGTGAGGTCAAGCATTGTTCTTAAAGAGACATTGCGTAACTGTAAGCAAATACTAGACGTATTTGAGGAAGAATAGTAATGTAAGCCCGGTTGACGAACAACAATGGTCATTTGCCTTAACATCCGGTGAAACACTCATACATCTGAAATAGTATGTGACACTGCCAATGACATATCTATATGTATTCTTATGAATTCTACGATCCTTTACTGACTTACCTAGGGTGTGCTTTGCTTCCTAAACTTTGTAACCATACTGAAAAAAACTAATAATCAATTCACAGAACCTTCAACAGGTAGGCAGGTACGCCCCCTTCGAACCATAGGATCTTTATCAAACTCCAGAGGTTATTCTTTTATTAAAAGAGTCACGTATACATCTTAAATGATCTTTGTCTCACGTCACAGGGTCAGTTAGTGCTAACACGGACTATCTGACCAGTGACCAAGACCACCATTAATAGTATCTTTATGAGAGTTCGCTTTATTCAATGCAAACAATCAGGAAGATACTATTAATGAGTTGAATACAGTAGTTAGTTAGGAATCAGAAGAAACATGATACAATTGTTCCATTAAAGTATGTGAATAAAAAATGTGTATAATAATATATCGAGAAAAATAATGATCGTTTGATCTGAATAATTTTAAAAAACATTAAAATTCACCACAATGAATCGGATATATTATTTGTATACTCATTTTAAAATATCTTTAGCTTAGGTGAATATACTTTCTGTTTTTAATAAGGTACTGCTTAGTAAATGAACGTGTAATGTTAAAAAAATGTCGGTATATCTCAGAGAGAACTATTATCTAGAACTTAAGTTATCGTAATGAGCTCTTCAAGAAAAATAATGCATAATTGTCGTTGTAAGTTTGATAAAAAATAAAGACACGCGGTATTCTACAAGCATCGCAACCAGTTGAAGCCAAAACATCAATATCAAACTGAGAAATCTCTTGATATTGCAGAATTTCAAATTGACGTTTCTTTGTTGAATTTTGAAATCCTTTCTCTCATTGGATGCAGGTAAAGAGGGACAAGGCCATCAGAGGTTTCTGGTTTCCTTAATCCCATACAAGAAAGCGTCATGTGGACTGTGCTCCCGCGTACTGCTGGGAGAGGGCTCCTGGTCGCACCTGCTCTAGCCATAACTTGCGCGTCGTGTTCCGACTCGGCCTCATTACTGCATAAACATTCCTGGCTTGTCCCAACGTTCGGCCCGCGCCCTCCTCTTGGGGTATAATTTTCTGTCGGAGTCCGGCGTGGGCCCGACACTCATTCTGATAACTGTCCCGCTAGGCCATTCATACAGACTCGCGGCTCCAGGACGACTGGAGGAGGGCAGGGTAAGGAAGGGATCAGAAGGCGAGACGATCGGCGGCAGAAGGAGAGAAAATAACGAGAGACGGGAGGAACGGAGGCTGCAGTAGTGTAGAAGAGTAGGAGTCGTATATCGGTGGAGCAGTTGAAGAGGGCGGTTATGATTACTTATTCATACGAGGCTGAACTGGAGATGTTTATTGTTCCGTGTCGGCGTTCCTTTATGGCTGCAAGGGAATACTGGCAAATATTACGTGAAGATTACTTTGCGTTAAAGATGATTTTACTTTCCTCCGGAATTTTGCCACAGGCACATGTGAGTTACTTTTACTATTCCAAATGGATGTTTCAAATTAACTAATTATCAATAAACTGTAATTGTATCACTTACAAAGCACATCCTTCGTATTAGTTTTCAGATATACTGCATCCAATTAAAACGTTTTTACCATTTTCCTCAAGAATCATAGATATATCAAAATTCGTTTGGAGTTTATATTCTTATAGAGGATTAATAATAATAATAATAATAATAATAAAAATAATGGCATTAATAATAATGACATTAATAATACTGGTTATATAGAAACGATAGTATACCTTTTTCTTAACGCTATAAAACGGAACAAAAATATATTAGACTCTGAGGGATTCAAAGATCTGAGGATTACATTTCAGTATTTGAATGTATAATGTTTCATCACTTTCTTCATTCACAGGATCCTCGCTTTCCTACCACTAGCCATCACGGGATAACAGTCACTCAGCATTAGAAGTCGATGTGCTTATGTTAAGTTCCTGTGCTAGCGGAGACAAATCGCTAACTCACCCAATTTATCTGTATGTCTTATATTATGTTTCTGTGAACGTATACGTTACGTTATAACGAACGTATACGTTATAACGAAAAATAAAAAAATTAAAAAATCATATTTTACAGCTTGGAATACCATCGAGTAGGGAATGGAGCAATCAGTTCTCTGCTTGGACGCCACTGATTGGGCATGTATGCCCCTTGCTTGCAGGTGCAGTACCAGCGCCTGGGCGGCAACGGCTCCGAGCTGTTCGACGTGGCGCGGGACACGGGCTGGATCACGGTGCTGCGGCCGCTGCGCGGGCGGCTGCTGCAGCGGCTGGTGCTGCGCGTGCGGGCGCAGGACCGCGGGGGTGCCGCCGCAGCACGCGGACGTGACGGTGACGCTGGTGGTGGCCGGCGACAATCGCCACGCGCCGGTCTTCACCGCGCTCAGCTACCAGGTGCTGGTGCCCGAGAACGAGCCGCTGGGCGCCACCATCCTCACCGTGTCCGCGGCCGACTCCGACCAAGGCCCCAACGGCATGGTACGCTACTCCATCTCGGGCGGCAACGAGCGCGGCGAGTTCGCCGTGGACGCGGTGACCGGCGCCGTCACCATCCAGCAGCCGCTCGACTACGACACCGTACCCGAGTACCACCTCAACATCACCGCGTCCGACCTGGCCTTCGAACCCCGCGCCGCTACGGCCATGCTCACCGTCACGCTGACAGACATCAACGACAACGCTCCAGCCTTCGACCAACAACTCTACCGCGCCTTCTTGCCCGAGAACTCGCCGCCGCACTCCTTCGTGTTCCGCGTAGAAGCGCACGACGCGGACTCGGCCAAGAACGCCATCGTCCAGTATTCTTTGGTAGGGCGGTTCCGGACGTGACGCGTTCAGCATCGAATCCAAGACGGGCGTCATCTACTCGCGTTCCAGCTTCGACTACGAGGAGCGCAGCGTGTACGCTCTGGACGTGGTAGCTGCCAATCCGGACTCTCCGATGTACGGTTCGACGCGCGTGGAAGTGCACGTCACCGGCCAAAACGAGTTCTACCCGCGCTTCGTGCAACCCGTCTTCCACTTCGACGTGTCCGAATCCGCGGAGGTGGGCACCAGCGTGGGAACGGTGCAAGCCACTGACGCGGACGCCGGGGAACGACGGCGTCGTGTACTACTTGTTCGTTGGCGCCAGTAACGATCGCGGCTTCAGCATCGGCGCGGACACGGGCACCATTCGCGTGTCGCGGCGCCTGGACCGCGAGACGCAAAACCGCGTGGTGCTGACGGTGCTGGCCAAGAACGCGGGGCGGCATCCGCGGCAACGACACGGACGAAGCGCAGGTGGTGGTGTCCGTCCAGGACGGCAACGACCCGCCGGAGTTCGCGCAGGCCGCGTACGACGCCACGGTGTCCGAGGCGGCCGCCCCGGGCACGCGCGTCGCCACGGTCCGCGCCGTCGACAAAGACGTGCGCCCGCAGAACAACCAGTTCTCGTACTCGATCATCGGCGGCAACGTCGGGCGCGCCTTCAAGGTGGACCCGCAGACGGGCGACGTGGAGACGACGGCGCGGCTGGACCGCGAGACGATGCCGGCGTACACGCTGACGGTGGGCGCCATCGACGCCGGCACGCCCCCGCAGACCGGCAACCGCCACCCTGCGCATCTCCGTGCTGGACGTGAACGACAACGGGCCCGTGCTGGAGGCCGCCGGCACCACGGGCTACGTGGCGGAGAACGAGCCGCCCGGCACCAGCGTGCTCACGCTCAGCGCCACCGACCCCGACCTGCCGCCCAACGGCGCGCCCTTCACCTACCGCCTGGTGGGCGGCCGCCACAAGGACCTCGTCGCCGTCGAGCCGCACACGGGCGTCGTCAAGACGACGCGCAGCCTCGACCGGGAGACCACGCCCACGCTCGACTTGCTGGTGAGTGTCACCCTCCGTTGTAGATGGACTCGTAAGGTAGCTGTAATAGGCGAGGCGCCGTGTCGGTTAGAATCTTATCGATTCCTCATACACTCCTTCTCTATCTCTCTCTGGTCTTCGGGACTAACCCCTAGTCATGGAAATGTTTCAGTCTTTATAGATGTATGTAATTGAATAGTTTACGAGAAGATAGAAGATAATGAGCAGTAGCTAAGTTGTTCGCTAACATAATAATTATGAGAAAAATATTGTGAAGGCATTCCATGGAGAGGTGATATGGGTGCTTTTGCTGCTCTCATCGCCTCTGATAACTCGTAAGCTTTACCATTACTGTTAGTCTGAGAAGTTTGGTTAGTATTATAAAGTTTGCCAGCGTGAGTCTTTTCATATTTACTAAACATACTGAATAAAGCTAAAGGTCAAATGGCTTCTCCATTCGTAGATATCGGGTTACATTTGCTGATTATTTATGAAAATAAGACTTCCATCTCAATTTTATTAGAAAAAGTAATACAGTACTTTGATGTAGATATTTTATATAATTTACTGTCTTCATCTCGTGAAGACTTTAACTAAATAAATGTTCTTGGTGATAAGTAATAGAAACTTTTCATTTATCTCGGAAGTATCAGATGTTTTTTATAATTTTATAGCACTTCAATTTGTTCTTTCTTAGTCACAAATATGTCCCCTTTTCTTTGATATTTGCTAATCATTACTACTGTATATTGTTGAAAACGATGGTGTTCATTAGGCTATTGCGGTAGAATTGCAATAATGAGAATTACTTAAGGAACTATTGGATTCACAGCTGTGAGTGGTTTTGTCAGAAAACATTTGTTTGGCAAGTATACAAATACACCTTAAGGATACATTCAGAAACTTTGCCACATGCTTTACAAAATCTGCTTTACAAAATCTGTATTGTCGTGATAATTTTTTTAATGGAAAATCTATCATAAATGTTTCCTGCTTCACTGACATACATTTTTCATCTTCACCCCCTCTTCTGGACAGTGCATTTTGTTGAAGACAGCACTTTTCAAATGTTTTTTTTTATTGAACGTATTTGTATGCATGTATTTGGCATTTTAGGGTCGGATTAATCCAACTTTGGCCAGATAGCGGTATTCCCAGGCCTGAGCCCAGTTTTATTTATTATTCACACTTGGGGTAAAGGAGTCAATTATTTTCTTATTACTAAATATAAACAAGATCATGGGTAGTCTTATGATCGTGTACTGATATTTAACCTTATTTTCGCATTTGTGTTATAGAACCGTATTCCCCGCAAATATAAAAAAAACAAACTTTCAAACATTTCATGCCAATGACAAACGGTTATTTACGACCATGTATATATTTGCAAGCAGCAAAAATTTATAAATTAGGCGAAGGTAAAATAAAAATACAAATATGGAGGAACACCACGAACAGATATTATCATCCAGTTAGAATTTGGATTAAAAAAATCTTTTACTATAAACAACTTTCATCAATGCCATATTGCAAGCCTTTTTTGTTGACCATCGTTGATATATTTTTTCTACGAAAAGGTTTAGAAGAATGACAGGACATTTGCAAGAAACGATGAAGTTGCACTTGACTGATACTTTATATACATTTGGAAATGTAATAAAGTAGTCCGTTTAATTGCATTGAATGTAGTAGCATCAACAAAAATAACATGGATAATTCCTATTTGCCCGTTCCGGCTTCAGGCTTCCTTCGCAGTATTGGCTGGCCTCTTCTTCTCCTTTTCTTGATAGGGTTGTAATTGTAGAGGGATTTTGGCTCTCGATATTCCAGAATTCTCATTAAATGATCATGACAATTCCTTAGTCATGTGTATTATTTTGTTAGGATGAAGATCTTAAATTCATCTATGATGTCCAAGTTTCCTGTGGGGTCTATTGAAGATTACGAAATATCATTTCAAGGGCTTCAACTTTCTTCTTGTCAGTTCCATTGAGGGCCCAATTTTCACTTGATAGCTTATCATTAGTATTGCCATGGTTTTATAGAATTTCAATTGGGGGAATTATGTGCTTTCTTCCTCAGAGTCTTTCGTATTTTGCTCATGCAGGGCATAATCTAATCAAAATAACACTGGAAAATGGTAAAACTAACGAGTTTTGTTTTACTCAAGCATTCGAATAATGAATATAATAAAATAAAACCCCAACAAAATACCAATAAAAACTACAAACAGCGAAAAAAGACTGTCCCGATAGTTACGAGTGGGAGTAACACCCATCGGTTAGAAGAACCACGGTTAATGGAGCCTCCTGTACTTCTAAACGTTTTCATCATTTCTCGTTGAAGTCCATCGACATTCCCGAAGCGGGCGCGCGCCCGGAACGCGTTGAGCGGGCGGCGAGTGGCCTCGTGGGTGGCTGTCGGCGCCGCCTACTCCGTCCACATCGCCTAGCAACGAGTTTCAAAAGCTTATCGCGCTGTCAGGCGGGGTTCGCATCCCGGCTCTTAGCGGCCGCGATGCTTCTGGTCCAGGGGCTTTCCATCCCTTATCTCCGCATTGGCGTTGACGTCAAGATAACGTTGCACGGCGTTCTGACTCGGCCACTCCCCTCCCTTTCGCCTCGCTTTCTTTTGCGTTGTTTTGCATCTACTATTTCAACTTATGCTTTATTCTTGTGTTACGTATTCTTTTTCTTACTCTTCCGTGCAGTCTTAACTCTGTTCTTATCTTTGTACGTTCTTTCTTTTTGTTTGGAGGGTTTTGTCTCACATTTTCCTTGCTTCCTGTTTCTTTTCTTTTTTAAGTTCTTTCTCTTGAGCGTTCTATTGAAGGGATGGACGTTGAAGCCGGTTAAACGTGTTGTCGGTTTATATCGAAGAAGGTTATAGAGGAGAACATTGCTTCATATAACTGCACACGTGTAAGAAATCCACCCGTTGTGCACAGAGCTATAGACACAGCTGCTGGTTGCGAAAAGATGGTCCTTGTCGAGTAGGTGGAATATAGTTTACTCGCCTCTTCACTCTGCCAGTCGTATTTTGCACACCAACTGAAGAAAAAACGTAAATTTAACGTCAGAATTATTGAAACGAGAACAAGTTCTGCGAGTTGGCTGTGACTCTCAATGCCATTCATAAACATAAACTTCATCCCATTCCTGTTTCCTAACAGGTAAACGCATTTTGTCCCGACACGAAGTGACAAGACTTGTTTCAAAGATATTCGACACTTTCTATTTTCTCTTAATTACATGAAAAGTCAAGACTACATAGCATGACAATATAATATAATAGTTGCTCGCCGTTTCCATTCGGTCGTTAACGAAGAAATAGTGTTTTCGTTAGATTTCTTTACTGTTCGCATTTTGCACATATTTCAAAGCATTATAGTATGACATGATTAGCGCATTTCCTAACAGCTCATTACAAAAACATTTTCCATCCGTTTACATCAATATACATAGATTAATTCGTCTGGGAGGCACACTCAGACACCAGTTCTAGTCCCTAATCCTCGAACGTGTTTTCCACAGTATTTACTCTGTAATTCTCTATAATTTTCGTTGATTCTTGTTTCTATGTCTTCGAGAGTACTACTATACATACAATATATTGTTGTGTCAAAAAAACTTATTTCAGTTTTACTTACTTTAAGGAAGAAATACTGACGGAGTTACAATGTTTTCATACTATTTCAACTTATGCTTGATAATACTCTCCTGTTTTTGAGCACCTTATTTTGACGAGAAGGAAATAATAAAATTTGATTTGTGCATCATTATTGTACTCGTTTCTCAGTTATGGTTGTGCCAGTCAATTCTATTAAGTCTTTTTTACCAAATCAGTCTAATCAACCTAATAAATTAATACTTTGTAGCGCAAATGCACTACATCCACTCGCATGTTCTTTTTTGGTTATTTAAAAATACCAGCAACAAAAACAGGCAATTCATTCAAATAGCTTTGATGTGGAATTCTCAAGTGAAAACTTTCTTATGCAAATAAGATCTTGCTATCGTTTCTAAGAATATTGGAAAATATATTACACGTTTCTTGTTCTCTTTGAGTAGTTATCGACCTTTCCATTAAATTAATATATTGTAACGAAATATTGCTACGATCTTACGCGAGATGCTTGTCAAATTTGATAACACAACTAATTCGAATGTGTAATGTGTATTTTGAGCATTTATTTGTGAAGAAATAGTGTAAGAAATGCAAATTTATTTCACATGAAATTAATTTATAACGTAAAATAATGATGTTCTGGGCCCTTTTACATCATTTCATGAACTCTGTTTACTAATGCACTTCTATTATTTTCGTTTCTTTTATTAACATAGTAAAGATAACTATGATCAAAAAGCTTCTGTAAAATTAATTCTGTTAAGGCAACTGATCTAGGTTGTATGATTAAGCTTTGTGTAAGGTCTACTTATTTAGAATCTCGTTATACTTCGGTGTCCACGAGTTAATCATGCAGTCGGCTCTGAACGGAAATTGAGCTGGCACAGCAACCATTCAGACAATAAATTCCTCCCGCACTCACCACCGCGGAAAACCGGCAATGTCCCGAAGATCGTGAGTTATACGCAAACGAACAGATCGTGGTTGTGTTTTTCGCCATGCAATCGAGCACGGGTTTCTTTCTCACGCTGGCAGTGCTGTTAGGAACTTCGAGTCACGGCTCTAAACAAAGCGTTTCACGTCTACCAGCGCATGAAATGATCACTCCCCCAGCTTCGCGGCGCGTCTCCCCTTAGTACGTTATGGTAAATGTGTAATCGATAATCTATCGCTCCGATCTTGTACCTCATTTTGTTTGAAAGCTTATCGCGTCTCGAAATCGCACGATCGTTATGTTGGTTCTGTTGCAGACAGAGCTCTTAAAACGTAGCCGCGAGGCATTCCGAAGGAACGTTATCATCTAATCGCGTTTTATGAAAATCGGTAATTGGTTGATTGCGCTCCGTAGTGGGAGAAATGCGCAAATTGGCAGAGTTACCCCGAGGGCTCTCCACAAGATCGATTGCCTGACAGAAGATCAAGGTATAATGTTCATGATCACGCCAAGTTCTACTTCTTATTTTATTGTCGTGTGAGGAGTATGATAAATATTTTATAAACAGTTCTATGCAAACGTGTTTGTGGGCAGAGGCCAGGAGACCATGCTGCCGAAGCAGCAAGCCCAGAGGTCCCGCGCCGCGAAAAAGAAGTTGGAAAAGACGCCGTTGGCCTTCACGACTCATTCGCTGCGCACTAGAATAGAGAGAGGCCATCGCCACAGACAGACTCTAGGCTTCTCCCGGCACGTTGCACGTCATCCTCTTTCTTGCCGGCGTGGTAGCGCAACACAAAACGAAGCAGGCGGCGGCGCGGCGGGCAGACGGGTGACAGTTGTCCCTGCATGATGAATGTGCCTGCGTACCTCACGTTTCAGCGGGGGCTTAGTGGTTTCATGCTTTGTGCGGAGCGATTCTTCGGGGGGCCCCCAGTCCGATGAACACGTAAGAAACTTCTGTGAAAAGGCGCGCCTTTTGGAGCGCCTTTGGAATAAATCCTTCAGGCATTACGGGCTTACCATGTGTTCGCGGCTCGACGCCATCTTGAGGCAGTCACGTAGCAGTGCTCGTCCGAGGCGCAAAAACCTCGGTCCGACCGGAAAAGAAACAATGACAATCGTCCCACACGCGTGCGTTTGAGTTTTTCCGCGGGTGGTTACACGGGGGGTAATTAGCGAAAGCACGTTCTTTCCGCGGGCACGTCGGGAGGCAAGGGCGGCCTGCTGCGTGCGCTGCGCCTCGCCGCGGGTTATCTCGCAGGGAGGAATGCGCGGCCGCCCTTGGCGCTCTGGAAACACGGCAGATAACCGCGACTTAACCCGCCATTTACTAGCTCCGAGAGCCCGCGGCGCGCCGATCGCCGCAGCCGTGGCGCCGCGCGCCGCCGGCCTCTGGGTTACACGCTCGATTGAAAGAGCAGATTTTCCATTTCATTTAATTAACTAGGTCGAGTCAACTCGCCCTTCCGATGAGTCGTTTTCTTCATTTTTCTAGAATTCGATTAGTGAAATGGTGAAGGTCCTCGTGAATAGGTCAACGCACAACTTCTGTGGGCATCTACAACCTCATTGAAAGAACGTTCGGACGTTTAAAATCGACCTTGATGTTCGCAGTAATAGTAACATAGAATTGCATTCGCATATTATGATACGAAGGCACTTCTATTATGAAGACAGCACTGAGTACTCTGAACTACTACTAATGCCGCTGACCTGTGATTACTTTAGTCGAGCTTTTAGTGCACACTGGCATTAACCTCTGATCGTTTCTCCGTTGCATACGTTCTAGTGGGAGCGAGCTGTTTCTTTTGAACTTGTGTTCAAGCAAACTTTTCAGTATAAAAATATATGAATGTGGTAATTTGTGCAATTCTCCCCGAATCAAAAGTGAGTAATGCTATTTGCGAACTTCATCTAAACATATATTAATAAAATAGTCGTTAACAGTTTTCATTAGTATAATCTTTTATCAGATGGATAGTGATTCTGCCATGTGGTTTCAGACCCGAAACAATTCGTACGCCTATTAATGTTGTTACACGAGCTGTCATTTTCTGAAAGTGATCTCACCATTCCAGTCCATTACGTCTGATTCTACTTTCTTACTTTAAACCCTATCGGGAAGTTCTCTAACGTAAATTTCTCAATTCCTATACGGCCTGCTGCTTCATCGATGTTAGACTTGTGTACTTTTGTCGGATTTTCTTTTCAGAGAAGGCATGAGTTTATGGACTGCAACCTAGTGAATGCTGTCTTGTAGAGGACCTCAAAAAGAAAAGGGAAAACTATTAAAAATAAGATTTATTCGTATTATGGCTATTTCAGGACTAAAACTGATGCACCTACTTCCCAAACAGTGTTTAGGATCTTTGCACCTACGACCTTATTCATCTCGGATTAGCAGAACGCGATGCCCTTCGCGTCACGTACTTAATGAGGGTCAGTCATCTTTCCCCAGGGTGAGATTCAAGCTTGACTCTTTGCACACAAGTATGTGTCCAGTCATGCGACTGTTAATTACGAAGTTTATTGAAACAATACATTTCTTGATCCACACAACTTCTATTAGTACAAACATATATCAGTGATATTGGATCCGAGAGGAAAATATAAAAGACGATGGTGTACTTGTATAATGTGTTCATGTTACTATGATGATAGTAAAGCTTCTTTTTACCCATAGCATAGGGCCATAAACTGACTCCATCTGTCATCCAGTTCATCCCTAACGTTATTTTTTCATTCAGCTGCGACTTTGTGTAAGAACATTCACACGTTCTCCATAGAAGCACTGGACGAGTCTTGCTCAAATCCCAAGCGCCCAATCCTTAACCGCCCTCTCCTTGGCGTGCCCGCAGGTGGAAGTGGAGGACAGCGGCGAGCCGCGCATGAAGGCGCAGCACGCGGTGTCGGTGGTAGTGCTGGACCAGAACGACAGCCCCTCGACGCCGCGCGTGGTACACGTGTTGGTGCACGTGCTGGACGACCCGTCGAGCGGCGGCGCGGCGCTGGGCCGCATCGCCGACGTGCACCCCAACGACGCCGACTCCACGGGCGAGTACCAGTGCCGGCTGGTGAGCGTGACGCCTCCCGACGCGCCGCTCAGCATCCCGTCCAGCAGCTGCGACCTGCTGGCGGCGGCGCCCGCGGGGGCGACGCGCGCCTCGGGCCCCGCCCGCGACCCCGCGCCGGGCCCCGGCTACTCCCTGCGCGTGTCCGGCAGCGACGGCCGCCACCCGGAGGTGCTGTCCACCGTCACCGTGGAGTTCGTGTCGTTCGACAACGCCACCGTCGAGAACAGCATCACGCTGCGCGTCGACAACGAGACGGCGTCGCACTTCCTGGCGCACGCGTACAAGCCGCTGCTGGACGCCATGCGCGGGGCGCTGGCCGCCGGGGACGTGCCGCTGCTGTTCGGGCTGCGCGAGGCGGACGGCGGCGTGGAGGCGGCCGTGGCCGCGCGCGGGCCGCGGGGCGCGTACCGCAGCCGCGCGCAGCTGGCCGAGGCTCTGGGCCGACGCTTGCCGTCGCTGGCCGGCGGCGGCGCGGTCATCGTGGGCTACTCCCCGTGCGCCCAGCGCCCGCCCTGCGCCAACGGCGGCGTGTGCACCGACGGCATCCGCGTGCACCCCGAGCAGACCGTGGTCACGGACAGCCCCGCGCTGGTGTTGACGGCGCCGCTCGTCAGCCACGACTTCACCTGCCGCTGCACCGACGGCTTCACGGGGCCGCGCTGCGAGCGCAGGCAAGACCCGTGCTCGCCCAGCCCGTGCCTGCACGGCGGCACGTGTCGCCGCCAGGGCTTCGACTTCACGTGCGTGTGCCCCGCGCCCCGCCAGGGCCGCCGGTGCGAGGCCGAGCGCGGCGCCGTGTGCGACGGCAGCCCCTGTCTGCACGGCGGCTCCTGTCGCCCCAGCCCCGACGGCTCCAGCTTCTTCTGCCTGTGCCGGCCGGGCTACCGCGGCAACCAGTGCGAGGCGGCCGCCGACTCCTGCCGCCCCAACCCGTGCCTGCACGGAGGCCTCTGCATCAGCTTGCGACCTGGCTATCGCTGCAGCTGCCCTCGCGCGAGGTGAGTGCTCGGCCACCGTCCCAGCGTCCTTCGGGCAGACCTGCGGATGTCTCACTAGGCCCTCGGTTTGTTCAACGACTTCTTGAGAAAAGGCAGGAAACTTGCGTACTTCTTGAGAGAAGTTGAATTTTCATTGCATGCATAAAGTGTTTTAATCACAGTTTCCCGTGATCTTGAGTGAAAAACTAGAGATGTAGATAAACTTGCATATTGTACGTGATGAAAATAACGAAATGATGTGCATAACGTAATGATCCGTGACGAAGAATTTGTGTGCACACTCCATTGATACAGAAAACGACCTTAGAATAAATGTCACTTTTCTGCGATTAAAGTTGAGATACTATACTGAATCTACAAGAGTGAAAGTAGCATCTAATGTCAGATCAACATTCATCTGTTCCTTCTTCAGCTTCGTACATGAGACTCAACTAGACGCTAGGAATCAACTTCACAAAAGACCGCCACATAGACATAAGTATCATTTGGTGACAGCTAGATGAGAACAAGTTGGGACAGAAATATTAAATATATTAAATTAAATATCCTTACCTTATGATTCCTTGTGCATGCCCCTCGCACCCTGCAGCCATAGAATCCGCTCTTCTCTCCGCAGATACGGCCCGCACTGCGAACGTTCGACCTTCGGCTTCGGCGAGCTCTCCTACATGGCGTTCCCGTCGCTGGACGCGGGCACCAACGACATCTCCTTGGTGTTCGCCACCAGCAAGCCCAACGCGTTGCTGGTGTACAACTTCGGCGCGCAGACCGGCGGTCGGTCGGACTTCGTGGCGCTGGAGCTGGTGGGCGGGCGGGCAGTGTTCTCGTACGGTGGCGCGCGCACCGCCATCACCTCGGTGACGGTGGGCGGGGCCGGCGGCAGCGGCAGCGGCGGAGGCGGTGCTGCGGCCGAGGGCGCCGTCGGCGGCGTCGCGGGCTCGCTGGCCGACGGCGAGTGGCACAAGGTGACGGCGACGCGCAACGGCCGCGTCATCGCCCTCAGCGTCGCCGCCTGCACCGACAACGGCGACGCCTGCGAGGACTGCCGGCCCGGGGACGCGTCGTGCTACGCGGACGCCACGGGACCCGCCGGGTGAGTTGACGCGCTATGGCAGCCCGTGACACGAGTGCCACGACGATATCTCCCCTCCACGCAGTCCATTACCCCGCCACCAGAGACAACGCCATACCTATTGTAAAACGCCGGGATTATTACTACTCGTAATAGTTCCCTTTCCCAACGCTAGTTGCGCAGAGAAGGTCGTGGAATGCTACGGTGTCATGACGCGTGCCACTGCCACCAGTACAAGACCTTGAAACTCTGCGCTATGCCTCTTCAATCAAAATACCATCCGCTCTTGGGGGAGCACCCAAGTCACCACGCGAACAGCTGCGATGTAGGGTTGTATGTCATGCCGAGTTTTTAAAGGAGATATTTCACGAACATGGGAACAGCAGTTCCTCGTAATATTGATTACCAAAATACGTACATTCTGATGTTCTTGCGAAAAATATGGGTAAACATTTTCTATAATTTCTGAAACTGGAAAAGTAAAAAAACTTGATGCGTTCATGAGACAAACGTTATCTCAGAAAATTCTCGATTATTCGAAGTGACAGTCTCGGCATGACAGCATGATAATTTTATAACAAACTTCACAAAATGTTTTATTTTAAAATCCTAAATTATTATAATAATTAAATATTCCTCACTGTACAATTGCTGCCCTGCAATTCTCTGATATAGCCGTTTGTATTTTCCAACATTGCCGTGATGTGGGTGTACGAAGTCTAGGGGAAGAACAGGGGGAAGTATAGAATGATTTTGTAGTCGTTTCCAAGCCCCGAACTAAGCTCTCCCTCCTCTCGCAGGACCCTGAACTTCAACAACCAACCCATGCTGGTGGGCGGGCTGGCGTCCGCCGACCCTGTGCTGGAGCGCCCGGGCCAGATCCACGCGGACGACCTGGTGGGGTGCGTGCACAGCGTGGCGGTGAACGGTCGGCTGCTGAACCTGAGCAACCCGCTGGCCGCGCGGGGCGTGTCGCCCACGTGCAGCCGGGACTGGGGCGTGTGCGGCGGCGGGGGCGGTGCCGGCGCGGGCGGCGCGGGCGGCGCGGGTGCGGCGGGCGCGTCCACGCCCCGCGCGGAGGACGAGGCGTCGGGCGCGGGGGCGGGCGGGGCGGGCGCGGCGGCGGGCGCGAGCGCGGGCGCGGGCGAGGAGGGCGCGGGCGGCGCGGGCGCGGGCGGCGGCGCGGGCGCGGGGGCCGGCGCATGGCCCGCGGGGCCGTGCGGCCCTCGAGGCTCGTGCCTCCGCGGCCGGCTGTGCGCGTGCGGCGGCGGGCTGGCCGCGCCCGACTGCGGCCCGGCGCTCGCCCCGGTCGCGCTCGCCGACGGCGCCGCCATCGAGTTCCGCGTCTCCGACAAGCACCGCCGCATGCAGCTGCTGGAGCAGCTGTACGGCGGCTCCACGCTGTGGGAGCGGCCGCCGCCCGCCGCGGACGCGCCCGCCCCCGCCGGCCACGCGCCGCCCAAGAGCCTCAGCGTCTCCTTCCGCACGCTGCGCCGCGACGGCCTCCTGCTGCTCGCGGCCTCCAACAAGGACTTCACGTCGGTGGAGGTGAGTGCGCGCCCTCGGCAGCGTCGCTGGCGCAGCCAGCGTTCACAACTCACGTTTTACAGCAGGCCGATTCTAGTGAGGAACCGTTCCAACCAAATATCTCTACCCTCATTTCTATGAATATTGATCAATTTACGATTATAATGTTTATAATTCATAATTATCTACTTAGTCACGTATTAGCAACAATAGTTCACTATCAAAAATCCAATATTTCGATGATACCGATTCTGACAGTGATCCTTCATTCTTTAGTCTCACCATACATGACCAATGATCAATTGGAATTACGAAGTGTTTTGGATGGCTTCTGTATGATCCCTCACGGACTGTCCAATGGAACTCGAGTTTAAGATCACGATAGGAACTCATTTATAAAAGAACTGGAGTAAAAGAGGGCCTTGAGCTGTCGCGTTTCTATCCAGTTCGTTCAATACATTTTGTTATTAGGTCCTCGCAGATAAAGGGTTAAAGGGGGATTCAGTACTTCTGACCGTACAAAGATTATTGCCAAATATTTCCGGGATCGAAAATGTGTGAATTAAGAGCGAGCAGTGTGATCATGTTATCAAATATTATGTCATTTAGTTTGAGACACATCGGTGGGACATACACGTAGGGATTTAGAAAACTTTTTCTATTGATAATAAATTCTAAAAAAGACATTCAATTGATTGTAGTATGCTTATTAGTATACAAACAACAGTTTTGCTTGCTGATGAAGCGTGATATGGAAGTTTTAATCACAGTGAGATCTCTTTTTTTGGGTCAGTTAAATAAATGAATAGTGTACCTTCCTAGAAATGAAGGAGTTCTCAAACTGTACAGCTATTCTTGTAGTCTCCTCAACTGCATTCCAGTCTCTCGTATGACGTAAAAATAAAGACGAAGACGTTGGTAAAGGACCAGTAAAATGAACAATACCACGAACCCGTTTGGTCTGCAAACTCCACTTGGAGAGACTGACAAATTGCAAATCAAATTTCCGGTATCTCAACCTGGTACATAGTTCTCGAGTACTATCGCCCTCCACCACATATCGACCGACATCCTGTAAATGCGACATTATTTGCAGTAGTCAATGTCAGAGCTCATCGCAACTAACATTACCGTTCACATTAGTTCGCCAAGTATGAGTGTACGGACATCGTATGCTATTTTCGTATATTAGCAATGCTATAGTGCGGGCACATTACTGCACAACAGTGCCCAAGAGACTGCAATGAAAGGCGCAGCTTTACAATAAGGTCATTACGTTCCATTAACAATCATTTTAGGGATTCACAATTTTACATGCATACGAATATTATGAAGCTCTGTTCACAATTGAAGCGTTTAGTTTCCCAGGGGGCCTATGTGCCCACTACTTGGTTTGTAGGAAACAAGGAACTACCCAATCAACAAGTTGTTGAGTTGGAATCAGGATTATTTCTTGGTACTAGTGATGACTTTTTTGGCTCATACAATTAAATATACGTTCTTATTATTGGTCAGGGCATCGATCCATTTAAAAGTATAAGCTTGGAAATCATGATTTTGGCACTGTGGCCCTTGTAGACCACCATTCTTCACAGCTACCGGGTTCCACGAATTCCATGTTATTGTGGAACATTCCTATCAATTTGTTTAGCAGTGCCTGCTATTTCTTCCGCGTCCCACCGCCTCTTGGATCTCTCTCCCGTGTAACTCCTTCTCCTCCTGTGCGCAGCTCCGGGACGGCCGCCTGGTGTACGTGTCCCGCGTGGGAGCGGCGCGGCCTGCGGTCAACATGACGGTGTCCGCGGGCGGCGGCGGCAACGGCGGCGGCAGCGGCGGCAACGGCGGCGGCGGCGGCGCGGGCGGCGCGGGGCTGGCGGACGGGCGCTGGCACCGGCTGGCGCTGCACGCGCACAACCGCGGCCTGCGCGTGCTGCTGGACGGGCAGCGCGTGGGCGACGAGCTCGACCTAGCCAGCGTGCACGACTTCCTGGACGCCGACCTCACGCTGCTGGCGCTGGGCGGCGCGCGCCGCGACGGGCCCGCGCTGCCCCCGCCACCCGCGCCACTCGACGCGTGGCCACCCGGTGAGTCGCAGGGTGATGGCTCCAGTATTGGCATTGGAGTTATTGAGTCAAAAAACTGTATATGGAGTATGAGGGAGAAGATCATCTGCTCACATTTTCTTGAGCTCCAGAATCCCTTCCCAAGATTTTAACTATAAATAATTGAAAGATGAATATATGTTTAGAAAATAAAGCAAACAAAATAAATAATAGTAAAATTTAATAAAGCGCGAGATTAGCAACATTTGGAAAATTGGAAATTTTCGTTAGCGAGTTATAGAAAACATTTTTGCATCGGTAAACGAACTGCAGATTTGATTTTTGTGCATTGCTAACAAAATAACGTGGTAACTCACCCCCAGCTCTAATCCTACCACTTCAAGCAAAAGGAAAGCCCAGCAAAACATGCACATAGTGAAGCTACATTAGTAGGATTAGTGGAGGATTCCCGTTGAGTCAAAATTAGAGATGTAGCTTTCCTATAAAATCGTCTGTTTCTGTAGCTCAGGTGATTTGAATTTAGCTCAGAGGCTTGAGGATCTTTTACTTATAGTAAATCTACTACATGGGACAGCCGAAGGAAGGTGTACGAAGGACGTTTGTTCGCCCTTAAAAATTCACGTCTTCGACTCATGTACGCCATGTTCACCACACGTCCTTTCTTACCCCCAAACGTGGGAATTAGTGGATCAGGCAAGGGGGACACCGGTAGCGGACCGGCAAAGTCGGACAACCGACCAAAAATGTTAAATACATACATACGTTATTGGAGGATATTGGACGGACTGTTATCGCATAGCGCGCCTCCCTGCGATGTGGCCAGGAAGCACTCGTCCGCATGATGCTGCGTGGGCGCTGGGTGAGAGGAATTTTTGAAAATGCGGGTCACAGATGACGTACAGGGTAGATCAAAATCAATGATGAAGAACTTCTAGGACAGGTAGAGGAATCGAAGACCTCCTTTTTACCATGAACATGTGGTGGAAATCCCATCACGAAGTCACACGTGTGACAATTGTGATTAACAGGTAAACGAACATGTGATTTACAGGTAAACAACCTGTCCATTTTCAATGGCAGTTTCAAGGATTTGGCTTTAATTGTTCAGTTTGACCTCAAAAATGTCTCGATCATGTTTGGTGCATCATTGTTAGCGGTCATGCCCATTCTGACGTAAAGCTGTACTGCCAAACACTAGTGCAAGATAAGTTGCCTACCGATCAGGGGGCACTGTGTCAAGTTGTCACCTGCGTGATTTCGTGAAGGGATTTCCGCTACGTGTTCATTGACAGAAAGTAAACTTCGCCTCCCTCTCTCCTACATGCTCCGGGAGTTTGTAACATTCATTTTGAACCACTGTATTTCGATTTACTTGAATCATTGAAGACATGCGCCCTACCTTCAGCCCAAGCATCACCGAGCGAGGAGGCCGCCACCGCGCTCGCTTATTGGCTGGTAATACATCGCTTCCTGTCTTGGGCCTACACCATACCTCGTACGGTCGCCTAGCTAATTTTCGGAAGTGAAAATTGCAGCTATTCTGCCAAGAGTCGCACTAATTCGCGGCGTGCAGGACGATACGATCGTGTGTGGCTTAGTTTCGTGGGACATTGAGGACTCAGTGTAAATGAACACATGGTGCAAACAAACGTTTTGCGGCAATTATTTTCAATATAAGTAGTTATGAGGAAATTAGTTATTTTCATGTTGGGTTCAGAAAGTTAATCATCGATTCAAGCAATTCTTACAATCATTGAAAACTAATCTAAAACTAGTCCCCTGTTTAGGTCTATGAGCGATGGCGAATCCGGGTCCTTGTAAGGGATCGGGCAAAAATTTGTCCGTAGTAATTAGAATTCTCTCTGGTCTTTTTATCGTCAACGCGCGGGGACAGCAGTATGGGGGGGTTTCAGGAACTTCAGGAGGGGTTCGGACTCATGGTGGAGCAAGTGTCAATTGCGATACTTTCAAATAATGAGGTGCATTGCGCCAAACAGATAAACAAATACATCAACTATTCTATTCAAATATTGTTTTACGATTCTACCGATGCAATGTCAATCAACTGTTCTGTTAAATTATGACTTATCCCGAAGGATATGTAGTTTCTTAACATATTATACCTTCGTATTTATCAGCATTATGTTTAATTTTGGCTCTTTTATTTCAAGGATACAAATGTTCCAAGACATAATGTAATGCAGTGAGACGTACATAATACAATTAAATAAATTAGAACATTTTCTATTAATCAATCAATAATTAAATTAATGATCAAATAAACATATTTAAATCAGCTGGATTAAATGGATTATCATCATATTTCACGTAACCAGAAAATGTCCCCTTTTTCAAAACACTTGGATCTGCCCCCTACCAAATAGAGGCTACATAATACACTTTCAATTTATTATACAACGGCCACTTTTACCTGTCAACAAAACAGTGTAGTGTCCGATTGCCGTTGTTGAATGTATATGTAAAGAAGCTACACAATGTATTTAGTGCCGTAATTGTGGAAAAAGCAAACTTATCTTGTGTGTTATATGACTCACATTTATGAGTTAACAAAATTACACCTTTACGAACAGTACCGTCTCCTGTCTAAAGTATAGCGGATCTATGAGGGGAGACCCACGTAATTTTTAAGATCGAAACCGTCGATATCTTGCAGAATTCAATTTTTAAACACACATTTGTGTAGAAAAACAAGTGATCTTGTACAATATTTTATTTAATTAATTAATAACGAAAAGATCACGTAAATCTGCAAGTAGTACTGGGGAATAAGCTGTCCTATTGTTCAAACTCGGATTTCAGCATTTGTTCTCTAACAAAGCATATTAGCGAATTTACGTGTTGTTATAAATTATTATTCTGAAAGTGGCATTAAAAATTGTAATGTTCCAAGAATACGTTTAGAGGACAATGAAACTTCCAGGCGTGGCTTTTTTGTTTACTATTGTTTAGTGCTATTTGGCAAAATGATTTAAAACCTTTATCTTCCAAGCCTTGGGACACTCATGGCTAACAACATCAATACAAAACAGGCTTTACGTTGTAGAACATTAAAAACAGAAGAAATATCCACATACGTGATGGGGTTCTAAGGTGTGTAATGTGAGTCAACATTTAACTAATTGTGTTTATTAACCTCGAAAACAATACCTCCTATGTAACTGAACGTCAGTGCGAGAAGTTTCCTCATGCAAAAACATGTTGCTCTGAAGAGGAAATACCTTGTTTACCTCGCCGCTCACGGTAGTAATGTTATCACTCCTCGTTTTTATA
>JAHLJT010008446.1:222747286-222785822 GCA_031308135.1 Acheta domesticus | reverse complement strand
GCGAACACGCCGTGCCGCTCCCGCCGCCGGCCCAGGCGCAGCCGCCCCCGCAGCCCGGGCTGCCGGCGCCGCACCACGCGCACGACGCGCCCAACGACCTCGAGGGCCCCGAGCACTACGACTTGGAGAACGCCAGCTCCATCGCGCCCTCCGACATCGACATCGTCTACCACTACAAGGGTTACCGCGAGGGCGGCAACGTGCGCAAGTACAAAGCGACGCCGCCGCACCTGCCGCCGCCCGGCGCGCCCGTCGCCGCGTACCACCACAAGCACGGGGGCGGGCAGGCGCAGGGCGCGCAGCAGGCGGCGCAGCAGCACCGGCACTCGCCGCACCACGCCGCCGCGGCCTTCCCGCCCCCGCACGCGCGCGACAGCCCGCGCTCCGTGGTGCCGCCACCGCCCGTGGCGCGCGTCGACTCGCCCGCGGCGGGCGCGGCCGGCGGCGCGGTGGGCGGCGGCGGCGGCGCCGTGGGCGCCGTCAGCGCCGTGTCCGCCGCCGCGGGCAAACTGCTGCAGCACCAGAGCACGCCGCTGGCGCGCCTCAGCCCCAGCAGCGAGCTGTCGTCGCAGCAGGCGCCGCGCATCCTCACGCTGCAGGACATCAGCGGCAAGCCCCTGCAGTCGGCGCTCCTCGCCACCACGTCGTCGTCGGGCGGCGTGGGCAAGGACGCGCTGCACAGCAACAGCGAGCGCTCGCTCAACAGCCCGGTGATGAGCCAGCTGAGCGGTCACAGCTCGTCGGCCAGCCGCAAGGCGCCCGGCGCGGGCGTAGGCACGGCCGACTGCGGCCCGGGCGTGGTGGTGGGCGCCGGCGGTGGCGGCCCCATGGGCCTCACCGCCGAGGAGATCGAGCGCCTCAATTCCCGCCCGCGTACCTCCAGCCTGGTGAGCACGCTCGACGCCGTGTCCAGCTCGAGCGAGGCCCCGCGCGGCCGCCGCCTGCTCGAGGCCGGGGGCGGCGCCTCCGCCGTGGCCGCGCTCCACCACCTCAACCACCTGCACCACGCGGGCGTCAACGGCGGCGCCATGGCCGACTCCCACCTGGACAACCACAGCTCGACGAGCACGGACGAGAGCGGCAACGACTCCTTCACGTGCTCCGAGTTCGAATACGACAACAGCAACGGCAAATTGGCGGACGCGGACGACGACGAGCGGCGCACCGACTCGGCGGGAGGCGGCGGCGGGGGCGGCGGCGGCAGCGCGGGCGGCGGCGGCGCAGGCTCGGGCAGCGGCAGCAGCAAGCCCCCGCTGCCGCCGGTCCCCCGCCTCCTACGACGGCTTCGACTCCTCCTTCCGCGGCTCCCTCAGCACCCTCGTCGCCTCGGACGACGACCTGTCCACGCACGTGGGCGCTCCCCTCTACCGCCCTCACAACGGCTCCCCGGCGTCCACGGCGGCGCTCGGCTGGGACTATCTGCTCAATTGGGGGCCCAACTTTGAGAGCCTGGTGGGCGTGTTCAAAGACATTGCGGAGCTCCCCGACTCGGTGAACGGGCGCGTGGCGTCGTCGCTGCGACTGCCCAGTTCCGCCCCCAAGCCCTCGGAGGAGTACGTGTGATCCGTGTGGCGAGTGGCCTTTCCCCGGAGGGAGGACAGGGCGGCTTTTTTACGCTTGCAACGATTGGTCCTATTCTGTTTTCAGAATTTTTTTTGTAATTGTGTGCATGCTTTAGTGAACATTCTTTGTATGATACCAGACTGATGTATTTGGTGATACTGTCCTGAGGACTGGTTGCTTGTATGCAGTGAATCTTGTTTTGTACAAATTCCCCAGTGCTGGTTCCTCATAACCACGTTGGAGGCTGTCTTATCTCTGCCTTTCACTGACAAAATGGGGACTAGTAGTTCCTTGCCCCCGTTCCTCAGGGACCTTTTCATTTATGCATCCATGCTTGGTGTACAGTAAGCAGTATGTGTGTCCTCAGTATGACCACTGTCCCATTAACTCATTATTCTGTAATCCATGCATCGGTGCCACCGCCTAGCATTCTTCCACTTTTGGAAGACTTTTCATCTCATTCAGATTCTTCTACATTCACCAACAGACAATAAATTTCTGCAGTCATGTTTGTCCATAAACTCTTAATCCTAGTCAGCACATTACCACCTCTTAGAAGACTTGTGCTCCTTCCCAGCACTGTTGATGGCATGCTGTTTTTGTTTGTTAGTTTGTTTTTAGTCTGCTCTATGAAAGGTGCCGAAGGCTGGGAGTTGAGACAAGAAACTGTTGCCACTGGAGCGGGAGTCTCTCCTGGCAGTTGAACAGGTTCTCTGTCTTAGCTCAGGTCTTTATTTGTAGGTTTGCATCACTGATCATTTCCTCTCAGAGCTATTCATTTTATATTTCTTTTGAAGCAAGTGTCATAATTTCTGAAAAGAAACCTAATTAGGTATATACATATGTAGCAAATGTGTTGTGAAAATGTAAAATACCAAGTTACAGGTCAACTGACACAGAAGGCACGTTTACATGAGAACATTGGTGCCATGTATTAAAATATTGTTAAATACTAGTGCACATCAAGTAAACCATACTAAGGACTTCGTGTGAGCTCATTTGAGAATAGTGAGTGAATTAGTGTGATTGAACAAAATAGAATGCTGAATTAGCCATGAACAATAGAGTGCCAAATCTTTTTACTTACTGTATAAGTGTGTCAGAATGAGGAAACCTTAAGCATCAGAGGTCCCTTTTATATACATCTTGTCATGTCTTTTGTCTTTTTACGTGTGAATGTATAAATATGATTGGATGAGATTGTATTAAAATGGTGAAACTTGAATATGTACAATTAAATTTTTTTTTCAGCCTGTCATTCTGCATTCTTTACTAAAAAGACAGCTGTTGTTTATAATGTAGATATTAATACTCATCAATCAGTACTTACAACAACACTTTAAATTCACAAAATGTTTTAATCCAACTTAATAAAAAAAAAAACAATGATTTTCTTTGATCTCGTGGAAATTATTGGTCAAATTGGGACATTGTAAGTGTTATTACTAGGGGGCCGATTTTGATGACCTAAAACATCACCAAAAATTATGAATAAAATGCTCTTAAAATGTTTTTAAAATGTCCTAAAAGCAAAGAAAAATTATGTTAAAAAATTTGATCAAAACCAGTTAAGATGAACAATTAAATGATACAAAAATTGATGAAATCAGTAAAAAATGCTTTGAAATGATGGGAAAAGCTCAAAAAAGTCTTGTTGGTCAAAATCAATGAAAAATGCAAGAAATGGGTCATTTTGTTTTGTCATTACATAAAATGAATGTCTATATTGAAAATCATTGTTCCATAGTAAAAAGACATTTCATTAAAATCTGTTTCCTAGTTATTAGTACTTAATTAATGTAAAAATATTTTTCAGTGAAACTCTATTATTATTTAAAACAAAATTGCAAACCTTCACACAAATATAATATTTCTAAAATCACAAAAATGAGAAATGTCTGTAAAGAAAACACAAATTGATGTTTCTTTACAATAAAACTGTAAATTCATTATTCCCCAGCCTATAAAACTACAAGAGGCATCTTTTTGAAAGGAAAACTATTTGAGAAACAGGCTAACCTAATTCCTGATTCAAAATTAATTATTTCAGTCAAGGGTAATAATACTGAATACAGATGTAACTTTGATGGTTACCATTGTCTGATCACTATGTACAAGTTCCACCACTAGAAAATGATATCACATACAAAAGAAGGCACAAATTATTTCAATATTTCTTGTGGAACTTTAACTGATCATGTAAAAGGACCAATAAGTTTTGAATGTTAAAACCTACTTTAATGACAGGTAAAACTGTTTGAAGTTGCAGAGACACTGCGTATCATTTTCCTTCAAATTTTCTTCATTTCTATCTATTCATGAAAATTATAGTGAAAGGATATTTAAATCCACCTCTACACTCGCCATGTTACATTTACATGCAGATTCTCACCATCAAAGAAGGTACAGTTATTCACTAATAATCACACCGGCAAATGCCACCTTAGTTCACATTCTATTTGGAGAAAGGGTTCCTTGATGACTACTCATTTTAGCATTAATAAACCCTTCAGTACAGTAGATATACTGGTAATAGTACAGTAAAACTTGCTCAATGTGGAATTCTGTGTAATGTGAACATAAATAATTGTGGTTCCACCAAACATAAATTCCACAGTATTACATTGCATAATGTGGAATCTTGTCTAATATGGAAAAAAATTCTGGTCCCTTGAGATTCCACTTTGAGCAAGATTTACTGTATGAATTGAGGAAGTGAAAGGTATTATAAAATATTATGGAACCTTTGTCATTGTAGAATTTAGTTGACTTTTCAACACAATTTTACAAAACCACATGATTTTTCAAAACCTTCCCAGCTACAGTAAAAACCCTGCTTTAACTTTTTCTTGTCCTTAACCCTCAATTTTCTCGAACCCTTCAATTCCTGTGTGTTCAACAAAACAAAATTTATCTTTGTTTTTACACTTTCGAAATTAAAATTTCCTGCATTTAACACTTTTTACTGTGCAAACACAAATAATGATACTGTTTGGAAGTGGACTGGGTATGTTTACCCCTAGCACTAGAAATGCTTATCCATTTGTGATCAGGACAACTTAGAATTATTCCATAGAGTCTCAAGTGTTACAGGCTAGTTTCTATTCCTTCTTATTTCGAAAATAAATTTTGGAAAAATTACTGTGTTGTGGGTTGCCTACATTTAGAGAGGTTTCCTATTGGTATCACTGGTGATATATGACTAGACAATGCTCAGTTCACTTCCAATTTCCCTCTTGTACCACTGAATATGCTTCTTGAGATCAGTATATCTTTAATGATATTTATATTTTCCCCTTCCAAGCATGTTACTTTGATAGTGCTTTGGTCGATGTAAAACATAATTGCATTCTTCTTGTGTAGTGTGCTTTTGAAGCTCGCTACAGTGCACGAGTACAAAACATTAGTTTTCTTGTACGGTTTTAGAAAACTTTTGCATATTCAATTGATCATAAGTTGGATTCAAAATGGGGAACGTCTTTAAATCCTAGGTAACATTTCTTTGGAAAGTAATAGAATTAAGTATATTTGTAGAGGAAGGTCTGACAAGTCCAACATTTCAAATTCTGTTGAAAGGTTGGTTATTAATAAAAGTAGGTTTTAAGTGTTTTGTATTTTATTATAATAGCAAAAATTCAATTATAATAGCATTTTTTCTTCATCTCTTGGAAAATGAAAAAGTGGGGTTTCTACTGTAACTTCATTTCAGAGACAAATATCAAACTTTGAAATCAAATGATTACACTTCTCTGTCACAATTAATGAAATAATAACTTTTTTAACCCTCGCTGAAAAAACTTGCATGATTTTCACTTTCACATTCAGCCCAAGATATACTAATTACAATCAAGGTTTGGTCCAAGCCCAACTAGGAGATCTACAATGAATCTCTGATAGAAGTTATTTTAAATCAAAGTGGATATTTTCTGGCATAGAAACATCTAAGTAGATGTATGTACAAATACTATAGTACCTGAAACCTAAAAGAAACACACTAGTATCAAGAAGTGTGATTCAAGAAACTTTACACAAAAGAGAATAAATTACATTTGGAGGGAAAAGCTACATTATTTTGTGCCTGATAATGAAGAGAAATATATACATATGATTTGAGTAAGAATTTAATAAAGACAGTAGATAAATAAGCTAACATTTGAAGTTATGGAAGTTCCATATTTGTCACGGGGAGATCACCTATTTTGTCACACCTTGTTTCTACCATGAGCAGTTAAAAGAAGAAATAAAACAAAATGTTTTACCTACACAGAAAGTAGTGAACATTGAAAGTAATTCAAACCATTAAAATAATATCTTTGAGTTACATTTACCATGAAAAGAATCATAAAAGCACATATTCAAAGTTACCCATCCCACAACAATAACAAAAGAAAGTTCACATTCAATATATTAGGTATCACTGATCAACAAATATATATCAGTAGAAGAACTGTAAAGAAAGCATCTTCTAATCAAGTGAATCTGCATAGAACTACATTCCAATTAAAATAACCTCAGATCTGAATGTGTATTTGCTGGGCCTGGTTCTAAAAAGGGCAACGAGGAGTGATGTAAACATAAGAATTTTGTTAGTTTAGCTTTTCATATCCTAATTTTTTATTCCGAGGATAAACAAAATACAAAATCATATGCAACTTCCATATATATGAAGAAGAAATTCTCAACAAATAACTTACAGAAAAAACAAACAAGGCAAATAGCAGGAAAATTATAGACCCTTGTTGCTCATTTCATTTAAAAAGAACAGAATTGTAATTAATAAAGAATGAATTTTTGGTCACCTAGTAATGAATTTGGAGTCCACCAATAGGTTTGCTTCATGGCATGCTCAAAGAATTAGGTACTGCATAATTAAATGAAATTACACAAGATAACATATTTAATGTTATTTTGGTTCATATGTCATACCTACAATTAATAAATATTGGAAATAGTACCATAATCAGATAACAGTTTGTTTATATGGCTGAATTTGAAAATTAAATAAACAGAGTACTCTGCCAAATGCACAAAATTTTCTTTCCTTTAAAATTATTTGATTGACTGCAAAAAGTATTGGACTCAGGAGGATTAAAATTAACAAAAGAAACGTCAATTAAATAAAAAAAATGTATAATAAGGTGAAGTTATTAATAATTGAAGTTATTAATTGAAGAAATCAATATATTTTTCACATTCCTTTAATAGCATCTCTAAAAATAATGTTAATTATTTCATATCCTTGGATCATTCAGTACAAATCACTACCTTGTTTACATATACAGTATATGGTATAAGTAAGGTTTCCTAGCATTTTAAACTTCACAAATAAGAATGATCACATTTCATCACAAAATCTACCTTTACAACAAGACATTGTTTGTTTTCAATGCTATCTTATACAACATTAATTGTGGTAAACATAGTTATTTCACACTAGGTAATACCAATCTGAGATCACTTTCCTCATCTTGGAATAGCGTTTATGGCAATATTCACTATCTTGCCCACATTTCTGGAACATTTAAAGGATACTCAAAATATCCACTGTCCCACAACAGGTTGTGAGGAATGCCCTTGGGTTCATAGAAGCAAGGTTCCACAAATATGTGAACTTGGCCCTAGACAGAACTGCTGTGATTGATTGCACATTCATTCCACTTTGTCTTCCAACAAACACCAACAGACTCCTTTAAGAGCAGACTGTTCTGAAGAAGGTGAGGCCAAAGCAAGAATCTTTGACAGGTTTCAAACCCCAGTCCTTCCATCTCATAATCCAGTGCCTTGATATCTAGGATCACTAGGGCTTCACTACTTCAAAGAGATACTATACAAACTAAAATCATACATATTTAAAATTACACATACCAATATGTGAATACACGAATGGCCTCAAAGGCAATTGAGGGAATGAGGTATTAACATAAACATGTGATCTGCAATATTTTTATGGTATATCAAATATAATGGAATATTTCACATTAATATACAAATGGCTCTCCAATCAAAAGATTTTGCTATTCATATTACTTCACTTTCAGGAATAAAAATTGAATCAGAAAATTTTGCTTCTCAAAATCTATTTTGTTTTTTTCAATAAAGCTACAGTCCAATGTAGCTGGCTGCCTTTACAATTCTGTAAATAATGTACATTAATTTTGGAAACTGAAGCAACATCATACTTACTTCATCAGCATAAACTACTTATTTATTTGTAAGGAAGTGTTTTTAACTAGTTCAATGTTTATTAATGCATGCAGGAAAATTTCAACTGGGGCGTGTTGAGAAAATTTGTAGGTCTTCATGTACTTCAAAAAGAAAAGCATGAAAGAATACAAAACATAGCCCCCAGGCTCTTTCTTTGTGTCTCAGGTAACACATTTCTAAATCTTTCAACATAAGACTGAATACATGTGTTATCAGACCAATGGTAGACCATTTTTTCTTACTTAGTTTTGCACAAAATTCAATTTGCCATTGGTTTGCTACATATTGATATTGCTTAAAAACTATTTCATTCTGAAGCATCTACCCCCGCACAGACCTACTACATGACTGACACGTGGCAAAAGAGTTCTTTTTTGATCATTGTAATTTATCAAAATGCACACAAATGTAAGTCATGATGACATCAGAATAAAATAATTCTACTTTTTTTTTTGAGGTTCCTAGTGCACAAATGTGCCACTGTCACACCAGCCGATCAACAGTATTCTTTTCAGTTTAGATCACAGATTCAGGGCGCAAATTATGAAAAGTTGCACCAAGATTAATGTTCTTGTGACAAACATTTGGGAAACAAGGAGTGGGGTAGTCTTCATCACACAGGGTGTGGTACCACATCCTCAGGAGGCAGGTAAAACAATGTATTGATGTCGATGCACAATGTATTTGATGGGGTTGGGGCAATATACTAGTGATAACCCTCATTTCAGTCATTTTTGTAAGCTAGATGAAAAATAAAATTCTTGTAAACCCAAACATGCCTGAGTTTCTATATACACTTCTTGCTTATTGTCCATACATATTGTAGTTCTATGAATATATTAGTAGTGTTTTCCTTATTTTGTAGCCCCAACCCCTTTCATTTAGTATCTTCAAATTTAAACATTTTTTTTCATTGTGGAATTTACAGTATCTAATATGTGCATATTGTTTACAAAATGTCACTTAATCAAAGATTTGACTGATTGATAATGTTAATAGGAACTCCAGATTAAAAGGTAACAAAAGTTTTTCTACTGTAATCCAATAAGTTATTATAATAATAATTTGCCTTTCGAATTAATTAGAGTCGCAAAGATTTTATAATTCCACTATACTAGCTAAACAATCATGAGGCAATTTTCTGAGACAGTTTGCTAAACATCCCAGTCCCCTACATATGCCATACCCACATAATTGGATCTGTGATTTATTGGATAGATGGCATCAATATGAATGAATGATGGAGTAATGTTGGAATGAAAAGCAGGGAATCCAAGAAAACTTGCTTTGTCCGCCTAAAATTGCATTTGGATCAGCTGGGATTTAAACCCCAATACCTAGAGGCAGAAAGCTAACACTCTGGCAGCTAAGTTCAGAACCAGGAGCACACTTTAACAGATGTAAAAATGCATCCATTGCAGAGTTTATAGATATGAATGGGGCATGGCACACAAACACACTCCATGGTATCCATTGTGCTCTGCTTGTGTGCCCAAGTACTGACATCCTAGGAAATTCGAACATTGTAATTTCCATTATGACATTCATGTGCCCACAGTATTAATAGCATAATAATTAGCATAATAAGCTTGTCACACTAGCATCTCCCAATGTTAGTACACACATCTTCTTTTAACCATATTTTGTTTTGACAATTGTTTCCAAATCACATAACTGTCAACAACAGAAAGTACATAACATAAATTAATTGATATACTAGCAGTATGTCACTACAAAAATATTGTATGAAAATTGAATGTAAAACTAATTTTCAGTCTTTATTACCCCTGATTGGAGAGCACAGTGTTCATTTAAACTAAAACATCAGTATTTACCCATTTTATGTATTCATTGCTTACCATCAATATAAAGCAACAAATAATACAATACAAAAGGTGAATTCATAATTTTATTGAAATTTTAAGGAGCTCATTCTTTGAACATCCTCATATTTTTCATTACTATTATTTATTTCCATTCACAAATGATATTTTGTATTTGTTTCACTAAGGTACGAAACTAAATGATTAAAAAACATTATTTGAACTCTGAAATACAAAAATTGCATATTTCACCTGCCTAAAATACGAATATTGTGTAAGACACTTCATACACTTTTACACATAAGATAATCACAACATATGAGCTGATACATATAAATCATAAGTGCCCAAGAGCATAGTGGTAGGTTTTGCATTTATCTAATTACATTTATTAATACATATATTTTTATCACAGACCAAGACAAGAACATACTATATAAACACACAAGCACATTCATGGGAACTGATTTTTCTAGGTCATTAAATCTAACAGTTAGGAAATAACATTTCCATATTTTAATTCACTTACTGTCAAAATATAAAGTGAAAAATGTACAAAATTATTTGGTCCTCATCAACAAGTACAATATCTTCATCCAACTTGAAACATAAAATACGTATGTTTATATACACCCTTTTCATTAGATAGAAAATTCAGTTCTGAAGATCTGTTATCAGGGGACACTAGAGTTTCTCCTCAGATCTTCTGATGTCTTTTAGACAATTGTACAGAAGTTTATGGTGATCTTCCACATATGCTGTCAAAGAATCATAAATTTTTGACAAACATTTTTTTCTGAATGTAAGGCTGTCAAATACTCTGAGTCAGCCCAGGGCTTCCATAGGAAGCAGTGCGTCCTCCTGAAGATCTGATCAAACCTTCCTCATCACTGTGGAAGCCCCGTTTGCTTTCTCTATGAGGAATGATTAATTCACGTTTTGGACGCAACATGCCTTGAACATCAGACAAAGAAACATCCATATCGCGAAATGCATTCAGCAGCAAAA
The DNA here is from genome assembly GCA_031308135.1 of Acheta domesticus. Classification (NCBI taxonomy): domain Eukaryota; kingdom Metazoa; phylum Arthropoda; class Insecta; order Orthoptera; family Gryllidae; genus Acheta; species Acheta domesticus. The sequence continues at coordinate 222,775,224 of JAHLJT010008446.1, read as the reverse complement.
TTGCAATAATTACAGTGAAAAAGCCACAGAAATTGCCCACAATGTCTTGATTACTTAAATGTTGCCATTCTCTGAACAGTATCGTAGAAGCAGTAATCACAAGTGTGGTAAATAAGACATAATACACTGGAGTAACAATTCCAGTATTAAAAAGATCCAAAGCCTTATTCAGATAATTCATTTGTACAGTAATACATATAACAACAGTAATAAGGAATGCCCAAGTAAGCCAATTCCCTAACTCATTAGTTTGCCCAGTAAGAGTTTCTTTTATAGCAAGTCCAAGACCTTTACAACCCATCACAGTCAGAGATCCAACAGCAGAGCAGAGAGCTATGTACACAACCACATTTCGATGACCATAGCGAGGTCCCACGTAAAATGCAATAGCCAGGAACGTCATCAGGACAAGCATTACATACACGATGAAACCTGTCAAAAAACAACGAAACATGTATTAGAAATTGAGAAATTCAAAATTGCATCTAATTTAATTATCACAATATTAGTATGTTGATATCTGGTACTGTATGAGAAAGATTTTTTTAAGTTGATATAAAGTTAATTTACAAAATTTGTAGGCGAGAAGTAATAAAAATTAAATTTACAATTTACTACACAATTCAATTTCATTTCAATAAATGATAAACACAATGAATAAGGTTTAAAAAAATCAGTAAGCTCACTGAAAATATTTTGTAGTGATCAAAATTTAAATTTGTCGACTCCATCAAATATAATACTAATAATCACACAGTAAGACCATCATCATTGGTCACAGGTCAGCATTAATTTTCTTAATAGTAAGTATGTGGACAGTGAAGATGCAAAAAATAATACTAATCATAACCCCAATAATACAGACAGAACACATGACAGGAGTGTTGGACAAAATGCAAGACTCTAGATCTCATAGAAAGCCTGGAACTTTTCAACTTGGTATGTACTACAGAGGGTGTTGAGAAATCACTATGCATTTCATCAAATCATGAACTTTTAATTTACTTCCATCATCATTCATTACTGCCTGATGGAATGACAAGCTAATAACCTTTGAGAAATTTGAAGACTCACTTAACGCACATAACATTGTGAAAACCATAACTAAAACTAGATTATCACAACAAGCACTACTCTATTGGCAGGAAAGGCAGAGCATGAATGTTTAACTTTGTACTTCACATAAAAAACTTTTAACTAAGCTTAGTTTAAAAAAGCTTATTTTCCTAACAGTAGTGTTTCATATTATTTTATTGATCTTCAAGTAGTGGATTTCAGATGCAATTGTGATGACACTGTATTGTCCTCAGTCCTATGTAATCCTCCCAATTCTTTGGTTCCCCTTTCATTTTCTACATTACTGTATTCTCCGTAGTTTCAGAAGTGAATGGTTTCTCACTCAAACTAAAAATATTATTTTTGTGATAATAAAATAAAATTAGCAGCAGTTGTATTGTGCTTAACATGAATATATGAACATCCTTTATGTAAGACCAAAACTATTTTGCCGAAATTTGTTTGCGTAACTTACAGAATTTTTATATTAGATAAGGCTAATTCCGGTCCGTCCGTCTCCTGCCCGTCGGTCCGTCTTTTCTCGTATGTGTCGGTCCCTCTCTTGTGTCCGTCCGAATCGTATGAACATCCTTTATGTAAGACCAAAAATATTTTGCCGACATTTGTTTGCATAACTTACAGAAATTTTATAATAATTAAGGCTAATTCCAGTTCGTCCGTCTGTCGGTCGGTCCGTCCGTCGCTCGCTCGGTCCGTCCGTCCGTCCGTCGCTCGGTCCGGTCCGTCCGTCCGTCGGTCCGTCCGTCCGTCGCTCGGTCGTCGTCCGTCCGTCCGTCGCTCGGCTCGGTCCGTCCGTCCGTCCGTCGCTCCGGTCCGTCCGTCCGTCCGGTCCGTCCGTCCGTCGCTCGGTCCGTCCGTCCGTCCGTCGCTCGTCCGTCCGTCCGTCCGTCCGTCCGTCGCTCGGTCCGTCCGTCCGTCCGTCCGTCGCTCGGTCCGTCCGTCCGTCGCTCGGTCCGTCGTCCGTCGCTCGGTCCGTCCGTCGCTCGGTCGGTCCGTCCGTCCGTCCGTCGCTCGGTCCGTCCGTCCGTCGCTCGGTTCCGTCCGTCCCTCGGTCGGTCCGTCCGTCCCTCGGTCGGTCCCGTCCGTCCCTCGGTCGGTCCGTCCGTCCCTCGGTCGGTCCGTCCGTCCCTCGGTCGGTCCGTCCGTCCCTCGGTCGGTCCGTCCGTCCCTCGGTCGGTCCGTCCGTCCCTCGGTCGGTCCGTCCGTCCCTCGGTCGGTCCGTCCGTCCCTCCGGTCGGTCCGTCCGTCCCTCGGTCGGTCCGTCCGTCCCTCGGTCGGTCCGTCCGTCCCTCGGTCGGTCCGTCCGTCCCTCGGTCGGTCCGTCCGTCCCTCGGTCGGTCCGTCCGTCCCTCGGTCGGTCCGTCCGTCCCTCGGTCGGTCCGTCCGTCCCTCGGTCGGTCCGTCCGTCCCTCGGTCGGTCCGTCCGTCCGTCGCTCGGTCCTTCCGTTCCTCGGTCGGTCCGTCCGTCCGCCAGTCTCCTTAACGTCCGTCTGTCTCTTGTCCGTCCGTCGGTCCGGTCCGTCCGCCAGTCTCCTTAACGTCCGTCTATCTCTTGTCCGTCCGTCAGTCTCTTGTCCGTCCGTCAGTCTCTTGTCCGTCCGTCAGTCTCTTGTCCGTCCGTCAGTCTCTTGTCCGTCCGTCAGTCTCTTGTCCGTCGTCAGTCTCTTGTCCGTCCGTCAGTCTCTTGTCCGTCCGTCAGTCTCTTGTCCGTCCGTCAGTCTCTTGTCCGTCCGTCAGTCTCTTGTCCGTCCGTCAGTTCTCTTGTCCGTCCGTCAGTCTCTTGTCCGTCCGTCAGTCTCTTGTCCGTCCGTCAGTCTCTTGTCCGTCCGTCAGTCTCTTGTCCGTCCGTCAGTCTCTTGTCCGTCCGTCAGTCTCTTGTCCGTCCGTCAGTCTCTTGTCCGTTCCGTCAGTCTCTTGTCCGTCCGTCAGTCTCTTGTCCGTCCGTCAGTCTCTTGTCCGTCCGTCAGTCTCTTGTCCGTCCGTCAGTCTCTTGTCCGTCCGTCAGTCTCTTGTCCGTCCGTCAGTCTCTTGTCCGTCCGTCAGTCTCTTGTCCGTCCGTCAGTCTCTTGTCCGTCCGTCAGTCTCTTGTCCGTCCGTCAGTCTCTTGTCCGTCGTCAGTCTCTTGTCCGTCCGTCAGTCTCTTGTCCGTCCGTCAGTCTCTTGTCCGTCCGTCAAGTCTCTTGTCCGTCCGTCAGTCTCTTGTCCGTCCGTCAGCTCTTGTCCGTCCGTCAGTCTCTTGTCCGTCCGTCAGTCTCTTGTCCGTCCGTCAGTCTCTTGTCCGTCCGTCAGTCTCTTGTCCGTCCCGTCAGTCCTCTTGTCCGTCCGTCAGTCTCTTGTCGTCCGTCAGTCTCATTGTCCGTCCGTCAGTCTCTTGTCCGTCCGTCAGTCTCTTGTCCGTCCGTCAGTCTCTTGTCCGTCCGTCAGTCTCTTGTCCGTCCGTCAGTCTCTTGTCCGTCCGTCCAGTCTCTTGTCCGTCCGTCGTCTCTTGTCCGTCCGTCAGTCTCTTGTCCGTCCGTCAGTCTCTTGTCCGTCCGTCAGTCTCTTCCGTCGTCAGTCTTTGGTCCGTCCGTCAGTCTCTTGTCCGTCCGTCAGTCTCTTGTCCGTCCGTCAGTCTCTTGTCCGTCCGTCAGTCTCTTGTCCGTCCGTCAGTCTCTCTTGTCCGTCCGTCAGTCTCTTGTCCGTCCGTCAGTACTCTTGTCCGTCCGTCAGTCTCTTGTCCGTCCGTCAGTCTCGTGTCCGTCCGTCAGTCTCTTGTCCGTCCGTCAGTCTCTTGTCCGTCCGTCAGTCTCTTGTCCGTCCGTCAGTCTCTTGTCCGTCCGTCAGTCTCTTGTCCGTCCGTCAGTCTCTTGTCCGTCCGTCAGTCTCTTGTCCGTCCGTCAGTCTCTTGTCCGTCTGTACGTCTGTCTCCTGTCCTGTTCCATAAATTTGGAACCAGTTTGAGAAAAAATTTATGTAGCCTATATTTGAAGCTAAAATTACCTGCCAACTAGTGATATTTGCGAAAAATTGAACAGTACATTATTTCAATATTATTTCTCAACAGATTTCATTGAGGAAAAAATCAATATTGTAGTTGTAGTTGAACTCCTCCAAGCACTATTTTGAACTGCAATTTTCGAAAAATCAGGGATTTCAACAAAAAATATCCCTGCACTATTCTCTTAAGCTTTCTTTACGGTGAGAAGAAAGTTTAATCAAAACACTTGGAGCCATTTTGGGGGAAATTTTGAGAATGTTTTTGATGCTTTTTCTAAAGTATCCCCCAAATCAAAATATCCAATTCAAACTCTTGTTCTTCATTTAAATCGATAGAGGAATATCAATTCTGGAGAAAATCGATTGGTTTTAGCCGTTAGACTTAACTACAGTCGGACCCACCGACAGAAGAAACGATGGACGGTCGAAAGAACGGACGGATGTTTTGCCGTCAAATGATTTTTCTGTATCAAGGACCCACAAAACATGACTACATATTCCGACTATTCTGACATGTTCTGACTACACAATGAGTCAGACTAAATAATTTACTACATATAGGAACAAGATTTATACATTCAAGAGCCTCTCTATACGCTGACCGTTATTTGATTCCCTCGCTCTACAATGTGATCCTGCATGATAAAAACTATGGATTTGGCTTGTGTTTAGTTCATTCCAAGTAACCAATGTTCTGTAAAGCAAAAAACATGTTCTGATTTGGATAATTCTGTAATGCGGCGTCGATAAATTCAATTTTATTCAGAAGGGAGTGAGCATTATGATGTCTCATGCGAATCATTTGCAAGTACCTAGTACTATTCTTACTGTTCTATTATACACTAAGGTGACAAAACTCGTGGGCTACTTCCTAATTTCATGTCGATCCTCCTTTTTCCCAGCGAAGTGAAGCAACTCGACGTGGCAGAGACTCAAGTTGTTGGATGTCCCCTGCAGAAATATGGAGCTATGCTAGCTCTATTGCCATCCGTAATTACGAAAGTGTTTCCAGTGCGGTAGTTTGTGCACGAACTGACCTCTCGATTGTCCCATTAATGCGATCTCGGTGACCGAATCATTCGCTCGAATTGCCCAGAATGTTCTTCAAACCATTCGCGAATAATCGCGGCCTGGCGGCATAGGCTATTGCCATCGACAAAAATTTCATCATTGTTTGGAACATGAAGTCTAAGAATGGCTGCAAAGAGTCTCCAAGTAACTGAGCATAACCATTTCCAGTCAATGATTGGTTCAGTTAGACCATAGGACCCTGTCCATTCCACGTAAAACAGACCACACCATTATAGAGCTACCACCATCTTGCACAGTGCCTTGTTGACAACGGGTCCAAGGCTTCATGGAGACAGCCAACTCTACCATCAGCGCTTACCAACTGAAATCCGGACCCATCTAAGCCACTATTTTCCAGTCGTCTAGTGTCCAATCGATATGATCAACAGCCGAGAAGAAGCCCTGCAGGCTATGTTGTGGTGTTGGCATCAGTCTTCAGCTGCCGTAGCCCGTTAAAGCCAAATTCCGCCGCACTTTCCAAACGGATACGTTCGTTATATGTCCCACATTTTTTGCTGATATGTCACGCTTGTCAACGCTGACAACTACGCAATCGCCGCTGCGCTGGGTCAATTACGCGAAGGCCACTGTTGAGAGGTGTTATGTCTTGGAAAATGAAAGTTCCGTTTCTCTCTTACATCCATTTATTCAAACATTTCTCAAAAATACATTTGTGAGAAACCCTCAACTAAACGAAACTTCTTCCCAAACAGAAGTCTCCTATATCTTAGCGGTGTGACGCGCCCCTCGTCACGCCAGGCCGGCAACTCCGGCCGCTAGAGAGCGGAAGCCCTCCGCTGCAGAACTCTTTCTCACAGCCGTCACCCACGGCTGCCGTTGCGAAGGCGTCATAGTCGCCGTATCAAAGGGCCGTCTCTCCGGGCGATCCAGCAGCCTCCTCACCTCACCGACGACTCACTTCCGCAGGCTGGACTCCGCTTCTGGTCTCGTTGGGTGCTCGTTGAGCGCTGTCGTAGCCGAACTGCTGCTACTCGCTCACGCTGACTGGTCCTCTAGTAGGCTCCACTGATAGACCCTCTCACCGAAGCGCCGGCTAGCCCCTTTTATAGGCTGGCGGCGAGTGCCGATAGACTCGCAGCCTTCAGTAGAAAGGAGTGACGTCACGCCGGTGACTCGCCCTACGCCTCCCGTTCCGGAGGTTGCACTTCTAGGCCCGGCGAGCCCCGAGACGCGCGCCGCCCCGCAGCGTGCGCGCCAATTTGAAATGCGCCGCACCGCAGAAATCAAGAAGTTATCCCTGAAAGTAGGTAATCTCGACATATTCTTGATACTGTGGAACTCAGAATATTGAATTCTCTAACTATTTCCGAAGTGGAAAGTCTCATGTGTCTAGCCCCCAATTACCATTCCGCCGTCAAGAGTCTGTTAATTCCCCTCATGCGGCCATAATCACACTTCAGAAACATTTTCACATGAATCATTTGAGTACAAATAAAATTGGCAATGGCAATTTGGCAATGCACTGCTCTTTTATACCTTTGAACGCGATATTACTGCCGTTCGTATATTTGCATATTTCTATCCCATGCCTTTTGTCATCTCAGTGTACTCTTACATACTACCGACGATTCGTACGGTTCACTGAGATGGAAATCAGTTACCATAATTACATGCCAGATAATCTGAAGAAAGGGTTCCAAAGTTATTTCATTTTGAGAGAAACAGCTCACCGGGGTTTCAAAATTACTAAACATTTGGTAAAGAGCAAGGTGTTTTTTACTGGGGGTTTCTTGCGATCTAATTTTCATAATGGCTTAAGAGAAATTTCACTGCTAAAATACTAGTGAAATACTAGTCGCTGTAACGGTGCATGTGTCATCCTCAAGCAAAGATGGGTGAGGGAGGTCTTATTTTCTCCGTCCTGTAATATCTACGATTTTGTCCACCGAAGTGTAATTGCATGCATGAGGCGACAAGCAAATGTACATTCCCCTTTTCAGATACATAAGAGAAATATGGAAGAAGTATAAATGATACAAATATATGTTTTGGGGAGGAGAAACTGGGAACAAATTCTATTTATTTATTTATTTATTTATTTGTCAAAAAAACAGTAAAAACTGTATATGACGTGTGGGGAAAGAAATTTATCTGCGCACATTTCTTGAGGGCCAGAATTTTATTAAAAAAAACGAAAAAAATGAATTTAGAAAATAATTATTTTAGAAAAATAAAGATATTTGAAAAATGTTTTTTCCCGAGTTATAGAAAATCAATTTCAAACTGTAAATGAACTACAAGCAAAAGGAAGTGCTCAACAAAACGTGCGCACAATGAAGCTACATTTACGTCCAGAAGCAAAACAAGGGGCCATCTCAGCATTTGCTCAATGGATCAGGGAAACTGGACAAAAACCTGATCGAGATGGGGGTCATTGACCCGGAAGCTGAAGTACATTACTTGTTACAGGCGTATTAAATATTTTTTTAAAAATTGTATACAATGCAAACGTAAACTAATTCATTATATATATTTGTTTTGTTACATTAAACATTATTTTTATTTTTCACGATCAGTATAGTCTCTAATTGTATAGAAACAGTTTTGCAGCAGAAAAGATTTTACTTTTAACTTAAATTTGTGTACCGACTTTAATTGTTTTATGTCATCTGGCAATGCGTTGTAAAGTAACGTACATGTATTGTATGTTGATTTCTTGTACTGAGCTGTTGATACTGACACTTGATGCACGTGATTTCTACGGCGTGTGTTGTAATTATAAATATCAATATTGCATGAAAATATGTTCCCTCCGTTAAGTAGGTCATTTTTGACAAATATTACAGATTCGTAAATAAATAGACAAGGCAATAGTAGAATTCCCAGTTCAATGAAAAGAGGCTTGCAGGAATCACGTAGAAGGCATTTTTTCATTATTCGAATAATTTTCTTTTGCAATCTGAAGGTCTGAATACTACAGGATGAGCTTCCCCAGAATATTATGCCATATCTCAGGCGGGAATGCCACATTTGCCAAAATAATCGCAACGAGCTGCATGAAGGCTGACAGAATTTGAAAGAATTCTGAATGCATAGCATAATGAACTTAATTTAGTGTTTAATTCTGTTATATGTACATTCCATTTGAGGTTTGATTGAATTGAAAGACCTAAAAATGTTGTTGCCTCAACATCAGCTAATTGCATATTGTTCATTTTCAATGGAACATGCGATTTCCGATTTGAGATGCAAAAATGCATTGAAACAGTTTTTCTTTCGTTAACAATTAATTTGTTATTATTAAACCAATTTGAAACTTCTGAAATTGTACTATTTTACTGCTTCTTTTTTGCAAAGAACATTCGTGTCATCAGCAAACAGAACCGTTCTTCCATTTTTAATAGACGAGGGCATATCGTTTACATATAACAGAAAGAGAATAGGACCTAAGATCGAACCTTGCGGGACCCCATGCACAATTGGCAAAGAATTGGAAATATAAGTATGTAATGTCCTTTCCTGCCAGTATGGTATTTCTACTCTTTGAGTCCGGTGTTTAAGGTAAGAAGTTATCCAATCTAGGGCAATACCACGAATTCCATACGAAGGTAATTTTGAGAGCAAGATCTTATGGTCAACAACGTCAAAAGCTTTCGAGAGATCTAAGAATATTCCAATGGGTACTTCATTTTGGTCTATTGATGAAGCAACATCTTGAGAAAAGAAAAAAATGGCAGTTTCCGTAGATTTTGATTTTCTAAAACCGTGTTGTGAGTCTGGAAAACGCTGTTTTTCCTGACAAATGTTTCCATTCGTAAGTAGAAAAGCCTTTCTAATATTTTTGAGAAAACTGACAAAGAGAAATTGGCCGGTAATTTTGAATATCATTTTTGTTCCCTTTTTTAAAAAGTGGCTTAATTTTTGCTGTTTTGAAAATATCTGGAAATATTCCTGTACATAAAGAAGCATTGAAAATGTGAGTTAACGGATGTATAAAGGCAGGTGCACAAGTTTTTAATAAACAATCCGGAAATTCATCTAAACCAGATGAATATTTATTTTTTAGTTTACTGACTATTCTGAGGATTTCGTTGGGAGAAGTTTCGGGAATAAACATCGTATCTGAAATTTTTTGGGAAGTGTAAAATGTTGAATTTTGTGATTTTAGTCCCTTCGTGAGATCAGACGCAATTCTGGAAAGTGTTTGTTGAAGAGATTGGCAACTTTTTCCGGATTACTCGTTTCTCTTTCATTATCCTTTAAAATAACATTCTCTACAAGGTATCGAGATGATGTGGTTGTATTTTTTACGATATCCCACACTGCTTTAGTTTTGTTACTAGCGCTCGAAATGTCCTGACTATTTTTCATTATTTTTGCCCTGAACTAAATTCTAAATTCGCACTACTGAGACGATGCAGTAAGCTCTACAGATTCAAGAGCAATTTATTCAATGAAAATGTTCTTTCCTGAGATCTTAACTTATCCAATTATCCAACTCTTAAGTGACCACGCGGCGTACGAAGCACGTGTTGCGATTCTCAGATCCTCTTTCCTGGAATTCCGGTAATATCGATACCTAAAACCCTATAGACAGTTGTTCCTGTGCCACCTTCGAGTTCTGTTTTTTACTTTCTAACCCTTACTTCGTAAAGAAAGTATTGTAATCACGCGCCGGTAAACGGAATTTCCGACAGAAAAAGTCTTATTGTCGGGCCCTGGTTAAGAAAAGGCGCAGATGTATTAATTCCTTGTTATACGATGTACTTGATATACTATTCTGTTGTACAAAAATAAACAATTCATATGGGATTCGTGGTATTGCTATACACTGGATGTTCTCGCACTTCCAACATCGATCGCAAAAAGTAGAAAGGCGGACTGATGGTCAGATATACAGACGGCCGGACAGCCAGATGGACGGACAAAAGGTCGGCCAGACGGCCGGAGGGTCGGCCAGACGGGCGAACAGACGGACGGACGAACAGACGGACGGACGAAACAGACGGACGGACGAACAGACGGGCGGACGAACAGACGGGCGGACGAACAGACGGACGGACGAACAGACGGACGGACGAACAGACGGACGGACGAACAGACGGGCGGACGAACAGACGGACGGACGAACAGACGGACGGACGAACAGACGGGCGGACGAACAGACGGACGGACGAACAGACGGACGGACGCACAGACGGGCGGACGAACAGACGAGCGGACGAACAGACGGGCGGACGAACAGAAGGGGCGGACGAACAGACGGCGGACGACCAGACGGGCGGACGACCAGACGGGCGGACGACCAGACGGGCGGACGAACAGACGGGCGGACGACCAGACGGGCGGACGACCAGACGGGCGGACGAACAGACGGGCGGACGAACAGACGGGCGGACGAACAGACGGGCGGACGAACAGACGGGCGGACGAACAGACGGGCGGACGAACAGACGGGCGGACGAACAGACGGGCGGACGAACAGACGGGCGGACGAACAGACGGGCGGACGAACAGACGGGCGGACGAACAGACGGGCGGACGAACAGACGGGCGGACGAACAGACGGGCGGACGAACAGACGGACGGCCGAACAGACGGACGGCCGAACAGACGGACGGCCGAACAGACGGACGGCCGAACAGACGGACGGCCGAACAGACGGACGGCCGAACAGACGGACGGACGGACGGACGAACAGACGGACGGACGAACAGACGGACGGACGAACAGACGGACGGACGAACAGACGGACGGCCGAACAGACGGACGGCCGAACAGACGGACTGACGAACGGACGAACTGACGGACGAACGGACGAACGGACGGACGGACGAGATTTTCAGTCAAAAAATCCGTATGTCCGGCGGACAACCAAAGTATCTCATTTTAGATATGTAAGAGAGCAACGAAGTAAAACTTGCTGTTTATTACGCAACACGTGAATAGCACATATTTATTGGAAGACTGCCTCTTTCTTGGAGCCTTTCTTTTGCATGACATCAGCTATGTCGTTAACTATAAAGCACTGAGAATAAGAATTCAGTCTGTAGGCGCAGTATAAGAAATGGCGGAATCAATCAAGTATTTTCATTTTCAGTAAAAATCGTAACTGTTACATGTTTTATATTTTTCACTAGATCCTGTTTATCTAACAAGACCACTGACACCTTTCTCATAGCCATAGGCTGCTTACTGTTCTCTATTTCGGGGCGCATATGAAATTAGTAATATAGAAATACTTAACCGATATTTAGGCCACATAAAATTATAACTTTCGGCAATGATCAAATGAAGAGCAAACATTCAAAAGACGAAATGTCCATTTGGCAAAAATTGAGTTCTATTGTTGATTTTACCTGTAATTTATTTAAAGGAAAAAGAAAAAAAGAAAATAAACCGTTATGTAGTAATCTATTCGTTGAAGCAAAGATGGTGTTGATAATCGTAATATTTGTGCTCTAGTTTTCATTTTTATTAAAAAAGAGTGAAGTTGGCCCATCACATTTTGAATGTTTGCTACTCAAATAAGGCTGGTACTCACGCACTAAGTTCAGGATGTTCTGTCACACCATTTTAGATGACTAATTTAAATTTTGTTGTTTTTTCACAAAAGACACTGGATGTTTTGCCAAGGATTTATATTTTGTGGAAAACTGTCTTAAATTAACATATATAAAATATGTACCAGTACTTGTTTACTTCATTTCTTGCACTACATCATATACGTTTATCCATTATACCGTCCCTTTTAAATAATATATGGAATAATCTTTTTCACTCCTTTTAAAGCAACAAAGCTTCTCCCTGTTTTATTATAAGATGTAAAGAATATAATTTGCAACAAAAAGGACCAGTAAAGTCAAATAAAGTTTATGAATGAAAAATTAGTTAAATCATGCAGTACAGCCACAACGCATCTATCACATAAGATGCCATCAAAACAAAAATACCCTGCACAATTCTTATGGAAAACTGGCTTTCGTTAATTTGGTTTATTTTTTGATATATTGTTGTTCTCAGCAAGTGATCAAAAGTTTCAATGGCCACTCTGTCCAAAACCCCATAGTTTTGGGCTTAATTGCATTTTTATGTGCGATTCTGGACTTACGGTAAACAAAATCTTTTTAATGCCCTAACTTATAGTTACAAGTTTATTGTTATATATAACAATAGATATGGTTAGATATGGACTCATAATACAGCAACTAATCATTCTATAAGAGTTGAATTCTCGGGTGGATTTTGTATACCGTATGTCCAGAATCACACATAAAATGCAATTAAGCCCCAAACAATAGGGTTTTGGACTGAGTGGCCATTGAGACTTCTGATCGACTTGCTGAGAACAACAATATACCTAAAAATCAGCCAATTAATGAAAGCCGGTTTTCCATAAGAATTGTGCGAGGTTCTTTGCTTGCAACAAATCTATTTTTAAAAATCTGTAAAAATGATTTAAAAGTTTAGTTTCTAATGTTCAAATTCCCAGTAAACCAAACAATGTAAGTCCATGAAACATTGATAATCACATAAAATCAATATACATATGGATTTGTAAGTATAGTGGTCCTGCAGAGATAAAAATGCCTATTTACTCCCCAAACAATAAAAATAAAATGCTTCTGTAGGCCTGCACAGATGCGGGTCAACTTGTCCTTGAGTAGCAAGAGGGAGCATAAAAAAAATGAATACCTTAACATCAATTGTCTAAACAAGAAAATGCACTCAGAGAAAATCTTTTCGCCATTCATTATGTTTTGTACAATCACTTTCACTTCAAGCAGCTTCAAAAACATTACTTTAAAGGAAAGTAAATTGAATGAAGAAAACCCCCACACAATTCTAAATTTTAATTTTTTCTCTATAGAAATGCAAAAAAAAATTCATGATAAAATTTCAACGAATGTTTTATTTTCCTCATTTAAACTGGTATTAGTTTTCTGTCTGGTGTGCCAAAATGTTTGTGTACATAAATTTAAAATAACTAAAAATACAATTTCTTTCAATTACTAGGGACTATTATTCCAACCCTCATTATAATACTGTATATGCAATGTTCAACATTCAAAACTAGGAAGGAATGATCTCTTTCAATAGTCCCACTAAAGAAAATAACAACTTCAAAACTGGAAAAAGTACTAATGGGAAAAAGAAGTCATGAAATTATTGAAATAAATGATTACTCAAATGAAAAAGCATGACATCACTTAACATGAAAAAGCATCATAAAACAAGCACAAAATCAACATTCTTTTTGGGGAGTATTTCTTTCTTGAAGAACTTTATTAAAAAAGAAATGACAAAATATATTTTTTTTTAAAACAATCACTTTACCTACAAAACATTGTTCAACGACAATTGAAGTGGCACAAAAATTCCTGAAACATACTTGGGGGAAAATATACTGAGCAAAGAAATGATAATATTTGCACAACTTATCTTCACCAATGGCTTGGAAAAATGCAGGAAGAGTGGGAGTATTAGTTATAAAATCAACAACTAGAGTTTTTGAAACAATGCTGAAGCAATGACTGGTTAATTTCTTGACCTGAGAGTTCACTTGAAGTGTCAAATCTCTTTTATTATAATGAATTCCTTCTCATCAACTGTGTCAGTCTAAAAAGCAACTAACAAGAAATTGGACAAAAAATATTACTTGAAAGATGTATCAGAATCATGCACCCTTTCTCCAACTCGCATGTTTTCACAACTTCCTCAATAGTTTGCATTTGCTACTATTGTAAGTTCTCCTAACTTCAAGAGCTCAAGGTGTCCTTTGTGAAGGATTTGGACCAGCCTCAAACAATACGAACAGGAGTTGTCATCTTCAAAGCAAATAACTTTTGTTTCTCACCAACAATGATGTGTTTGGAATTTTGTCATCAGTATTTGCTGCAAACTTTTACCTTGAACTGTTTATTGCACAAAAAAGGGGAAAAAACACAATTGGTCACAAAAAGTTGCACAGGTGATCTTCTACCCTTTTTTAATGGATGTTTTTGAGAATAAAATTTATTTCGAAAGCTTTGTCACAAGGCTACAAAATAGCATAAGCAGAATTTTAAAAAAAATTAAACAATATTATTTTACCACAAAAAACAGAACTTTCACCAAAATTTCATCCAAGAGCATTCTGGCTACCAAAAGTAAAACTTTTCTGTATATAAAATTATTCATAAAAACACTTATATTGCATTCCTTCCACTCTTGTTTTTGATGGTTAGAAGTTAAAAAATACTTTTCTTGCTAGGACAGTAACAACTTTTCAACTCTTTCAATGGAAAAACAGGTAGAATGGCCAAATCTTTAAAACTCTCAGACCTGGTCAACATATATAATCACTGCACAAAACTTTAGTGTGATTATCTTCTCTTCTGTCGTGCTATTTTAGCAGTATAATTCTGCCCTATGGTTTAAGAAACAATATATTTCTACTGAAATTCAAAAAATTAAAAGAAAAAGCATGCTTTCTTTTGAGAAGATGGAGAAAGAGGAAGGTGTGCACAGAACGTTATTTTCATATAAATATATACCTTCCACCATCTCCTGTAAAATAGAAATGGCTAGATATTTTAATTAATTGCCTACAACAAATGTAAGGAGTAACACCAAATATATTTTCTGTTCTCACTCCAGATTTGTCATGCAATATTATTATTTTCTTTTAATAATATTAACTTGCTTTTAATTTTTTACTCACCTGGATCTTGTAGCTTTGCCAGTAACACTTCCAAATTTTCTATCTCCTCTTCCTTAGGAGAATGAATAACTATCACAGTGGAACCCAGAACACACAAAAAGCAACCCATCTAAAATCAAAATTACATTAAGAATAATTTTGTAAAACAAACAAAATCCACAAAAATATTTTGTTTAAATCCAAAAACCAAATGATTCATTATTCAGATAAAAATTTATATTGTGTCACTTAACATGTACTCACTTTCCCCAGTAAATTAAGTTTTTCATTCAAAAATCTTGATGCCAAAACTGCTGCAACTAGAACACTCAGAGCACCAAGAGGAGTTACTAGTGATGCTGGTGCAAAAGCATATGCAGCAAAGTTTGCTGCTTCTCCAATGCCCACTGTAATGATGAAAATGGTAAAATATTTCTCTTTTAAGATATTTATATAGATGATTTGTTCCCACTTACTTGAAAGAAGACCAGCCCACCAAATCCATTCCTTCAAATATCCAAATCCACCAGCACCAGCACGAACTGATCCTCCTCGATTAAGTCTTAATAAAGCAATTTTCTTTATTATAAAACTCGAGCCTGTTAAAAGATATAACAGCTATGTGAATGTTTTTAAACATTTCCATTGAAAATTAAAACACATGTAGATTTTAATATTCAGCAAATTATCATCAGATTCTACATATTGAATATTTACCTATGAAAATACAAGAACTAACTGCCAAACCCAATCCTATATAAAATTCAGTAACATTATATGGTTGGCTCAAGGCTGCCGGGTCAGAAGTTTTGTCTGATGACATTTTGATATTCTTTATCTGCCAGAAATAAAGAGTAAATGTTTCATTAGGAAATTGTACACCGCCGTACATTTACACAAAAACATCTAAATATTAGCGTTCAGTAACGCATATTATATAACATACCAGCCGCGTCTTCTAGTAAATATTAACTCCACAGACACTAGTGACAATGTTTTAATACATGAAGAACATTAATTATGTTCTAGTCTTCCAAAATGCCGTACTGAACACTCGATTTATGCAATTCAGACCGAAACTGGTATTCGTCAGCGGCAAGAAACTGTGCCTCACAATTTTTCATTATCACATACACACTCCGTGTGAATCATGCTTTCCGACATTATGAGCACGTTGTTATTACGACAAAAGAGATAAGTAACCTGGGGAACTGTCATTGTCTCATAATACGCCTCCTTGCTTAATTAGTCATACACTGGTCATGCACAAGCTATATCATACTCAACCACGTTGGAACATCACATCACCTGACAGATTCTACGAACAAAAGAAGGGAACAACGCGATTCGCATTGGATGACCAACAAGTGCATTTCTATGTATATAAAAAAAATGAAATTCTCCAGTGTGCACGGTAAATGACTTAATACTAGCAGTATTGATTCCAATATCCTATTTGAATCACTTGTCACCCGCACCAGCGTCTTTTGTGGTGTTCAAATGATTGGAATTCTAAAATCCATTCAATCGACAATCAATCCTTTTACGCAGTGTGCCTAAAAACCACACACGTTACGTTACGCCTGTTTCATAACACTGAACAAACAACAGCAAATTTTGAACCAGAAGTGCTGAAGTATTTAGTGAAGTATATTGTAAAAATCAATATATTTAAAGTTGCTGTGAAAGTATCATTTTTAAAATGTTGGTATTGTCCAGACATGTATGATGTTACTTTAAAAATCTGTCATTATCACACCAATTCAAATACATGCTTGCAAAGTTAATGCAGTAATGTCTTTACAAATAAGAGATTATTCAATTAACCTTAAACACGCGCTGAAGTGAAATGAACCCGAAGACATTTTATTTATTTGTTAAACTCTGAAAAATGTTTGCGCTCTCTCCGGTACCTTCTAACTATTGCTGGGTGCTCACAGAAATTCATTGACATCCTATGAAACAATCGCATTTTTTACATCATAAATCTTAAACTGGGGTCGATCGTATCCCACGTGCGTTTATGTGTTTCTTCTTTTTGTCCACAATTTCAAGTGTTTGTCGCTACAATCCCAATAACTTATCAGCTTAATGTGCTCCAGAAATATTCCTAATAATTGTTACTAACGCAGACTCTAGACGGATAAGGAGGGTTTCCGGCCTTAGTTTGCAATTCAACTCAGATTTTCTCCACATGTTTGGAAGTAGAAAATATTATTATTTTCAAAATATGAGATTAAATATCCACATGGTAAATACTTAGAGCGAAAAAAACAGTTTTTTCGTGTTTAAATTAATAAAATGATAATTTTATGGAATTTATTTTATTTCTTTGCTTCTGATATTAACTTTTTCCGCAATAATTAGTTAAAAAAACTTGTAGATGCTTTTCAATTCATAATTCATACAGAATTCACCTAGTTCGTAAACTTCCAGAAGGAGTTTCAGATAGTGCTACTAATGAAATGTAGACAATTTCATATGCTTTTGAGTGTTCCAACCGGCAAGTGTCTAGGATTTGTTTACGACCTGGCGGACCAATTTGTAACCACAATTTTTTACGAGTCTTCCGCGTCTTAAGTAAAATAGTAGGTTTTAATATATTTTAAAATATGTAATATTGTCAAAATTGATAAAAATAATAGAAAATGTCATCATATATGATGCTTGACATAATCTCAAAGGCCTGGACCTGGATAGGGAACCATAATTGTCAGATCAAAGAGCACTTGTAAATTCTACAGATTGCCTTCTCATAAGTAGCAGGTTCTGCAGGCCAATAACAAGACCACAGACAGCAGGAGAGAGCAAACCTTTTCAGAAAGCTATTAAATCACTTGGAGCAAAAGTGTTGTATTTCGTACATGGTTTTGGGTCAATTTACGTTTGAATTAAAAATGAACGTAGGGTAGCCCCGGATAAGACTAAAGTTACCCTAAACCAAATAACATGAGTAATTACACTACAACTCTAACATAAAAACAAGATTTTTTAAAGGTTTCTTAGCCCCATCCCACCACCTACACCATTCTACAGCAAAAAAAGTGTATTTTTTAATTTGTTTTGTCAACTTAACACTATTTTATCTGATTGCAAACAATTGAAAAATAAGAAAATAATTTATACTGTCAGAAAAACATTTTTAACATCAAATTCAAACGCAAAAAAATTGAAAAAATAACAATTTTTACTGTCTTAGAACTATGGAATAGGCTCGAAAAAATTTCAAAAGTTCCTTTGAAAACACAAATTGTTGGGATTTTTTTTTTCAGATTTTTTCAAGTGCTGGGCTGGTTAAAAAAACAACCATTTTTACCAGTTTACCTCCTTTAAATCACCTTGACCTTAAATATACTTTGATAATGACTGTAAGAGTTCTCTGCATTTATTTTAGTATTTATTATACATTTGTTTATATTGTTGGAGAACCTAGTATTTTTTTGACTTTGGAACGTAGTTACAAATTATAACGTTTGATGCTTTATAATCCTTTGTGTAGGGAGCCGTTTCTATTTTACTCTTCTATTCTAAGTCTATTCTTCATTGTCCACCTTCTCTTCTTCCGTTTCCTTTTGGAGGGCAGTTCCTCAAAAACGCCATCCATACAGCCCAAAATATCAACCCTACCCAACAACACCTAAGGGTAAACGATGGAGGAAGTGTTTCTGGAGTGCGTACTTCCGAGCCCACGACTCTCGTCCCGTCAACAAGGCAACGTACCATGTGGACAGATGAAATGAACGAAAATGTAGTGCGGTGCTACTGTAGATTTACTAAACTAGAGATATCGAAAGATCCTTTAACTGCCGAACTACACTGATTAGTTACAGAAAAATATCCCACTTTATGCAGTAAGACTGTGCAGAACGTCATTGATTAGGGCCGCTCAAGCAGAGCAAATCGGCAGCGCGAAGCTGTATTGTCAGCCGAGAGCGGGACACCGGAGCCCGAGCGTTGCGCGCCTTGCGATAACCACTGTCACAGTGTCCCGGTAACTCCTGTCGCGGAAACACGGAAGTCGAAGCGAGCACTTCACAGACCAGAGCATCTACACCGACAATTTTCAATGCAGTATGGGAAGAAAAGTATCTTTTCGCCGACTACGGCAGCTATGCCAAATGTTTAGTTTACATAAAGGGTTCAACCACGTGAAGAAGTTTAATTTGCAAAGACATTATACTTTTAATCATGCTGATGAAAATGACAAGTACGCTGAAGAAGAACAAAAGGAAGTTTTAAGTGTTCTGAAAAACAATGCCTCACTAGAAGGAAGTTTTGGACGTATTTTGATGTTCTTATGTTGTTTTGACAGTAAATAACACAATACAAAAGAGTTTAATTTTATTGCATACAGATACTACAACGTGAGCGTTTAGGAAAAGAACTTCTCACAAAACCGTTTTCCAAAACTGCATCGTAATGCTGCTCGATTGTTAAGTACGCTTGGATCAACATACAACTGTGAGCAATTTTTTGCTTCTTTGAAATTTGTAAATCTCGAATGAGAAGTACAATTACATATCACAATTTGAAATGCATGTTACGGTTCAATAGCACCATGTCATCTCTTCCAAATATAGAAAGTATATCGCGAGAAAAACATTTTAAAGATGTAATAAGAGTATTTGATTTTGCAATCAACTTCACTTTTAATTTTAATTTCCTTTACTTTTAGTATTTTTATTAATTATTTAATCGCATTTTTTGTTCAACCTTTATAATACTTTTCATATTCAGCAGCATGATAAACTGTGTAATGTCACCGCTATTAAATTTCTTTATGTTATTGAGCACTTTTTTTGCCACTAAAAATTGGCATTGCCAGCGCAATCTGCAAAAAGATACTTTTCTTTCCATGCTGCATTGCAAATTGTCGTTTTTTTAAATTTCCAAATTACACTAATTCGTTTATATCTAATAACTGTTCCAATTAATGTTACAAAAGTATCTTACTGTTTTTTCTGTCGTAATATCCTTTCCCAGAGCTGTGAGATTTTTTCATTCCGAACAACGGAAAATACCCCGTAGAAATACGACGCGACACACTGTGCCACATGCCGCCGATCGATATTTGATGACGTCATTAGCTCTTTCTTCGGCGAAAGAGAAGAGAGCAACCGGCGGCTCCTCCTCGGAGCAAATGGTTGAGCGGCCCTGTCGTAGATCAACGTAGATCAATATTTACGAACAACAGAGTAGTTGCGAACAGAATCAATGCGATTAAGAAGAAAGTAGTTACAGAATTGGGCGTGATAGAGAAGACGGACACCAGAAATGAGAATGAAGAACATCAAGATTGTGTTGCGGAAGCACTCGCACTTCACAAAAAGGA
The DNA here is from genome assembly GCA_031308135.1 of Acheta domesticus. Lineage (NCBI taxonomy): Eukaryota > Metazoa > Arthropoda > Insecta > Orthoptera > Gryllidae > Acheta > Acheta domesticus. Next base: position 222,755,125 of record JAHLJT010008446.1, on the reverse strand, counting down.
AGAGGAAGATATCTTTCAAACCAACTGCCGAAAATTATCTTTAAAGCAGATACAAAAGGCATCATCAGCAATGTCAACCGCATAATAAAAGATCGGTTAAAAGATGAAAGCTCAGTAGATGACTTGCATACTCTTACGTACATTGGAGTAATAACAGTTCTTTCTTAATGGGCAACACGTCAGTAATACAAAGCCAGTATGGAAGGACAATCCCAACACTCCACCATGGGAGCGAAGACTATGTTCCAAGTTTGATCAGATTAGTAGGAATATTGGCACACTGACCCTACTGACCCCAATTCGCAAAACCGAATGCTTCAGCTTAAGTTAGAACTGGTGCAATTACCTTGGAGCAGTAGAAACGCAGAAGAACACTGGACTGGACATTGTACTGGACACTAAAAAACAAAGATTTGCTGCATTTGCGAAGAGATTAAAACTTTACCGAAAAAGTCAGGCACGTCGTAGAGACAACAACCAATTTAGAAACAACCAAAAGAACTTCTTCAGAAAACTGAGAACCACAGCATCCAATATAGAAGCTGACAGAGACATCACACCCAAAGCTGAGGACGCTTTCAGTTTCAGGCAAAATGTGTGCGGTGAATCTGTTGAACACAAAAAGGCAAAATGGCAGAGGACTGAAAAGCAACGTATGCCTAGATTGAAAACAATGTTAAACTGGAAAATCAATGAAGGAGGTGTGAAAATAACCCTGGCAAAAACATTGAACTGGAAAGCATCAGGACCCGAAGGATTGCAAAATTTCTGGTTAAAGAAATTTACCGGAATCCATAAACATCTTGCCAAGTGTTACACTGGTATATTGGAAAACCCGCAGACGATGCCTCAATCAAGAGCGGTAACTTCCAAGGTGATGCTCTCAGTTCTTTGTGGTTTTGTCTTGCTGTGAAACAATTAATATCGATGCTAAATCGTCAAGAGAGGGGACTGAAGCTGGAACAATTAGAAGCACAAGTAAGTCACCTTTTTATATGGATGACTTGAAAGTGTATGCTGAAAACAAAAGTCATCTTCACAGCCTCCTAGATTGCGTAGGAAAATTCAGCAATGACGTTGAATATGAAACTTCGCCTCGACAAGTGCAGAATTAGCTGGGTTGAACATCCTAGATATGCGCAGAAGGAGAAGGAGAATGGGTTGAACATCCTAGATATGAAGTAAATAAAGAGCAAGGCACCATCAAAGATTAGCCGAGGAAGAGAATTACAAATATCTCGGATATTTACAGTCCAAAGGGATAGAAGACAAACTTGTCAAGGAAATGGTGGGTAATACCTACATCAAGAGGGTGCGCACCATCTTGAAGATAAATCTTAGAGTTGAGTGTACGCAACAAACGAAAGCACACAAAAAAAGGAAAGAATTTTGTAAAGCACACCACCCACACAGTTCAATTAAAAAGTTCCATATGCCCCGGGCAGATGGCGGCAGAGGTATTCCTAGTGTCATGACCAGGCATCATAAGCAAGTAAAAATTCTTAGAGACTATTTTCTCCAAAAAGCAAAATCCGGGAGTGGATGACTGCAATTATAAAGGCAGATCAGAACCACACCTATTAAACTCCCCAACTTAATGTACGATCCTTCTTCAAAGATCCCCGCAAACGAAAAACAACTAGAAATATGGAGGAGTAAAGCCCTCAACGGCCTTACAGAAACACATTATAAAACACTGAAATAAATCTGCAAGCTTCTTTGGCTCACCTACAAACTGGTAACCTGTTTGCGGAAACAGAAGGCGTCATAATTGCGATTCAAGATCAGGCAATCGCAACGAGGTCTTATTGCAAGTACATCATGCGTGAAAACATACAAAATGTCAACTGCAGAATGTGTGGCCAAAAAGAGGAGAGGATCGATCACAATTTCTGGATGCTCAGTTTTAGCGTCAAAACAATATCTTGATAGGCATTATAATGTGGCCCAGAAAATACACCAGGCTCTCAGGCAAAAGTATTTTGGAGGTGAGAAGCAGGCGCCGTACTACACTTATGAACCACCACCAATAAGAGAAGACGAGAACTGCAAACTTTACTGGAACCGCCCAATAGTAACAGATAAACGAATCTGAACAACGTTCCGGATATTGTTCTGGTTTTGAAGACTGAAAGAAAAACTTACATCATCGATATTGCAGTCCCTCTACCCGCCAATCTGAAGAAAACGCACACGGAAAAAAAATTAAGAAATAGGGTAACCGGTACAGTCGTGGGCACCCGTATAGTGATGGGCACAGCAACTGTAAGGAGGGTAATAATAAGATTTTCAAGCAGCGAAAGGCCCTCTGCATGTAATCTCTGAGTCGTGTATGTCTTTAAGTTTGCAACCCCAGAATGTGAACTGAATATGACCCCGCAGTGAGTGTAGGCACACTTCAATAGTTAGTGGTGTGCTCCACGTGTCGTCTGTGCACCGAAATCTTCTGAATTCGTTAGCGGAGGTGTGTCCAGTTATTAAGGATTTAAGTCAATTTGTCTGTTTTTATTTGCAATCCGCTCTATGCGTAGGGTATCCAGATTTATAATCTACGTTTTCATATGTGTTACATATGTTTTGATGACCTTCTCAGAGCAGGTCATAACCAAAAATGGTAGTGCCCATAACTGTAAATATTTCTGACGTGCAGGACAATGATGGGCATGGGTGCCCATCACTGCAATTTGAGAAACTAATTTTTTATGCGTTTCTGTAATGTTAATATTGAATTTTGGGATCTTCTTTGCCTAGGAAAGTGAAAATATACATTTAGAACGATTTTGGACAGTGATGGGCACAGTGCCCATCACTGAAATTTGAACATGCCCATTACTGTCTCAATAAACGTTTTCGGGTTAAATGTTATCACTAGGGGAAGGATTTTGATGACCTAAAACTTCGTCAAAATGATTAATAAAATTATCTTCAAATGTTTTTAAAATGCTCTAAAAGAAAACGAAATAAAAATTGATTAAAACCATTTCAGATTATTCAATTACACTGATTTTGAGGTATGAAGACGTTTTGAAGATAATGTTCGCACAGTGAACAGTTAATTCTGTTGAATATGTTACTGATGTAATTAAGGCTTCTACCCTTCGTTCAAGTGAACTCAGTTTGCAAACTTTTGGTTTTGACTGTTCTTTACTAGGAAATCTCTCTCTACCACTCGTGGATTGTAACAAAAGTCACTTTACTTTCTAGATGAGTGAGGTCTGTTCTGAATTACAAATAATTTTAATAGCACTAAATCCTAACGCCACAAGAATTATCCAACCAGCAGATTCGCTGTATTTCAGCCAATCAAGAATGCAGGGAAAACGTCGAGAACATACTTCTGAGGCTCTCACTAGAAAATATTTCGCTCCGGTGTTGGAGAAAGTAGAGCGCACAATAAAGCCAGAAACTTTGCAAAATGGTTTTAGAGCTTGTAGATTTGTTCCCTAGAGACTTAAAAGTATTGATTTCAGTAAATGTCTAGGGCGGATGTACAATAACGTCGTATCAAATGTGGATAATGAAAGCATTATAACCACAAAACACAAAACAAATTATCGACGTTTGAAAAATTCAGTGATTTTGGAGAAGGAGTATCAAAGTTCAATAATATTACAGAAGTACTGGAAGAAGAACACAGCGAGAAATTCTTCGCTTTGTACAAGTTGTGTGAAGAACTTTCAAAGGAAGCAAAAACGGATTCAGAGATAGTTGGTCTGGACATGCATCTCAGTACGGAAAAAACATTCTGCACAATCGGATCAAGTGCCAGGAGATGTGAAACAGTCATCAGCACCTTTTAATACAGCGCCAAACTGTGAAAACGTTACAACAGAGAACACAATCTCCAACTGGCGTTCTCAGAAACAGTGTTCTGAGACATTCGAATGTTCCAACATTTATAGACTGATATGGTCAGAAACATCGAAAAGGAAAATAAATGCAATGCTCAGCGAATATCGTTTGTGATAACGTCCAGACAATGGAAAACCCTCCATAGGGAAAAGGCAGATACAAAACGAAAATGAAGAATGGGCGAAGGAAGAGAGATAGAGAAAAGTCCCAACATCACAGAAAGAAGGAAGAAGAAAAATTGTAAGGTAGTTTTGCCTGCAAAACAAGAAATCAATAATCACAATATCGCCACAACTAAATTTGTAAGAGGAGTGTTATTTGGAAATAGCACTAAAGGAATAGACAAGCAGAATGATAAGCAGAAAACACACCATCTAGAGGAAACTAATAATAAGGATAACCTCATGAAAACAAACGACAATACTTCACAAAGGTTTAAACACATTTATGAAAGTGTGAAAGAATTAAAGACATTTGTCAGCCGAGCACTTCTGTAGGCATTTACAAGATGGAAAGAAGTAGAAGCATGTCTCTGCCAACTAAAAGTGCACGGAAGTATTTCCTTCAGAGCTGTTCCAGTGTGGAAACACATTGAATTTTAAGAACTACGATGTGTTCTGCCAATTGTATCAAGAGGTATTTTGCAAATTATTCCTATCCTCAAGGATTCTGTAGAAGAAAGTGATTCAGACGACGAAAATATTTTTATGTCAAATGTTTTAGACTTATTAAATGACCGAAGCTTAATAAACCAGAAGAAGGGTCATTCCATGCAAAATTTCAAGTTTTCTGACAGTGAGTCTCAGATTTTTTTCATATTTTATTATGTTAATCTACTAATAATGAACAGTTAAAAGACAATGTATGGAATTAATATCTTTGGTAGTTTAGCAACAATTGAGGGTTAAACATGGACGATGACACAATGTACTCTATAATGAAAATAATTATGACGTTCAAAAAATGAATAAAACTTCAAAAACGGGCACACTATTTTGAAGATAAATGATCATATTTTAAGCAGTTGATAATATATTAAGGATTGAGACATTTGTTTATAATAAAAAATGCTAATAAATTAAACAAATACATTTTTCTTCAAAAACAACATTTTCTTTTCTTTCATATTTTACACACTGCAAGAAGAACCAATAAATAACCATTCTGCAAAGTGTCGCGATGGAATCTTAAAAAATACGTAAGTTATTAAGTAAAAAGTATACGCGCATTTTGCTCTTAAGGTTGAAAGTCGCGTGCCCTTGCCGAGCGAGGGGTGAGGCTAGGTCGTAGGCAGGCACCGCCAAGTTCATTCCCTAGGGATATCCATCGATGCTTTCGAAGGGATCCTGACACCACTTTACAGGCTTAGTTTTCGAGTGTTACTGTTCAGTGATACATCGTGATAGAAAATGCCGAAGATTGTGAATACGTTTAACACGCTTTGGTGCTGCAATCCATTCGGACTTGAGAAGCACAAAAGTCGGGTGGGTAAGAGAAAGATAACAGAGGCGATGCGGAAGAAAATATCGAGTTTAGTGGTAGGTGAAGCAATATGCGATCTGTGTCGTCTCAAAATATCTAAAATACCCAATACAGATCTTAGTGACTCAACTGAAACAGACAGTGAAGTGAAAAAATCAAGTGAAGAGGAGTACGTAGCCCCAGGAGTTGCAGAGGAAGCCACGATCAGTAATGTAAACAACATTTTGATTCCTCTGGGTCAATCACCATTGTCATTGCGGAAGCAAACCCGAGAGAAATCGTACGCAAGGAGAAAGGTGAGTGCCGTAAATAAAGCAGTTTCTGAATTATTTCATGTGAGTACAGAAAGCAATGATGGAGAAGAAATGTTAACACAATTCAAAGAAAAATTTTCAAATGTGAAAACAGCTAATGAGAAATATATGATTTTAACGTGTTTGCCAAAAAGTTGGAGTGAACAAAAAATAATGGTCGAATTTAGCGTATCTCTTCATGTAGCTCGTACGGCAAAATTAACACAAAATCAGAAGGGTGTCATGACTTACCCTGACAGAAAATATCAGCGCAATCTTCCTTGTGATGTAAAAGATCTTGTAGAAGGTTTTTATCAAGAGGATGATATAAGTAGGATTATGGCTGGCATGAAGGATACAAAATCTGTCAAAGAAAAGGGTAAGAAAGTAAAAAAGCAAAAACGGCTACTTTTAGGGAATTTAAAAGAGCTGTACAGAGAATTTAAAAAAAGACACCCAAATTATAAAATCGGGTTCTCGAGTTTTGCTGGTATGCGGCCAAAAGCAATGTGTCTTAGCTGGATCACCAGGCACTCACAATGTTTGCGTGTGCACAATATGCGAAAACACGAAATTGATGTGTATGAGCTTGGAACCATATTCATCAAGATGATGCACAAAGGAACACAATTGATTGTTTCATTAAAAAGCTGGTTAGTGAAAGCCCTTCTCCTAATTGCTTTCTCAATAAATGCAATGAGTGCCCAGAATCAGAAACTCTTTCTGAGTTATTAAATTTCAGCCTTAAAAACAACCTTGTTGAAGAAATGATTTACAAAAAGTGGACAACAACTGACAGAGCCGAAATTATTACTGTTAAAGCAAATGCTGGAAAATTTCGTCAGTAATTTTATCACCTACCTTAAAAAATTCAAAGCTCATAACTTTATAGCGAGAGCTCAATCATCATATTTAAAACAATTGAAAAACTCCGTTCAACCAGGAGAATTAATTGTCATTGGTGATTACTCCGAAAAATTATAGTTTCGTTATTCAGGATGCGATTCAAGGTTGGCCACTGGAACAAATCTCAAGCAACAATACATCCACTTTATTATTTATTACAGAAATTTTGAAGATAATTCATTGCAACATCTGTGTGTGTCAATAATTTCTGATTATTTAGTACATGATTCTGCTGCAGTGCACTTATTTCAGAAGAACTACTCTACTGTCTTTCCAGAAATTTTCTGAAATTAGTAAAATTTATTACTTTAGTGACGGCGCGGCTGGTCAATATAAAAACAGAAAGAACTTCTGCAATGTCACGTATCACAAGGAGGATTTCCAAGTCCCTAGCCGAATGGCACTTTTTTTGCCACGAGTCACGGAAAAGGTCCCTGTGACGGTATAGGAGGAACCATCAAGAGAACTTGCAGCTTATGCAAGCCTTCAAGGAACTTGTATTACTACCCCTAGGGAACTTTTTGATTGGGCGAACAGTAATGTGGAAGGAATTTATTTTATTTTTACCAGCAAAGAGGAACATGAAGTAGAGGCCGAATTTTTTAAATACTGGGAGATTCGTAGGTCTGAAAATAGTGCCGGGAACACGGAGTATCCACGCTGTGATTCCAGTTTCAGAAAACAAAATTGCTGTGAGGACGTACTCTAATTCACCAGAAGATCCTAGAGAAGTAGTTTTGCGAAATCCACCATCGCGCCGTGGAGGAAAAAGTAACGCCGAGTGCTGACGAAGAGGGCTGGGCGCGGCGGCTGTAGCAGCTGAGACGAGTTAGTTTACGAGCGCCGGTAAGATATTTTTATTCATAACTTTAAAACCATTCAAGATTCCATGATGAAATTTACAGAGTAGCTTGAAAGTAGTTTCAGCAGTTTTTCTTCCAAAATTCAAGAATTTAAAAATATTGTTTTTCCATTTATTGCATTTTTAGAATTTGTTTACTTCCTAATTGTTAAAGACTCAAGATAAAAAAAATATTTTAGTGTCAAATTATCCTTTATATTTCTTCTACAAATTGTGTCACTTTAATATTTTTGCTTGTTTGCGTATCATCGGAAAAAAATCATAAAGGAATGTCTACAGACTGCTAATCTAATATTTCAAGTGCCCATTGTTGCTAAACAATGGCTGATGAGACAAAAATATCGTACCTGGTTCATGCAGGTATCATGATAAGTAAGGTGGCAAAATATTTTTAAATTCTGAGATGTAGTGTCAGATTTCCTACTTTTTTGCATGGAATGACCC